>OY757942.1:19011989-19436989 GCA_963585895.1 Sepioteuthis lessoniana
GAAAACTTGCTGTCACTTGGACTTCTGTGAAAAACCACCAGTTACAGCTGGTGTGAAAAGCTCAAAATAATGATAATAAAACTGGAGATTAGAGGAAGAATCGAGACCTTCTTGACCACAGAACTGTTGATATCGACTTGGATACTTAGAAGAGTCCTCGGAATCCGTGGAGACTCAGACGACAGTGGAAAAGCGCCCGTTAAAACGTATGTGAAAGCAAAAAGTAAGATAATAATATTGGTAAGAAGACGACTTGAGAAAATAGACACTCTTCAACAAAAACAACAAAAAATTATAAATTCATTCTTCAACTGAAGTTACTTTTTTTTTCATGCGCCTGATTTTTCTGTTCTTTGGTTTTCTTCCGAAATAAACTTCAAAGAGGGGATCGTGATCCCCGTGGAACTCCAGTCATATTCTCTGGACTTTGTCAAATACCTAGACACGGAACTCACCACCTTTTCTAAGTATCATGTAACAGAACGGTAAATAATAGATAGATAGATAGATAGAAAGAAAGAAATAGCAATAGATAGATAGATAGATAGATAGATAGATATGAATACACAGATTTATAAATTATTTTCAAATTTACAAACAAACACGACCGTGCGCGCGCATACACACACAATTCTTCCAGTCCTATAAGTATATAAACATCTACTTTCACTAAATAGCAGATGCTAATATTTTTTTTAAGTTTTCTATGATTGCTTCTTCGCTGTCCATTCACCTGGAAACTAAAGAAATAGCTTTGCTTATGACTCTAGAAAGAAAAAAACCCTCAAAAAACAAACTAGAAATGATCTGACTCTCATTGGCGTCTTTCAACCAAAAATATTCTCTTTCCAGTAAATTAATCCGTGCAAAATTGTTTTTAACCCTCTTCTGATCTTTTACAGTTCTGCAATTGTTCTTTCTTTTAGTGATCCATTCTCGTTTTCAAGATGAAACCAAGAAATTCCAGCGTGGTAGGTATCCCTCCATATACTGTGGGAAGCGCAATCTTTATGGGGCATTCTGAAAGGGATAGTCTATATTATTTACGGGGTTATATAAATCTAGACATGAGTTATTTATTTTATTATATTAAATTTATAGCGAGGCGTTCGTGGAGTAACGGATATAGTCGTAAGTGGACTTGATTACCTGAGTTCAAATCCTGAACGAGTGAACACCCCGGTCTGTTTTATGTAAAGGGTTTTATGTAAAGGGTTTGGAATGTAAAAAAAAGGGACAATAGATCCTATAAAATAATTCAATTTAGCTATAAGTGGGCAATGCTTGATTTAGTTTTCCTTCTTCTACACCGGGTGCTACATCAAGATTAAATACTCGGCCCTACTGATTTTTACATAGCCCGAATACCCTTCAGAAAAGTATAAATCCAACTATGGGTAAAATTGTTGGGCAGATTGGGCTCTTTAACCAAGAAAAGTAACTGATCTAGGATAAGGAAAACTTTGAATTTAAACAAATTGTAAACCGGGAGAGGGATGGGCTCCATCAAGCGACAATACATGAGTAGCACTCTTTTTTCCACGATCAAACCAGGTTATGGGATAAGTCAATCTGTTTCATATGTTATTTTATAGTGATTTTATTCATCATCATTATTATTATTATTATTAGTTGTAGTAGTAGCGTTTTATTTTATCGTTTTATTCCTATTTATCCATTTAATTCAAATAATTTTTTTTTATTTCTGTTGTCATTTAGTTTGATTAGTCTTCAGAATCACAATTTTTCACGTGACATTGAAAGAATTTGTTTTCATGGTTACATTTGGATATAAGTTCTACTCTTTTATTTAGAAGTTTGTTTTGTTCTAGGAAGGTGATTATGGTTATTTTTTTCTCCAAGACGAAGGTTACAATATCCTGAGATATTGTTGGAAGCTCGGGCTACTTGTCTTACTTTCCAGGTTATTTTTGCTGTATTTTTGCTTGATTTTTGGAGGTTCCATATAAATGTCTTAAGAAAGTGTGCTGTATTCGTCTAATTTTTTAGTGTTAAATGATTTGTGTGTGTGTGTGTGTGTGTGTGTGTGGCTCCTCTGTTTAAGTAGTCGTGAAAATAGACACTGTATATGACGCTTAAAGGCACTGTCAGATTTTAGCTTGCCTTATATGAAAGTTTTCGGACTGATTCTTGCAGATTTCTTTTTTCACTATAAGGTTTCTGTTGATGTTTCATAAGTTGAAAATCCTGAACCTCAGAAATATTGTTTATCCTGATGACTTTTTCATACTGGCACTATATCATAAACTCAAAAAATAATATTTATCCTGAAACGTTGAACTGAACATTATATTTGATGATAAAAATACACGGTAATCCTATTTCCAACTTAAACCAATGTTTTATTTTGACACGAGCGGACACGGGCAATGTCGGGTACCTCTGCTAGTTTTTAGATAATCCTCTAAAAACTTTTGAAAGTCCATGATAATCTTTGTAAATTTTCCAAAAAGTATATTGAAGAAATTTTACGTAAATGTTTCAATTCGAAAATAAAATTGTTCGAATGGTTAAACTTCAGTCGTTTGCATAATTCCAAGTGGATTATCTTTCTAATCCAGTCATGTCTGCTCTTGTTTTCCTTTTGTATCAATTTTCTACATTTACTTACGATGTGACTGTTTTATCTCCATTACTAAATAGCCTACACTTGCTATTCACCAGAGTATTATAAATTTTTGCTTTGACATCATTTGTTCTCTCGGCGTTATTTGGAGCAGCTCTAAATAGAGATTCAGTTTCTTTCTTTAAGTGCCCTCGTTGTAAGTATGTTAGCAAATCCTCTTCTTCCTTCTTTTTTGTCCCATAGAGTCTATTATTTCTTAGATACATCGTCATCAATTACCTCGTTCCATCGTTCATATTTCTGAGTCCCTCTATTATTATTATTATTATTATTATTATTATTATTATTATTATTATTATTTTACTCTTGAGGGTTTTTCTCACCAGCGTTAGCTGATGGTTTCTCACTGGAGTTTTGATTTGGTTTAGTTTCTTTGTTTAATGGCATACCAACCTTTGTAGGTTATTTAATGCCAAAGCTATTCTTCTAGAAGAACAGAAGTGGTACTATTTAACCCATAGCTGGGAGGATAACGGGGTTCATACCTTTCCCAAGGGTATTTGCCCGAAAGTGAACGTAATAGCGCGAATGGAGTACGAACTCGCTTACTACGATTCTGCAGTCCATCGCTTTAACCATTACACCACAAGGATACCCCTGGAGTTTTGAGTGATAGCAAGTCTCCTCAAGTCTTCAGGACTCTTCCCAGTATTCTGAACAAATTTGATAATACTGTAGTCTGGATGGTCTCAACTTGTCCCTTTATCAATCCTTTCGGGATTGTATAAAGTGCACAAATTACAATTGCTATCACCATTACCTTCATGTTCCATAGTTTTTTTTAGTTCTCTAGCAAGGTCTATGTACTTATCTCTCTTATTTCGCTTTTCAAAATTTTACTCTGTGGTCTGCCGAGAAGGTAAAGCCCATTATTTGTCGGGTTCTCTTTTTTTATTGTTGACTATCACTAGGTCTGGTCATCTTGTCGAGTTTAGGTGATCCATTTGTAGCTCAAAATCCCAGGGACAGATTCCGAGTTGTGCATATTCCACTTGTTCGTAATGTCAAATTAAAATTTTTGCATAATTCCCAGTGAATCACCTTCCCCGCCCAGTCGTGTCTAGTCTTATACTCCCTTTGTACTAATTTACTGCATCCGCTTATAGGATTGATCGTTTCGTCTCTATCACCACATAACTTACATTTGATTTTTTGTGTGTGTGTGTGTCTTATCTATTTTTGCTTTGACATAGCTGGTCCTCATTGCGTCGTTTTGTGCTACTATTAGAAGAGATTCAGTTTCTCTTTTATTATTTTTATTTACTCCTTTAGAGTTTTTCACATCAGCGTTAGCTGATGGTCTTTCACTGGATTTTGAGTGACAGCAAGTCTCCTCAAGTCTCCTGCACACTTCTCAATATTCTGGCCGTTCTCAACAATGCTGTAGTTTGGATGGTCCCCACTCGTCCTCCAACTTCCAAGTCCTCCAGTCCCTTTAATAGTCCTTTAGTTACTGTAACGAGTGCACCAATCACAATTGGTATAATCATCACCTACATGTTCCATAGTTGTTTTAATTCCCTAGCAAGGTCGAGGTACTTATCCTTCTTTTCACTTTCTTTCAGTTTTATTTTGTGATCAGCCGGTACAGCAAAATCTACAAGTTTGCAGGTTATTATTATTATTATTTACATAAAACTTCAAACGTTCATCGCTCATATTTGACCACAAAAGACTTCTATTTCGTCCTGTCATTCCACTCTTCGCAAAGGGCGTTTTTAGTCCTCTCTTGTTTGATCACTTCATTACTTTGATTGCCGTTTTTCTGGGTATTCCGTTGGTAAAATCATTCTTATATAAATGGTCGACATAAGGAACATTTTATTTACGTACACAGTAATCAAACCACTTTTTTTTCTTGATAATGTCAGTGATTTTGAGAATTAATTTTTTATTTATTGTTGACTTTTTGTCCTCATCTTGGTAGTTTTTGTGTTGTTTCTTCTTTCACTACGTTTCGGCCGAATTTCACCTTTGGCCTTTTTCAGGTGATTTACCGCGACCTCGGATAGGAATGCTGAGTCTTGTAACCATATCCCCAGTAATTACTGCCTTCCATAGTTGTCGTCTATCGCACCACGTTTTTGACCAAGTCAACCTCTGGCCGGATTGGGTAGGATTTGAAACCGCTATCTTCTGACAATGCTCACCTGGAACCGTAGAGACTCAACGCCTCTATCCGTGGTGCGATAGACAACAACTATGGAAGGCAGTGAATAAAAAATTGATTCTCAGATTAAGAAGCCTCATCTCAAAATGATTCCAATTAAAGTCAGTGATTTTATTTGGGATTCCATGGCCACTCTTTAAATCAATCATTTCGATGGGAGAAAATTCCCAACATAGTTTTGAGGCAAGGATTCTCAAACAATACCGCTCATTTTACCCAAAGTGCCAGTGAAGCCACACTGCTCAGTTTGTTTTCGTTCTTTGGACGAAGACGTTATCAGTTCTGCAGTTGTCTCTTTTGCTACTCTGACTGAACATGTACGTGGTGCCTTCAATAAGATTCCAGCCTTTTTTTTGTAAAGGCATTTAAAATTGTCTTAGACTCTTGAAAATTCACTGTTATTACTATACATCTTATGAGATGACAGACCAATTTTTATGATTTCAGATTCAAATGAACAGCTATAGCAGCAATTGGAATACACCCTATTAAAGCCTCATTGTCACAGTTGGTGAATTTCAAAAATGCAATTTGACACTTTTGAAGAACGATATGCAATAAAATTCTGTTTTATACTTGGAAAAAATGCCACAGAACGTATGGAATGCTTCAGACTGCTTTTGGAGCATCTTGCATGAATCGAGCATCAGTTTTTGAGTGGCATAAGAGATTCAAGGAAGGCAAGGGGTCTGTGAGGGATGATGAGATGTGTGGTAGGAGTAAGGAAGTCAATACACCAGAGTTGATTGGCCAAAGGGTTAGGGTTAGGGTTACTATGTTTAGGTTTTAAGGGAGTTCAGGATGAGATTCCGCCGGAAGAGGCCAGCACTCTTGAAATCGGGTCAGTGGCATTTCCACCAGGACAATGCACCAGTCTACAACTCCATCCTAGTCACAGACTATTTGACCAAGATGGGCATGAAGACAGTTTCTCACCCTCCCTTTAGTCCAGACCTTGCTCCCTGTGATAGTTGCTTATTCCTTAAGCTCAGAGGCTGTCGTTATGAGACAATTAAGGAGATGAAAGAGGCTGTGACGAAGGTCTTTGACACGCTCACACAAGAGGACTTCCATGGGGCCTTTCAGAAGTTGTTGGAACGGTACTAGTGCATTGCAGCCGGAGGAGATGACTTCGAAAGGGACAAGAGTTTCATGTGTGTACTATCAATAAAAATGCCTATACGAAAAAATGTCTGGAAACTTATTTAATGATCCTCGTATATAATTGTATCCTTGTTTTTCGATAATTAAATTTAATTGTTTCGTTAAACATCTTATTGTGTTAAGTATATATATTGTCATTTATCCAATTTCTTTTTCACCAGTGACTAAAAATGCGAACAACGATTCGAACTCCACGACTAAGAAAATTATGACTATCGATTTGATACCCACGTGGGAATTTTAAAAAAGATAATCTAAACAAAATATTGGTAAATGTGGCGCACCGAGCAGAAAAAAACTTTCTGAAAGTGTCCCTTTACCTAATTACTTTCAGTTTTTTGGTGGTATTTTTGTTTGTTTGTTATTTCTTTGCTTTTTGTTGATTTCTTTTTGTTTTGTTTCTTTTTCTTTTCTTTTTTTTAATTTTTAATTTTTTGTTCTTTCATTTTTGGTGGGGTTTTTTCTAATTTTTTGTTGAAGAAGAAGAAGAAGAAGAAGAAGAAGAAGAAGAAGAAGAAGAAGAAGAAGAAAGAAAGAAAGAAAGAAAGAAAGAAAGAAAGAAATTTTTTCCAAAACACAAATGACTTTTGGCTTAAAACAAAAATTGGCATTTTTGTTTCTTTCTGTTTGCATTAAATTACAATGTGCCTACTCTCCCCAGCAAATTCCCGAAATGAGTTCAAATTAAAAAAATTAATTGCCAATTATGATTACAATATACAAAGGCTCGTTCATTTGTTCCCTATTTGTTTGTCTCGGTGAGTTGGGTTTTATAGCATATCAACCTTTGTAGATTATTTAATGCCAAATCCTGCGTATATACATATATATATAGGCTCCCCCACCGTGGGTTGAGCACTCGAGTGGGAAATTTTCCGGCTGCTACATACGCTGATATGCAATAGCTCTTCTCATGAACTGAGCACTCCAAGTAGCCGATAACGTATATATAAAAATATGTATGTAAAAAATCCCAACGCATACGTCGAGAATGACGATGGCTCTCGAGTAAGATGTCCAACTGACTTAAAGGCAGTCGACTATCGATTCAAGGTTGAAGCAATATCTCCGGTCTAACCACACTGAAGAGTTGTGATAAAACGAAACGGTAATTCTGTGGATGACAATATATATATATATTCGACGTAACTAACAGTTGTAATTTAGGAACGAACTCATAAGTGATGTACTCTTATGGACCCCCACATATGGCCGAGCAAAAGCAGGACGACCAGCACGAACATACATTCAGCAACTATGTGAGGATACGGGATGTAGTCCAGAAGACCTGCCAGAGGCGATGAACGATAGGGAAAAGTGGCGAGAGAGGGTCAGGGATATCCGTGCTACCAGCACGACATGATGATGATGATGAGATATATATATATATATATATATATATATATATATATATATATATATAGGATAAAAATAAGAGGAAAAGTGGATAAACCAACCCGGACAACACATTGTGGAATCCGATGTCAGTGTTAGTTTATCAGCTTTTCCACTTATTTTTATCATCTTGTCAGATTTATCACAATCTACCATTTTTATATATATATATATATATATATATATATATATATACGCACTCACCTGATTTGTAAATGAATAGTTTGTAGGAAACTTTTTAAACAAAACAAAGTTCATTTGTTTGGATAGATAAATGGTTTCAAGTATTCCTAATTAACATGAATAATTTGATTAAATATTAGGCAGGAATCCTATTATTTTCCCTCCATCTATGAATAAACAGTAAGGCCAAGTAGTTAACCATGATGTAGCACCCGGTCAAGAAGAAGGAAAACTAAATCAAGCATTGCCCACTTATAGCTAAATTAAATTATTTAATAGAATCTATTGTCCCATTTTTTACATTCAGAACCCTTTACATAAAACCCTTTACATAAAACAGGCCGGGGTGTTCACTCAGCACAAAACTTCTTCATAAAAAGTCCCCAAATTTTAACAAAACATTTCGGTCGAATATTATTCTTTTTCGGTTGCAATATCTAATCTATTGAAAGCGATAGACTGCTGTTGACAAGTTAACGATCATATAAAAATCTGATCTCTGATAAAAGAAAACAGGAATTCTTCCAAGCTGATACCGTGTCAGTATTATACTATGGTTGCGCCAATTGAAATTTAACGTAAGGCCAGCAAAAAAACTAGATGGGAACCACACAAGAGTGATACGTGCAGTTTTAAACAAATCCTGGAAACAACACTCTTAAAAAGAGCTGCTGTACGGCTACTTACCCCCCATCTCGCAACTCATTCAAATAAAATGATCAAAAGATGCTGCTAAAGTAAAGATGAAATCACAAGCGATCCGATCCCTACATATAAACACACCAGTGTTGGCCAACCAGCAAAAATTTACATTTATCAGCTCTAAGCGGAAACTGAGGACTTACTAAGAAAAATGACCAATAGAGACAGATTGCTTGAGAGAGTAAAGAGAATCCGTACTGCTAATGATAATGAGTCATCTCCGAAGTTACAAGAAGTGTTTATTCTGTGCATCCCAGGAAACTGCAAATATACAACTGTAATATGAGACCTCTACATCTATCTATCTATCTATCTATCTATCTATCTATTCTTGGATATGACACTAAATTGCATCAGGTGGTGAGACTCCATTTCAAAAGCTTTATGAAATGTGGAGAACCACTTCGTTGCCATAACTCCCAGTTCCACTCTGATCATTGAGTCAAATAGATATGATATAAGGAATTTTTTCCGATTTAAAATGATTGTGAAGATCCGTTTTTATACTGTATATAATTGGATACCACAATTGTTTATCTGAGAATTAATTTTTTTTTTAATTTATTGCGGACTTTTTGTCCTCATCTTGGTAGGTTTTTTTTTGTGTTGTTTCTTCTTTCACCACGTTTCGGCCAAATTTCACCTCTGGCCATCTTCAGGTGATTTTTACCGCGACCTCGGATAGGAATGATGAGTCTTGTAACCGTATTGCCAGTAATTACTGCCTTCCATAGTTGTTGTCTATCGCACCATGTTTTTGACCAAATAAACCTCTGGCCGGCTTGGGTAGGATTTGAAACCGCAATCTTCTGACAATGCTCACCTGGAACCGTTGAGACTCAACGAAGGGGCCCGTGGCGCAGCGGATAGAGGCGTAAAATGTTACATTATTTTAAAATCACCCAGAGCTCATTTGTTTGCTTACAGTTAAATGGTTTCGAGTATAGTAAATGATTAAACAGTTCTATTTGATCCATAGATCGGACCCTAACAAGTACTACTCCGGGTCAGAGTGGACCAGGGGGTAATGATAATGAAGAGGTACTCCCAATTCTCGAAAGCTCAACGGCTAGAGTCTCACCATTAAATGCCGTTTAATGTCATACCCAGGACACTCACTCTATTTCACACATAAATGGGAGTCTCACCGACACTACCACTCCGAGTCAGAGTGAGCCGGTGAGTAATGGTTATGAAGAGGTACTCCATATTACTCAAAGCTGCAAGAATAGATCCTCAGTTTCTGATGGTTTTGTGTCATAACAGGACATTCGTCGAGAGACTCTTACCCCTTGGTAGAGATGTAGTTTACAGCACCCACAAACTGACAAGATTGTGAATTCTTTGTAAACAAAATGTGCTTTAGCGTACTATTTTCTAATCCCGGGTGATGCCGGGTTCTTCAGGTTGTACTAAATAAACAGATAAGTTATTTAAAAACGAAAAATAGATTCACTTGTTTGTGGCAATCATTTATTTGAGGGAATCAGCCTGTAAATTAGGAGTTGGTTATTTAGAAATGAATTTTCCAGTCATTAAATTTCAGCGATTCGCTTTTTCAGTATCTGATCATTTTGTCGGCCCAAATGTTGTTTTTCTTTTTTTATGAACCAAAGTTTTCGACTAAAACTAGAAAGTATAACCAAAACAAACTGCCTTGCAAATTTAGAATTCAATTCCACTTATATATATATATATATATATATATATATATATATATATATATATATATATATATATATATATATTTACAGAACGTCTTAATGTTAATATATAAACGTTAAGCTACCTACAGAGATAAGTACACATCTATATATGTATACACAAACATGTCTATGACTGCGTGCACTGTATAATATATGTATAATGATATATATGTATACAAACACACACACACACACACTATATATATATATATATATATAATGTTAGAAAAAATAAAGAACATGATCCTGTTGCCTGGCAGGTTTTTTCGTATAAGTGCTTGATATTTGAGATAGAGCAATTTGTATATAAGGTATTAATATAAAAACATTTTAATCGCAAATGTCAGTTTCAATTTTTACAATCATCAGACGATAATGATTTTTTTTCTATTCCGAACCCAAAGTTAAAGAGTCCAGTCTGCCCAACTACTTACCCATGGCAGGATGGAGAATAATTGGTTTCATACCTTTCCCAAGGATATTAGTGTCATGGAAAATGCAAACAGCCTCATTCAGAAATTGAACTCGGATCGCTGTGTCCATTTCTTATGTCAGTAACGATTACACCACACACACACACACACACACACACTTATATATAAATAAATAAATATATATATGTGTGTGTGTGTGTTGTTTGTGCATGTATTGTATAACGCTTTTTCAGACATCCTTGTACGCACATATACGCACCAATACGTATGTAAGTGTGCGAATATGTATAATATGTATGTATGTATGTATGTATGCCAATCTATATATATATATATATATATAAAAATATACCTGTGTCAGAATGCGCTTAAATACATATACATAGATATAAATTGCCCCCAGATTGATAGACAGATGCGTATGGATGAGTAAATGCGCATGCGTATCAGTAAACGTCGACAAATCATTAATTATCTTATCAGCTTCCATTAAAATTTCCTACTGGGACTATAAACAATCTAGTTTTTAATCTTCTATTATTTAAATCAGAAAACTATTTGGTACGATGGTGTGAAGTTCAAATTAGTTTAATTTATCTACAGAAACAATTGATGGGGATATTTGTTTTCTTTTCAATCTCAACCTTCTTCTCCGCCATTTTTGTCTTCTTCGAAAAATCGCCCTCGGTGATAGATAAGGCTGGCAACTTGTTTCGATAAATCTTTAGCACTTTAGATGTCCGTTTAATTCTTTATTCACGCTGAGATAATGGCATGCGGGAGCAGTGAACGCTGAACTTTCGACTGAACAAACAATTCCGGGAGAAAAAAAATCTGATCAATCTGTGTATGTCAGACAAGAATAAAAACAAGTCTTCACAAAAATCAGGATAAAATAGCAATAGATAAATAAATGGGGAAAAAAACTAATGTTCACGTCTTTTTTTTTTTACTTTCTTTTTTTGATTTTTTAATGGGTGCTCAATACTTGTAGCTCTGTGCAGTAGTGGCTCGTCTATAAGCATAGTAGAGCTTCAGTAACCTCTATTTTCAACTGATATATACTGAAAAATATATATCTATTCGTATTTGACAGATCTCATCTAAAAACTAGTCTGGGTTAGATCTCCTAAAACAATTTAAATCTTCTCAAAACATAAATCTAACAATTCTTGAGTTTTTAATTGAAATCAGACCAAAAATGGTGAAGTCTTAGGTGTAGGAACAAACGGACGGTTACTTGCTGAATCATTTACTCCTTTAAAGTTTTTCACATCGGCGTTAGCTGATGGTCTTTCGCTGGAGTTAGAGTGACAGCAAGTCTCCTCAAATCTCCAGGACTCTTCTCAGTATTCTGGCCGTTCTTAACAATGTTGTAGTTTGGATGGTCTCCACTTGCCCTTCGACTTCCAAGTCCTCCAGTCCCTTAAATAGACGGTAGAAAGTCCATTTAATGTTACTGTACCGAATGCACCAATCACAATTGGTATAATCGTCACCTTCATGTTTCATAGTTTGTTTTTTTTAATTCCCTGGCGAGTATTATCATTATTATTTTTGTTGTTTTTGATTTTTTCACATCCGTAGTGACTGGTTTCGTCTGGTTTATAGTATAAAGTGACAAGTCCAAGTGACAACAAGCCAACTCGGCTCTCCAGAATTCTTCTCAGTATTCTCGCTGATCTCAATAGTGCTTTAACCTGGATGGTTCAAATGTTCTTTTCCATGTTCTTCGGGACAGTTTCAAGGGTTTCAACTAAGACTGATGCCAGAGTTAACTTCATAGTCCATAATTTTTTCAGCTCTCAGGCAAGGTCTAGGTATTTATACAGTTTTTCATTTCACTCTTTGACTTGTTACTTATTGTTGACTAAATCTAGCTCTCTCTCTCTATATATATATATATATATATATGTATATACTTAGTTAGTAAGCAAGTTAGCAGACCATAGTCGGGGGCGACCTAAAGGCTCCATTTTCAATAGCTACTACACCGGGGTATTGGGGAGGGTACTACACCTTTCCCTGAATTGCTCCACTTTACCCTTCATACGTACCTTACAATGCTGAGTGTTAAGCAAGGCAGTATCAAGTACGATTTTTGAGTTTTTGGTATGACTCGACCAGGGATTGAACCCTGATCTCCCCGACCATTGGCGAACACTCTAACCATTATGTAAATGAGGCCAGTGATAGATAGATAGATAGATAGATAGATAGATAGATAGATAGATATGCGTGTGCGTGTGTGTGTGTGTCCCAATTTGTGCGTCTCATTCTCCAGGACTGACTCTGGGTTGTGCCTATACCATTTGTTCGTATGGTCACATTTAAATTTCTTGCACAGTTCCCAGTGGATCACCTTGCCCATCCAGTTGTTTCAAGACTTATATTGTTTCTGTGCTAGTTTGCTGCATTCACTTATTATTATCATTATCATTATTGAAATAGTAGGGTAGATTGGTCTCTCTGGCCTTAGTAGAGCGACCGGTATAGGAGAAGAGTAAATTCTAATTTCAAAACCTGATCAACGACACGTTCAAGAGAATCTCTGGAGGAGAGTCTCCGTTGTGTCGAGACTAATGTAAGCGTTATCTTAGCAAATGAGTTCGAACTACAATCACTCTATTACATTTATTTTCGGAGTGATTCTCTTGGGAAAAGTATAAACTCACATATACAACCAGCAACGAGTTAAACACTACCACAATTTTGGTATTAAATAAACCACGAAGGTTGATGCGCCATTAAACAAATAAGCCAAACCAAGTCAGGAGAATCTTTGGCACATTGGTGTACCATTCTTCTGTTATCACCTTATCAAAAAAGTGTGTCTGGTTCTACACAAACCTTCGCCACAATTAACAAATCGCCTCTGTAATTAGTCCAGCAGTCCATATCTTTAACCTAACTTTTGGGCCCTTATATATCGAGACTGACGAGAGAGTCCATAAAACACACACACACACACACACTCACACATACACACACATATATATATCTATATACTAATCTAATAGCTACCAGCATTCACGGTACCAGAAAAAAAGAAAAAATAACCGCCAGGAACAAAAGATAAAAATATCTCGAATCACCGCCCGAGGGAAAAAGAAAAAAATATTATAGGACTAAAAGAAAGAAAAGGCCAACCCCGTCACACCCCTTAAAAAAATCAAGAGATGTGCAGTCAGTTGGTCAAAAAAAAACTAAAACCTTCCGTGAACACTGCAATGCTACAATTACAACAGTGCTCAACACGAGTGGAGCCAATTATAAAATTAACTCCAAGTTGGAGAGTTAGACTTCCTGATGATCCGTTAAGGTTAAACTTTAGTAGGAGATTTCCAACTCGCGATTTAAGTTAATTTTATATATATATATATATATATATATATATATATATATATATATATATATATATATGCTGGACGCGATGAATGATAGAGACGAATGGCGAGAGAAAATCTAGGAAATCTGTGCCAGCAGTACAATGCAAACCAACGAAAGCTAATACAAAATGCGTTAATTTCCTGAGCTGACGATAGGTCATCGAATTGGCTGAGCAGTAAGATATTAAGTTTAACGTGAAGTTAGACGGGTTTTGGATCCCAGCTTGAAGCGTCCTGCGTGTCTAGTCACACTGAAGAGTGGTGATACAACGAAACAGTTTGTCTTTGGATAACAATATATATACGAGGATCATTAAATAAGTTTCCAGACTTTTTTCGTATGGGTACTTTTATTGATAGTACGCACATGAAACTCTAGTCCCCTTCGAAGTAATCTCCTCCGGCTGCAATGCACTTGTTCTACCGTTCCAACAACATCCCGAAGGCCTCATTAAAATAATCTTGTGTGAGCGTGTCAATGACCTTCGTCACAGCCTCTTTCATCTCCTCAATTGTCTCATAACGAGAGCCTCCGAGCTTAAGGAATAAGCAACAATCACAGGGAGCAAGGTCTGGACTATAGGGAGGGTGAAGAACTGTCTTCATGCCCATCTTGGTCAAATAGTCTGTGACAAGGATGGAGTTGTAGACTGGTGCATTGTCCTGCTGGAAACGCCACTGACCCGATTTCAAGAGTGCTGGCCTCTTCTGGCGGAATCTCTTCCTGAACTCCCTTAAAACCTCAACATAGTAACCCTAACCCTACGCCTTTGGCCAATCAACTCTGGTGTATTGACTTCCTTACTCCCACCACACCTCTCATAATCTCTTACAGACTCCCTGCCTCCTTTGAATCTCTTATGCCACTTAAAAACTGATGCTCGATTCATGCAAGATGCTCCAAAAGCAGTCTGAATATTCCATACGTTTCTGTGGCATTTTTTCCAAGTTTAAAACAGAATTTTATAGCACATAATTCTTTTAAAGTGTCAGATTGCATTTTTGAAATTCACCAGCTGTGCCAATCAGGCTTTAGTAGGGCGTATTCCAATTGCTGCTGTAGCTGTTGATTTGAACGTGAAATCATAAAAATTGGTCCGTCATCTCATAAAATGTATAGCAATAACATACTAAATTTTCAAGAGTCTACGACAATTTTAAATGCCCATACGAAAAAATCTGGAAACTTATTGTATGCACCTCGTATATATATATATATATATATATATATATATATGCGAATGTTTTTACTCTATTTCAATAAATGCAACAGACAAGAAGTGTTTATTCGGTTTTGTTATCATAATAAAAATTTTCCTACTAGCGAGCAATTAGTCGTAAATTTCGATCAAAGAGGAATACAGTTTCCAAACTATTTTCGTTTTCGACCATTTCTGGTCGTGGTCAAGAAAGTGATTTTTCGAATAGAAGAATATCGATTTTTTTTTCATTTTCAAAAGAATATTTCTATCGTGTGTAGATGAAGTCATTTTTTTAAAAGTTCAAGCTGTAAGGCTGATGTGTAAAAAACATTCCGTTAAGATCAAAATTTCGGTGTCACTGCCAAGAATCATAGATTGTCGTCGAGAGTTATATACATTTTAAGATTCTGTTTCCGGGTCGGCACTGAGTGATCCGTTTCACCCACCAAATTGGGATAGGAAAAAGTTACTACGAACAATGGTCAGTGAGATGCGTTGCACAAACCATATCACTCCTTTCTACTCAAATAGGACGATGACTCGTGGTCCGATAATCCCGAAAGTTTCGATAACAACTGGTGCTGCGATGGATCTAAAACAGATTTATATGTGCTCTTTTCGCTATCTTCGACGATAACCGTTAGGCCACAAGCGCTTGCTTAGCACTTAGATGGGCGACTATTTAGGACTTCAACTAAGACTGTGAACAATCTGACTGTGCCTGACTGAGCATTTCTTGGGATATTTCAGACCAGATACAAATCGTTGTTCTTGTGAACTGGTCATATAATTGGCAATAGTGTGTAGAACATAAGAATCATTCCGTAAATCAAATATATCTCGTTTGCCTTTGTTCTTTCTTATTCGTTCCGGGTCGTGACTAGTTTGCGATCTTCGGCGTCTCGGTCAGTTGATCGCGGTCCAGGGCTTATGAGACGAGATTAGCAGAAGATAAAGTATCGCTGCCGGTTGAGTCCCATATTAATGACTTTCCTTTCTTTCCAATGGGCCATGATATTTAGGAATAATCCGTTGACATTTATAATACAGTTTTAATCAAAATACTATAAGATAAAAAAGATCATTAATAAATGAAATAAAATAAACAAATTTATTTTAAAGCTCATGGCGTTTATTTCTTTGAGCCTTCTTTCGCTTTCATGATACGTATAACAATTTTCAGTTCCTCAATAAGAAATGCCCTGACAATCCTGCTTCTAATACACTGGTGGCATCTGGAGCCTCTATATAATCTGAAAACTTTCTTATGGTGCGTGGATATCTATCTGATCTGTCTAGCATGGGTGATCTCCCTTTAATTTTCTTTTGCAGTCACTACATTTGGGCGTGATGTCCAATTTCTAAATAAACACGTTTACCGCTAGGAGTCGTGGAGACCTTCCCCTAGTTGAACTTGGTGCTGTATAATAAACGACATTTAAATGTAAGCGTTTGTGTCATGTCGACGGTTATCCTTGAATATATATATATATATATATATATAAGGAAGTTTAGACATATTTAGTCTAAGTCATTTGCCACTTGACTAATTCCAGATTTATTCTTCCTTATTAGGACTGCCCGAATTCACAATTTCTATTTTTTTTCCGTGTTATTGTCATGTGTATTAACATCTTATCAAGTGACTATACTCAATGCCTTAGATACGGTTGATTAATCCCTTCTCACATTTTCGTCTGAAGGTTGTGCATATTATTGTTATTATTGTTACTCCTAGAGAGCTTTTCACATCAGCGTTAGCTGGTGATCTTTCGAAGGAGTTTGAGTGACAGCAGGTCTCCTCAAGTCTCCAGGACTCTTCTCAGTATTCTGACCGATCTCAATAATGTAGTATTTTGGAGGGTCTCCACTCGTCCTCTTATTTCTAAGTCCGCCAGTCCTTGTACCAATCCTTAGGTGACTGTACCAAGAGCACCGATTAGAAATGGTATAATCATCATTTTCATATTCCTTAGTTTTTTCAGTTCTCTTGCAAGGTCTTCGTATTTATTCTTCTTTTCATTTTCTTTCAATTTTACTTAGTGGCCAGCCGAGACAGCAAAGTCCACAATTCTGCAAGTTCTCTTTTTCTTTTTTCTTTTTTCTTTTTTTTTTTTTTTTTTTGTTGTTGTTGATTATTACAGGATTTGGTCATCTGGCCGAGATTAGGTGATCTGTTTGTATCTCAAAATCCCTGAGGAGTTTGTGCGTCTCATTTGCCAGGACGGATTCTGGGTTGTGCATATACCATTTGTTCGTATGGTCAAACTTAAATTTCTTGGACAGTTCCCAGTGGATCACCTTGCCCACCCAGAGGTGTCTAGTCTTATACTCTTTCTGTGTTAATTTTCTGTATTCAAATCTTCTTCTTTCCTGATTATCTTCGGTAATATTTTATAGTATTTATAATAAACCAGAAACTATATTACTCTCCATGTCCTGTCGCCTGGAGTGGAGTAAGACACACCCCAAAAGAAGGGGTGACACGGTTATGACATTAAATTGCATCAAGTGGTGAGGTTCCAGTTCTAGAGCACTAGGGATTGTGGAGTCACACTTTCATTGAGATTACTCCCATGTGCACTCTAACTCACTGATGGGACCCAAAGTTCACTCTTGACCAATAGACGTGATCCAAAGTTCACTCTGACCAATAGATGGGACCCCAAGTTCATTCTTGACCCATTGTTCCTGTTGAGGTCCCATCTATGGGTCAAGAAGATCTGGTTGAAATAATGTGTATTAGACAGTAATACATGAAACGATATAATTGTTAGCAAAAAATTATTATTATGGTTATTTTTCTCATTTGAGAGTTTTCATTGGAGTTTGAGTGAGAGAAAGTCTCTTCAAATGTCCAGGACTCTTCTTAGTATTCAAGCCGATCTTAATAATGCTATCGTTTGGATGGTCTCTTCTCGACCGCTAATTTACCAGTCCTTCAGTCCCTTTATCAATCTTTTGGTGACAGTACCGAGCGCTCCAATTACAATTGGTATCACCGTCATTTTCATGTTCCATGGTGGGGGGTTCAGTTCACTAACAAGGTCTAGGTACTTTTTGCTCTTTTCTCTTTCTTTCAGTTTTACCCAGTAGTCAGCTGGAACGGCAAAGTCCACTATTCAGCAAGTTTTCTTTTTTGTTGTTGATTTTCACTTGGTCTAGTCGACTGGCCGAGATTAGGTGATCCGTTTGTATCTCAAAATTCCAGAGAAGTTTGTGTCTCATTTTCAAGGACAGATCCTGGGTTGTGTATATACTATTTGTTCGCATGGTCCCTTCTTGCACAATTCCCAGTTGATCACCTTTCCAACCCAGTCATATCTAGTCTTATACTCTTTTCTGCGCTAGCTTATTATCATTATAATTAAATAGTAATAGTTACTTGAAAATATATAATAGGGAGAGTCGAAAAGTAATACCTTTTTCTTTAGTACATGAATAATTACCGACAGAGGAATAAGTATCATACGTAAAAATGAAGCTGGTCCTCGTGGATCACATCCCTACTTCTCAACATAGTCACCGTTTCTTTCAATAGTAAGGTTCCACCTTTAAATGAGATCATGTATCTCTGCCACGTAAAATTCTGTTGACTGTTCTTTGAGCCACTTCATCACTGCAGTTTTCACTTCCTGGTTTCTGGCATAATGTTTGCCTTTAAAACCGTCTTTCATAGGGCCGACAAGATGATAGTCAAAAGGCGCTAATTCTGATGAAAATGGAAGATGTGGTAAAGTTGTCCACCCGAATGAGGTGAGTGTCAAAATCCCGTAGAATTTTATGCATTTCATTCTCTGGGACGAATTCTGGTTTGTGCGTATACCATTTGATAGTTTGGTCAAATTTTAATCTCTTGCACAGTGATAGGTGGATTACCTTTCCCACCCAGTCATACTTAGTCCTGTATCCCTCTTGAAAGGGTTTGCTGCATTTGCTTATATTATGATTAACCGTTTCCTTCCAGCACATAATCTACACTCGCTATTCTGTTGTGTGTAATCGATTTTCGCTTTAATATAATTGATCCTAATAGCATTGTTTTGAGGAGCTATTCAGTCTGTCTCTAGAGGTTTCTATTATCATTAAATAGGAATATTTACTTGAAATGATAAAACTGTATATGTCGAAGCCACTACTCTAATGTGAAGAATAAACAAGAACAACGACACTTACCGGTTCAGCGGCCCCAGCTAGCGTCCAGCTGGCAGACAAAAAATAAAATGTGCGGTAACCCAATACCGAAACTATAACATATTAAGCAAGTTAGTGTATACACACACTGATATAACCATTCACTGGACCAGCAACCAACCACTGTCCAGAGAATGGACTTGGCCACTTGAGAGCAATGGAATGCCCCAATGTTCATATAATCTCGCCTGAAGTCGTAGCATTGGTTTTTACGCGAACGAGTATTACTCCCAGTTAACGAGCGTTACGAACGAATTCCAACCGTATACACATTATTAATATTAGATAAGAATATTTGAAATTACATGCCTGTATGCAAATTATTCATATCAAAAATGATTAACTAAAGCTATGTTTGCAAACAAAATATTATCGTTGCCTGACAAACGACTAGCTTTGGCATTAAATAAGACAGCCAGAATTGACATACTTTTTCTCTCCGTTTTTATCGGTCATTGGTCATTGACGACGTCCAGTGTCCGCACAAAGTAGATGAATGTAATTTTTTTCAAATCAGCCAATACTGGTGTGTACATGTGTAGGAGTCCAAAGGAGAATGTCACTTATGTTTTCGCCCTTACTTCACCAGCAGTGCCCAGCATGTCTTGTTCGTCTTAGTTGGATTGTTTGTGAGATAGGAGGTAAGTGGCCGTACAGCTGCTGTTTTGAGTAAATGTAAACTTCTTTGAAGCATAAATGATTTTTTATTTGATATATTCGTGTTTTTTTTTATCATTCGAGTCAAAATGTTTCTTTTTCAAATCCAAAGTATCTCACCCATCCTCTTATCCACTCTACAGCATTTTTTTTTATTTTGCTTCAAGATTATGAAAAAAAAATTCCTTAATGCATTCTTGGTGTCAAGTGACGATAACGCGTTGACAATTCTTTCTGATTTCAGTGGAAATATGAGAAGATAATGGAATTTGGGAAATTTATAGAAGACAAACCCTGAAAGAAAAAATGATGTAATGTCTCTTCTGATATAACAATTTTATTTACGTCACATTACGTTACAGGCTTTAGTTTAGCGAAATGTTTGGAGAAAGAGCTTGATGGGAACTACACAAGAATGATATGTGCTGTTTTGAACATTTCCTGGAAGCAGCACCCTTAAAAAACAGTAGTTGTACGGCTACTTACCCTCTCAAAAACCATCCAAGTAAAAAGAACAAGACATCCTGGTCTCTGCTGGTGAAATAAGGATGAACTCATAAACGAATTTCTCCTATTGTCTCCTACATATGGACACACCGTCGTAGGCAATGAACACGGCGACACGAGTTCAAATCCTGGACGAGGATGATTGCATTTCACATAGCATTAATATCCTTGGAAAAAGTATGAATCCAGTTATTCTCCCTCTAGATATGGGTAAATAGTAGGACAGACTAGGTTCTCTAGCTTTGGTTAGGCAGCCAGTATAGGAGAATGAAAACTCTAATTTCAAACCAGTTAAACTCCGCTTAAATATTGACCTTGTGTCACATCCTGTCCATGCGAAGGGGTCGGTTGATACATATACGTGAACATGCCTGTGTTGGCTGATTAGCAAATAATTTCATTTATCTTTGTGCGAACACTGGATGTTGTTGCTATGAGTGATGTCCTGTAGGGATTGATAGCGAGAGAGAGAGTCGATGGAATCCGTGCTGTCGGAAAACTCTGATGATGATGATGATGATGATGATAGTGATAGTGGTGAAATTACAGTCGACTGACAAAAGATACATATTTTAAGAAACTCCCAATATGTGTCCTTGGTATGACTCAAAACTATGTGAGGGTGAGGATCCACTCCTGAATCTTTGGGGAAGATGGTGTACCCATTGATTGCCATTACTCTCAGGTCCACTTTGAACAGGAATACCTGTTAGGGTCCCATCTATGGGTCAAATTGAACTGTTCAATCATTTATTATACTTAAAAGCATTTAACAGTGTACAAACAAATAATTGATATTTAGTAGAATTATTAGGTTTTGCAAAACTTGATTTTAGGAATAGAATGGTTCTCAAGATGAAAGGCAATAGAACTGGTGTCGTTAAGGTGCATTGTAAGTCGTCTGGAAAGAGATGTAATGGTAAGAACAACATACGCACTATTTTCATTGGAGACACAGTCTCCCGGGGGACATTTAAACGAATATACAACGTCGGTACTATGGAGAAATTCAGTAGATGGAGGAGTGTTATTAGAAATAATTAGGTTGAAGGTTTTAAATTTCTTGTAGTAAGTCTAAGTATAACTTTTTTGGTAGGGACAATTTATTTAAGATTTTGGGAAATTCATCAACCAATTTTGGGAAGTTTATCTACCAATTCCAACCTGAAACTAAGACACTTATCGGAAAACTTGAAAGGATCTTAAATAAATTATATAGACAAAATTTGTGTTTATTATATATATATATATATATATATAATTTGGAAGCGAATAATTTGTAGGAAACATTATCTTTAAATGAACCAGAGTTCACTTGTTTGCACACAGTTAAATGACTTCAAGTACTGCTATTTAACACTAATAATTCTATTTGCACATAGCTAAATGGTTTTAAGTATCGGTATCTAGCTCTTATAGTTCTATATGCGCACTGTTAAGAGGTTTCAAGTATTGCCATTTATTGTTCGCAGACATTTAAATGGTTTCGAGTATAGTAAATGACCGAACATTTCTATGTGACCCATAGATGGGACCCTAACATTATCATTACCCTCCTAGGTCCACTCTGACCCGGAGTGGACCTAGGAGGGTAATGACAATGAAGGGGTTCTTCACATTCCCCAAAGCTCCAGAACTGGATTCTCATCTGCACATGGTTTAGTGTCCTATCCAGGACACTCAGTAGGGAGTAACTTCCCCCTTTGCAGAGGTCCAGTTGGTGTATTTTACTGCCCCAGGCGAATGGGCTTGGGTGGTGTGTGTAACTTTGAGAATACTTGTGTATGAAAATTAATGATGTTGCGTTAATGGGGCTAGGGATATATACTCACACACACACACAAATTGTCACCGTAAACAAAGTATCGACGAAGTTGTCGGGGGGAAAGGATATTTTTTATAGTTAAATGGACCCACTACACTGGAGGTAAACTTTATCTTTTTATTAAATTACAAAAAAAATTTTTCATTTTTTTCTTTTGTTCTGTGGAATTAACGCATCATTGATATTTCACCCGAATTTTCTTTCGTCTTCATTTTGACTTGCATTTTGTTGTTTTGTTTTTTGCTACTCACTCAAAAGGCCATCAATCTATGACAAGAAACAGCACAAACTATAAATAGGAAAAGATAAGCACACGGTGAGATTCAAACTCATTTTCATTAGAGAATCATTCAATAATCCGACATCCCAACAAGCCAGAATTGACATGAAGATATTTCTTAATAATCGGATGGATACGCACGAATCGAGTCTCCTGCGTAGACGTCACAAAAAATCCTTAATTCCATTGACCTTACCCTTTAGTGGCGCCTCAGGCACCAAATGATAAACCGAGCCTTGTCATAAAGTTAGTGACTAAGGGATAAGTCTCCTGGAATCGGGTGATCAACTCAATAACATCCACCCGGCGCGAATCCCAGGTGGCCTCCACAAAAACCAAATGGAGCAGTCTATATCATTAAAGCGTTTAGCGAACCAGGTGCTCTCCAAATGAGCTATAAAATGCCAGTGGTTTATAGAAAGCAAAAATCAAATGTTTTAAAATGTATCTTTTAATCTATTCTAAATTTATTTGGGTTTCTTAAGAGGGCGAGAGAAATACCTCTCACATTTTAAACTATCGGTACTGTAGATAAAGTGACATTTGGCAAGTGGTAGCTCCATCTAGTTATGTTTCATCATTGTTTTTCAGATACAATCATGTCTTGGACCGGTGCATACTATGCGTTTGCTGTTGAAACGTTTCATGTTTTTTTTTTTTTATGACCGATGAATCAGTAATTGCAATATAGAAAGCTTTTTATGCTTATTTCATGTTATGTCGGAATGATGCTGTTCCGGGGAGAAAATCGATACTGCTATGGATTGAAAGTTCTGTAAGACGAACTCGAAAAGTTCTCTGTGTTGTAGCCATTACAGATTCACCTGTCATAAAAAGATGGTTCAATAGCGAACGCTTCGTGAGCACGAGTCGAAGCAATGATCGTAACAGATTGTAACTGATCGTATCTAAAAAAATCATATGACATTTGCTCGATGGAGCTACCATTATCACTTGCCAGGGTTGATTTGCATCACACAGATGACTGTTTAAAATGTGGGAGGTATATCAGTCAAACCCTGTATTACTAGCCTCTTTTTTTTTTTTTGTCGTAGACTAATGTCCTGTGAGTGAGAATTTTCAAAAAGCAACTAAAAATTACGATAAAAGAAAATACTATTTATAACTTATGATTAACGCTGCCGTTACTTTCACCTGGTGATGCCAAATAAACTAGTCATGAGGTTATAGTTACGCGAATGCGTATCTCCGATCGTCTTGAGAAGACGTGGCCCTGGTGGTGACTGTGCCCTCTGTAAAAGTACAGATGTAACTAGCAGACACATTAGGTTAATTGCCCGTGCATTTACCAAAACTAGTTAATTTGGTATGTGTGCGATGTGGAACAGTAGTCAGTGGTAGAATTTCGGCTCTGCATTCTGTGGGGGAGATCAAGATATACACTGCTGATGAGACCTAATAAGGTCAAAACAGCTGTCCTATGTTTCCGTATATCACGTTCAGTGCTTGCCGGATTTTCAGGTTATGGAAATTCACTTTATAAAACGTATAGCTACGGACTAATAAAATTCATATTTATTTTTTCCCCAGTGTTCCGAAATGTTGACTTCCGGTGCTCACAGCTGGTAATATAAAAGACGTCTGGAGTTACGAAGTAAGGAATAAAGCAGGTTAAAAACCTCCATCAAGAACCCGGTCAGCTTGTGGAGAGTCAACAGAGTAGAGCGACTGCATCTCAGCAGAACAATAAGACACCCACTTCCAACAAGTGTCCAAGATATGACGCTAAACAATCTGATGATGAAGCTCTAATCCTGGATCTTTGAGGGAAGATGGTGTACCCCTTTAGTGCCATTGCTCCCAGGTCAACTCTGACCCAAAATGGTTGCTCCTGATAGGGTCTTATCAATGTGTCAAATAGAATCTTTTTATATCTAAATTGTGCGTAAACAAGACACGCTAAATTGAATTGTTAGAAATAGAACTGTTTTACCATTTCACTATGTGTAAACAAATGACTGTTTAATTGAATTGTTAGTGATACATAGCAAGACTTGGAACCATTTAAATGTGTGCAAACGATTCAATAATGTTGAATGGAATTATTAGAGTTAAAAAGACAAAATTGAAACTCTTTAACTGTGTGCCTAAATTGCATCATATATATCATATAGCAATACTTGGAGCCATTTGACTGTATGCAAATGAATGAATAGAGTTCAACAGAATAATTACTGCTAAATAGCAATACTTAAAACCACTTCACTATCTGCAAACAAATGATTAATGTTCAATAGAATTATTCATGTTTGATAGAAATACTTGAAATCATTTAACTGCGTACAAAAACAAATGAGCTCAGGCTCGTTTAAAAACGTTATCAACAAAATGTTTTTACAAATCATATATATTTAATATATGTATAAACAGAATTAGTCATTAAATAACCTACAATTGTTGATGTGCTATAAAAGCCAACCAAACCAAATCCTATATATTTAATATATATGTATAAAGAGGATTTGGCATTGAATTACCAACAATGGTTGATATGTCATAAAACCCAAACCATCAAAATCATATATATATATATATATATATATATATATATATATATATATATATATATAAAGTGGACTTGGCTTTAGATAACCAACAATGGTTGATATGCTATAAAAGCCAACCAACCTCCATCGAACAAATACGCTTATTCATGTTTTTAATAAAATATTTGATGACTCTGGACTCAAAGTCCACTTAAAAACTTATTTCATGCAAAAGCACTGTTGATTTAACATTGATTCTGATATAATTGATGAGAAGTCACCTCTTGCTTGACCTCAGGGTTTCAAACTTTGATTTGTAATAAAATTCTTTTTTTTTTTTCGTGATATTGAAGAGGAGGGGCGTTACAGCAAGCAGTCATCTTTTATTGCCGTCTGAACTTTTGTAATCAAATTAAAAAGAAGAAAGGAATTTCTTTTGGTTTGATATTCCGTTCTGAGTTTTTGATTTCCAAGAATCCCAGCGGTCACTCCACTACCACCCCATCCACAACCCTTCCTCTTGCATTCTCTTTGACTGTCCACCAAAAACACAAACGCTTCTTCTTCTTTATTTGAAGTCATGGGGTTGAATCCTCATCAGTTGGAACCTGACTTGACAATCAAGTTTTTCAATCAACAAATTTAATTAATGTGTAAAATGATTAGAAAACTTTAAAAACCACAATGAAATTCCCAAAGAAAATCTTCCTTGAAAAAAAAAAAAAGATAAAAAATTTTCATCGTTATTCTTTTTTGCAGAAATGTCATTAATATCATCAATCTTGGCAATTCAAGAGAAGGAAGGAAATTTGCATCTACTAACTATTATGAAAACTTCAAGATAGATAAGTTTTGACGATCGAATAATAATAATAATAATAATAATAATAATAATAATAATAATAAGAAGAAGAAGAAGAAGAAGAAGAAGAAGAAGAAGAAGAAGAAGAAGAAGAATGTAAGTCAAGACACGACTGGGTGGGAAAGGTGATCTACCGGGAATAGTGCAAGAAGTTTAAATTTGACCATGCGAACAAATGGTATATGCACAACCAAGAATCCGTCCTAGAAAATGAGTCGTACAAAACCTTCTGGAATTTTGAGATACAAACGGATCATCTAATCTCAGCCAGACGATCAGACCTAGTGATCTTCAACAAAATGAAAAGAGAACCTGCCGAATATTGGACTTTGCCGTTCCGGCTGACCACAGAATAAAACTGAAAGAAAGTGAAAAGAGAGATAGGTACCTAGACCTTGCAAGAGAACTGAAAAAACTATGGAATATGAAAGTCGCTGTGATACCAATTGTAATTGGCGCACTCGGTACAATCACCAAAAGATTAGTACAAGGACTGGAGGACTTAGAAATAAAAGGACGAGTGGAGACTATCCAAACTACAGTATTGTTGAGATCGGCCAGAATACTGAGAAGAGTAATGGAGACTTGCAGTCACTCAGACTCCTCTAAGAAACCATCTGCAGTCACTGGTGTGAAAAACTCTCAAAAGAGAAGAAGAAGAAGAAGAAGAAGAAGAAGAAGAAGAAGAAGAAGAAGAAGAAGAAGAAGAAGAGTGACTATAATACCAGTTGTAACTGGTACACTTGGAATGTTCCAAAACGTCTTGGTTTTGGGTTATTTCATTTTATGGCACGTCCAACCTTGTAGGTTATTCAGTGCCAAATCTGACCAGAAAAAAATATTTGAGAGCATTTATTGTGAACTATTGGATAAATTACTAAGCAGAATCTGGCCAGTATATAGATTGTTACAAATAGTGGTGCCTTCAATAGGTTTCCAGACTTTTTTCTACAGGCATTTAAAATTGTCGTAGACTCTTAAAAATTCACTATGTTATTGCTATACATCTTATGAGATGACAGACCAATTTTTATGATTTCAGGTTCAAATGAACAGCTACAGCAGCAATTAGAATACACCCTACAAAAGTCTGATTGTCACAGCTGGTGAATTTCAAAAATGCAATCTAACACTTTTGAAGAACAATATGCAATAAAATTGTGTTTTAAACTTGGAAAAAATGCCACAGAAACGTATGGAATGCTTCAGACTGCTTTTCGACCATCTTGTATGAATCGAGCATTAGTTTTTGAGTAGCATAAAAGATTCAAAGAAGGCAAGGAGTCTGTGAGGGATGGTGAGAGGTGTGGGAGGAGTAAGGAAGTCAATACACAGAGAGTTGATTGGCCAAAGGGTTTGGGTTAGGGTTACTATGTTGAGGTTTTAAGGGAGTTCAGGAAGAGATTCCGCTGGAAGAGGCCAGCACTCTTCAGATCGGGTCAGTGGCATTTCCAGCAGGACAATGCACCAGTCCACAAATCCATCCTTGTCAAACTATTTGACCAAGATGGGCATCATGACAGTTCCTTACCCTTCCTATAGTCCAGACCTTGCTCCTTGTGACTTTTGCTTATTTCCTAAGCTCAGAGGCTGTCGTTATGAGACAATTGAGGAGATGAAAGAGGCTGTGACGAAGGTCATTGACACGCTCACACAAGAGGACTTCCATGGGGCCTTCCAGAAGTTGTTGGAACGGTAGAACAAGTGCATTGCAACCGGAGGAGATTACTTCGAAAGGGACTAGAGTTGCATGTGTCTACTATCAATAAAAGTGCCCATACGAAAAAAATTCTGGAAACTTATTTAATGATCCTCGTACTTGGATAAAATAAGGATTAAGGCAACAGAAGAGAAAACAGGACACGATGTTTTTAACAAAACAGCGTATCAACAAGACATGTCAACATTTACAATAAACGTGGTGTAAATTGAAATACATCGTGTTGGTAATAATATAAGAGTTATCAATATGTGTAGGCTGCAGAATAATAATAATTACTGTAGGTTGCAAAATAAAGAATATTAATAAGTACAATAGGTGGCAAATAATTGTCCTTGTGTTACTTATCTTGTCACTCGTATTGTAATTCTGCTCCACAAGTAATTTCGTCTTTAACGTAGTCAACGGATCCGAAGTGGCTGGCTTCTTGTATATGTCTTCTCGGACGGTCGCAGCAAAGAGGAGAGAGAGATTCCACCTGCACTTAAATTTATACGCCATGTCATTTTACAAAATTTAACTCAACTACCAAACAAATTTTTTTTTAAATACAAAATAGATGTATTTGATTTTGCCTTCAACTTATATGAATAGAAGTGCATTTTTTTAAAGAAATATACGATTGATTAATTGATTGATTGACATGTAACCCATTTAGGGTTATTTAATACCGAGAGGTTAGGGAATTGCATTCATTGTACATTCATATCTAAATTTCTAGCGTAGTTTTTTTTTTTTTTTTGTGGGATATTTATTTATTTATTTTTCACACAGTCCTATCGAATGTGAATAATTTTTTAACAAATTTATCTGACTCATAGATGGAAGTACTACAACTCCGGGTCAGAGTGGACCTGGGAATAATAGCAATGAAGAGACGACTTCTTAAAGCCCCAGAAATGGAAGCTGACCATCAGATACAGTTTAGTGTCATTTGGAGGTGCCCGTGGTGAAATGGCTATCGTCATAGGAAATGGACACGGCCACAAGAGTTCGAATCCTGGACGAGGCTGATTGCATTTCACATAGCACTAATACCCTCGGGAAAAGTATAAATCCAATTATTCTACCGCCAGCTATGGGTAAATAGTAGGGCAGACTGAGTTCTTAAGGCAATTAGTCTAGGAGAAGGAAAACTCTGAATTCAAACCTGTTAAATTCCGCTTAAAATTGACTTTGTGTCATATCCTGCCCGAGCGGAGGGGTTGGTAAATATGGATACAGTTTAGTGTCATGCCCAGAACACCTCTTTTTATGGGGGGGGGAGGGTATCTCACTCCTTCGCAAAGGATACAGTGTATTTTAAGCCCCGTCAACAGGACAAGAACAGTCAAATATCCGGGTTCTTTGTTCAATGGCATATCAACCTTTGTAGGTTATTTAATGCCAAAGCTATTCTCCTAGAAGGACAGTAGTGGAACTATTTAACCCATAGCTGGGAGGATAAGTGGATTCATATTTGTCCGAAAGTGAACGTAATGGCACGACTGGAGTTCGAACTCGCTACGATTCCGTAGTTCATCGCTTTAACCATTACACCACGAGGACACCCCATTCAAATATGAAGGTATCAAGAACGGTAATAGAGCACCTATTTATTTGTGCAATCTCCTAAAAATTCTATGAAAAATATCAGATTAGAACGAATAATGTTCAATTTCCTTGAATGTTTTAAACAATATTTATTAAAGTATTGTTTCATGTAATTTGTTTAAATTTCTGAGGCAAAACTTGATGATTTTTATCATTAAGGGTTTTAGGACTATTGTCTTCATCTTTATTGTTATTTCCACAACATTTCGGCCGATATGTCCTCCGGCCTTCTTCAGGTGTTTGTAAAACTTGGGAACCTTCACGGAACTTCGAACTATGTATTTTATTGAATATTAGTCATGTTAGAATTTGATAATGATACAAGGAATAGTTTAATGGGTTTTTTGTAATCAAAAGAATATTGTTTGTAATCGTATTGGATATTCACTCCTATGTTTGTCCCAACTAAAGAACTCATCAGACATGTTTTACTCAAAAGGTATCAATGCAATTTCAACAACAAAATCCATTCAGACCAGAACTGTGTATGATACATTGAACGAAAGAAATTACAGGAGGTGATTTCTTGTTTTCGAAGTATGAATTTTAGTCTAAAGGACAAGCCTCTTTAGTCAAAAGAAAGGGAATCATTTCCATCACGTTACTGCTCGATCTCACACAACCCAATTGATTAAAGATTTTTTAGAGAAGTTCTGTTGGGAAAAATGACTTCATCCTCCATAATCTCCGGACTTTGTTCCTCTAAATACCACTTGTTTAAGGAATGACAGAATCATCTGGATATTTTTGGATTGACATTAAGAGAAGACGTTAAAAATGAGTTGGTCTCTTATTTTCCACCAAAACCTCAGGAATTTTACAAGTGTAGTATTGTTATATATTGACCTTCGGCCCGGCCAAACATGCCATTCCAAAGTGATGCACTGGAAGGAAGTGACACATTCCAATGGCCAGTAATCGAAAGAAATCGCGTAGGCGGATTTGGCTGACGAAATGGGACAAGGTAAAAGCCCATGATACACTCATAGACTGATGCACCGGAAGAGAGTGACCTCTGAACTGCATGACAGTTATTTCCGCTTGATGACGATTAAACATGCCATTCCAAAGATTGAGTGGGCGTTGAACTGTTATATAACTCGGTCAAGACAGGAAGTTAGACAGTCGGAGATCAGACCAGTTAGAGACGAGATGTGGTAGGGAAAGCCACACCCGGCCGAAGGGGCCCTTGGGAAACCCGATGGAGTTGGGGACCAGAGAAGTCAGAGACAAGATGTGGTAGAGAAAACCAGCACTCAGCAGAAAGCTGAGCCCCTGGGCCTCCGGTTGAGCAGCACTGGAGAACAAGAAAGACACACCGCTGATGACCATAAGAGTGGGGGTCAATATATTGCAGTTCTGTTCGGTCTCCAGCTCCCTCTCACAGAAAAAGCTTGAGTAACCCTTTTCGAACCCTTGCAATAAAGTGAGAGGTATATTATTTTAAAGAAGTTCTTCGCTCGTTATTTATTATCGTGACGTTATGATTCTTTCTGCATGAATCTGCATACGAGTATATAACAGTATCTATAAGCTTGTTGACAAATAGAATGCCGTTATAGGAAGCAATAGAGGTTATCTTAATGATTGAATATTTCAATAGGTGTATTTTTTTATTTGTAATATATACTAAAAAAACAATCAGACATTAGATTTATTCTAGCCTGATAAAAATAGACAATAGACTCCACTCCACCTTTGTACAACTAAATTTTAAAATATGTGGGAATTTTTTTTACATATTCAAAGGAAATAAATGAAATTTCAAGAATCATTATCATAAACAATATTTCTCTGTATTCGTTCAACCAAAAGTGTAAAAATTATTTAATAAAAAAAAGAAAATTAGAAATTGTATTCCATAATACATTCATTTTACTTATTAAAGCTCATCAGATGGATATATATAAGTTAGCCGTCCATTGTCGAATGTGACCCGAAGCCTCCATTTTCAATAGCTACTAAACCGAGGTGTAAGAGAGAGTGCTACTCCTTTTCCTTGCTCTTAATCCATCCCTTATAATGCTGAGTGAAAAGCAAGTACGATTATTTGAGTCTTTGGCATGATTCAACCTAGGATTGAAACCCGATATATATATATATATATATATATATATATATATATAAGATGGTTGTTGTAGGCCCAAAGAAAGAATAAGGATATATTTTAAAATAAGAAGGTCCACGAAGAGATTTGTATTTTTTTAATTTATTTATTTTGTTCTTATATACGTGTTATATATATGTTGCTTTCGTCAGAGAACAAATGTGGCACAAGGCCTTTTTAATGGGGTACTCAATGAGACCTGAACTCATTGTTTCCACTATAAATTACCTTTGGTTGGTCAAGCTGGTTTATATAGGGGTCGTTGTTCCTCTTTCCTGGAGTGTGTTTACTTTGGTCTGCTTTACCCGTCTTTGATATTTGATATAATTATAGTTGTGTGTGTGTGTGTGTGTGTGTGTGTGTGTGTTGGCGTGGTTTTGGGTTTCACAAACATTTTGTGTGTGTGTGTGTGTGTGTGTGTAGGTCATGGGGGATTTTGTGGTTTTAAATTTACTGATAGTTCTTTCTCCTTTTTATATATATATATATATATATATATATATATATATATGTCTGTGTATGTGTATGTATGTTTTCAGCTTTTTTCTTTCGTCTGAGAACATGTTTGGCATAAGGTCTAGTTAATGGGTATTAGATGAGATTTTAATTTACTAGTATTTGTAGTTTGAATGGTTTTTAATCACTTATGTTTTTGTGTGTGCGTATATATATATATATATATATGCTTATTTCCGTTTGTGTGTGTGTACGGTTTAACTAGACCTGGAGTATTGCGATCATTTCTACACAATAAGATAGCAATAATTGAAACCATTTAACTCTAATAATTCTATTCACTATTAATCATTTGCTTGCACACAGTGAAGTAGTTACAAGTATTGCAATTTAACACCAATTATTCTATTGAAAACTATTCATTTATTTGCACACAGTCAAATGGTTCCAAGTATCACTAACAGTTCAATTGAACATCAGTCATTTATTTACACACAATTAGATGATCAAACAGTTCTATTTTACACAATTCAAATTAGCATATCATTTATTTGTATTCAGTTTAAACACCGAACAGTTCTATTTTAAATGCCAAACAGTTCTAGTCGACCCATGGATAGGACCCTTTCAGATGCTACCACTCCAGGTCAGAGTTTGCCTGGGAGCAGTGGCAATAAAGTGGTACTACACATTCACCAAATCCCCAAAGCTGGAGCCTCATCATCAGATTGTTTAGTGTCATATCCAGTATTCTACAGCCCCAACCAACTGGGCGAGTGAAAATGAAAGAACCCAAAAGAGATGAAGGTGATGTCAATACCAGTTGTACTTGGTTCTTTTGCAACAGTCCCCAACACCCTGGAAAAGAGTCGGGGGAACTGGAGACCTGAAAAAGAATTCAGACCATCCAGACCACAGCACTCTTTTATTCCAGCAAGAATACCGAGAAAAGTCCAGGAGACCTGAAAAGGTTTTCTACAACTCAGACTCTAAATCACCAGTGAGAACGAGGGTGAAAAATATGCAAGGGGAAAATAATAATGTAGAGACAGAGAGGAAAAATTAAGAAGCAAATGCAGAAAACTGGTACAAAAGGAATAGGAGACTTGACATGACTGGGTAGGAAAAGTGATACAATGAGAACTGTGCAAAAGACGAAAATTTGACCATATTGATAAATGGTATATCCACAAACCAGAATCTGTCACGTTGCTCAGGTAGATTCAATAGCATATACCCATTTACAATCAACTGGAATTATTAGATTTGTTCATAAACATGTTTGATAGGCCTGATTTGACTACCCCATCTGAAAAAGGTTAACATAAAATTGTAATCTGCTCCTTGTACTGTAAAGTAATTACTACTTTTCTCGATTTGTGCAGCTTAAAATAAGAATTAAATATAGGGTGTCACAAAATAAATGATAAGAATTTATAACTGAGACGTTTTTCCATGTCAGATGGTGTTAGTTTATGCTTGATCTGGATTCTGTATGGGTACAGCTGAAGATCTTTCTTTTACATTCTTACGTGCAATGATGCATATAAAAGACCGATTTCTTGAGAACATCTTCAGTGACACTTTTTCTGACTCCTTCCAACAGAATCTCTCACTGCAACCACATTGTTAGGACATCTTGCAGTTAACTTCCTGCCAGATCTGGGATTTTCTGCCTTCTTGTTGAGGTTGTTTACTGACCCTGTGGCTTGAAATTTGTGTACCCAACGATAAATTTGGCTTTTCTGGGGATAATTAAGTTAAACTTCCTGCAAAATTTTGCTAGCAGTTTTGAATAATTTTGTCTCCAAATAAGAAGTGATGCAAAATATTTTTCCTCTCTTGTCCTAGACATTGTGATCAAGGATTAATAGTTGTTATAATATACTATTTTCAAACCTGCAACAAAAAAGAACACAACATTATTATTAGTAGAGTTATTAGCAGTCACATGGGTCCCATGTATATTGACACACCCTATAGATTTCTTAATCTCTAGATATAAAATAACCCCAGACAGGTTGACATGCCATTAAAATCAATCAGAATGCAATGTAGTCATTAATTTTTCACTTTATACAAAAATCTGCCCTCCTGGTGTGGCTTAAAATACAATGACGGTATCTATCAAAGAAAAGTAAGACCACCCCTACAAAAGGGGAGTGTCCTGGATATGATATTAAACTTTATCTGATTGGGAGATTCTAGTTCGGGAGATCTGGGTAGTGCAAGAGGTCTGCTCCATGGATCATCAAAATCTGTTTAAAAAAATTATCCATATTCAATAGGAAAGTGGGCAACCTCCACCAAAAAGTTATCCATATTCAATAGGAACATGGGCAAACCCTCCCCTTAAAAAATTATCTATATTCAATAGGAATGTCAGCAAACCCTCACAAAAATTATCCATATTTTATAGGAACGTGGGCAAACCCGCTCCAAAATTATCCTTATTCAATATGAACACGCGCAAACCCTTCCCCGCAAAAATTATCCATATTCAATAGAAATGTGGGCAATCCCCCCCAAAATCATCCATATTCAATAGGAACAGGGGCAAACTCTTCCCCCCAAAATTGTCCATATTCATTAGGAATGTCAGCACCCACCCCCAAAAAAAGAATTCATCCCTATCAATATGAATATGGGCCAACCTCACCAAATTATCCAATTTCAAGGGTAATACCCTACCCCAAATTATCCATATTCAATAGGAATTGTTTTCGGTTTTATCACTGCTGTGTAAGTGATGACCAAAGTGAGTTGCAGTAAGTAGTGGTAATTTACAAAGCTTTTTGCTTCGATGTGGCAAAAGGCTGTATGAATGAGGCACCCAATGAGACTCAAACTCAATCATGAAGGTTTGCTAGTCTAGCTTGCTAACCATTACACTACCTGAGGTGCCCTAGTAATTTACAAAGCTTTTTTTTTTTGCTTCAATGTGGCACAAGGCCATATGAATGGGGCACCCCATGAGGCTCAAACTCAATCATGAAGGTTTGCGAGTCTAGCTTGCTAACCATCACACCACCAAGGGTGCCCCAGTGCAGTAAGTAGAATAAGGAAAATGAAGGATAATACTAGTTTGGTGGTGATTTATGGCATATCAACCCTTACGGGTAAATTAATACCAAATCCTGTTTTATATATATATATATATATATATATATATATGATTTGTAAGCAAATAGATTATTGGTAACAATATTTTTAAACAAGCCAGAGCTCATTTGTTACCACAGTTAAAAGGTTTCAAGCATGGTTATCCAGCAATAATAATTCTGTTTATGTTTGTTTGTTTTATGGCATATCAACCTTTGTAGGTTATTTAATGCCAGATCCATTTTTATACAAATGGTCAGTTCTATTTCAAACAATTCAGTTTAACATGAGTACACAGTTTAATTGTCAAAAACATTTCTATTTCAAGCTATTCAATTTATTCAAACAGTTCTAATTTAGCTAATTCTGTTTAGTATTATTATAGATTTTGTTTACACACAGTTAAATGTCAAAACAGTTCTTTATTAAACAATTCAGTTTAGTATAAAAACAGTTTCATTTCAAACAATTCAGTTTAGCATATATACGCAGTTTAGTTCTATTTAACACATAGATAGGACCCTATCAGTATAAGCACACAGTTTAAATCTAAGTACAGTTTCTATTTCAATCTAACACAGTTAAATGTCAAAACAGTTCTATATTAAACAATTCAGAATAGTGTAAGTACAGTTTCAATGTCAAAAACAGCTCCATTTCAAACGATGCAGTTTAGCATAAGCATGCAGTTTAAATGTAAGTACAGTTTATTTGTCAAAAACATTTCTATTTCAAGCTATTCAGTTTAGTCAAACAGTTCTAATTCAAACAATTCAGTTTAGCATAAGTATGCAGTTTAGTTCTATTTAACCCATAGATATGACCCTATCAGGTGCTACCATTCCAGGTCAGAGTGGACCTGGGAGCAATGGCAATGAAGGTGTACTCCGCACTCCCCAAAGCCCCACCATCAATGGAACCTCACCATCAGATTGTTTAGTGTCATATCCAGGACACTTGTTCGAGGGGGTCTTACGCCTCTGCAGAGAAGCAGTCAGTGTATTCTACAGCCCCAGCCGACTAGGCAATAATTCTGTTTAATATTAATCCTTTGTTTGCATACATTTAAATGGTTTTAGGTATAGTAAATGATAGAATAGTTCTATTTCTCCCATAGATGGGACCCTAACAGGTACTATCACTCCAGGTCAGAGTGATCCAGTGAGTAACGGCAATAAAGGAGTACTCCAAATTCCCCAAAGCTCCAGGAGAGGAGCCTTACCATCAGATGGTTTAGTGTCAAATGCAGAACATTCATCAGGTGAGATGCAGTTTCTACACCCCTTTGCCAAGAGGTTGAGGATAATACGAGTCAAAATTATTAATAATAATTGACAGAGCTTTATCTAAAAAATTTTTTTTTTAATTTAAAAAAAAACATCTATAGTGCTTAAATATGGGAATTAGATTGTTTGGGGGTCGATAGTTGTCTTGTGCTTTGCAAGAATTAGATTAGTGTATACAGTGCTAGCACTAGGAAGTGTAGAGCCCAATTAGAAAATTGGGGGTGGGGCTCTACTCTAAAAAAATCATTTCAAAGTTTCAATAGATTTTGCATTGTCTAATTATTTAGTCTGTATTGTGAAATTGTTAACCATAAGTATGTTTTAATCAGTTTTAGTTTTGGCTTGGTTTCAGTGTTTAATGGTATATCAACCTTTGTGGATTATTTAATGCCAAAGCTATCCTTGTAGAAAAGCAGAACTGATACTATTTAAACCATAGCTGAGAGAATAAGGGGGTTCATACCTTTCCCAAGGGTGTTAGTCCAAAAGTGAATGTAATAGCGCAACTGGAATTAAAACTCTTTTCAGAACTCAGTTAAAGGCCCTTTTCATATGGCCTTGTGCCACATCTAAGCAAAAAGCTTTGTAAATTATAACTTATGATTCCCCAGTCCAGCTCTTTAATCATTATGACACGAGCTCTTGATTTTGTTTCATGGCATATCAACCTTAATGGGGTATTTAATTCCAAAAGCCATCCTTGTAGAAAAACAGTAGTCATACTATTTAACCCATTGTTAGGAAAAAAATGGGGTTCATACTTTTCCTTATGGGCATTAGTTCAAAAGTGAACATAATAGCACAACTGGAATTCAGACTTGCTTAATACAATGTTTCAGTCCAACACATTAACCAAACTCAAGAGTGTGCAGACCCCAATTTAAACAAATCTCTCAAATCGGTTTAAAACTGGTCCTGGATGCAACTTACAGGGATAATTGGTAAAACAATTAAAAAATAAACAAACAAACAAATAAATAAGATATCAAGACTGAAAAAGACAGCATTACTTTCAAAAATTTTATTTCATGTTAGTTTACCCGTGCTGTCAAAAAAAACAAAAAACGACGGAAATGTAAGTAATTTTGCAATTGCATTGTACTTATAAAATATTAGTAGGTCTGCAAGACTAACTCACTGACCACTACTACATTGGAAAATATACTTAGATGAGTCAGTCATAAGAGCACAAATAATGAGAGACTCAGAATATTTTAAGGTAGACAGAATAGTACATGGAAATAAATACAAGGGAAAATTAACAGAAGATGGGTCTTGGACATACTCGGGGTGGGGGGGGTCCTTAATCTTATACCAGGGTAAGCCATAAAAAATTTCTGCCCCTAAAATATCTTGTTTTATACTAGGGTGAGTCAGAAATTCTGCAATATTTATAGAGCTTTCCTTGAAGAACCTTTTCAATGAAACCCAGATCGTAAGATTCAATTACTTATTCAGTTCCCAAACCAGCTCGACAAACGTATTGAGCACTTTTTCAATATTTATTAAATTGCAACTGGGTTTTTTTTTTTTTTTTGCTTTTCACAAGAAGTCAGTATTGAGACTCATTCAGGTTTTTTCTTCTTTTTTCATATAGAGATATAGGAAAAAGAAACTAGCCCATTGGCATAATGGTTAGAGTTTTTGCCAATAGTCCAGGAGACCTGGGTTCAATTCCAGGTTGAGACATACCAAGACCCAAAAAATGGTACTCAATGCCTCCTCACTTAACACTCAGTATTAAAAGGGAAGCTAATGAAAAGGAACCTTCAAGTCGCCCTTGACTGTGGTCAACCAACTTATTTACATATAGGAAAGAGAAAAAAAAGATTTTAAAAAAAAAAAAATTATGTGTGTGTGTGAAATCTAATTTGGAGGAATGTTTACATATTTATCCCAATTGTTTCACTCTGTTAAAGGCTTCATCAGATAATTCTTTTTTTAATCTGAGAAAAGAATATATTAAAAAAACATTCCAACTGAGATTGCCAAATTGGTTTTGATGTTTTATTTCTTTTCCATTCTCTCACTTATTTTATCTCTATATTTATTCGTTCATTCCTTATGTAAATATCTAATGATCACATTTAAAGTTGTAAACATTACTTCAAGTATCGAATAATTAGGGAGTCACTGCATCACACCCTGCCACCACCACCACCACTAACACCAGCATAAGATTTTTTTTTAGATGATGTCCAGACCCCAACACTCTGATTGTATCAAACATCATTTATCATTTGCAAATGAATGTCATAAGACTTGAACTCTCTTTTCTGTAAAGTTATCCAAAATTAAAATGGGTTCACAATTTGTTTTTTGTGTGTGCGCTGATAGCCATTAGGCCCACCCAGACCTTCCTGGACATGTACATCAATATACAAAATCTTTAAGCTAAATCTGGCACAAGGTTAAAATGAAGTTCAAAATAAAAACTATATATTTATCACATGCTATGATAAATTTCTTACCTACTAATCCTGAGTATATTCACTTTTATACATTATAGATTTCACTCCAACCCAATAACAAGTAAGCCTTCAACACATTTACTGCCACACAAGATGCGCAAATTTTGTTGCACAATGTGCATTGTTTTTACATGCTCTTAATTCAAACACTGAGCCCAAGGTCAATTTTATCTAAAAACCTTGCAAGCGTTCAACTGTGTATGTTGAAAAACAATTGTTTCAACTTGACAATAAATGCATTATATTCATCATTACATTGCCTGCAGATTTATGATGGTTAAAAAGAAGAAAACACAAATATGTCTCCCATGATGATGTATAGAAAGGTCATTATATATATATATATATATGAAGAGATACAGTTGACAGAAAATCCAAGTGGAGTTAGAAATCAGCTTGGATGTACCAAGGAAGTGGGGTGGGGAGAGAAAAATGAATCAGCATTATTGTAGTGTGCAGTTGAGTACATTGTAATATGTGGGCTAGTATATTGTCCATTTTATAATGTGAACGCTAGCACATTGTCCCTATTCTGATGTGAAGGCTAGCACATTGTCCCTATTGGGATATGAGGGCTAGCATATTCTCCCAAATGTGGTTTGAGGGTTCACACATTGTTCCTATTGTGGTGTGCTGGCTAGCACATTGTCCCTATTGGGATGTTCACTATCTTTCAAAATTGATTTAAGAAATTAAATTTTAATACCAAGTAAAATTTTTATTTAGTAACAGTTTGACCAAGACGTTTGGAATTTTTTTTACATGGGCAACTCAAAACCAGTTGAAGTTCAAAGTGAATTTCAACTGGTCCATTATGCTTGCTTTTTTCTTAAATTTTTTCATAAATGAATTGCTTTTATGGCATAGTTCTGTTACTGTTTCAGTATAAAGGAGATTTTTCTCTCTTTCAGAAATGCATATGCACATTCTTCACTAGAAACATTTTTTTTTCCACAACAATCTACTTTGACTACTTGGAATAAAATAAATTTAAGTCAGGCACTTATCTCTGACAGGAAAACTCTTGACTCAAATGACTGAATTACAAAGGTTGACCAATGATTCACAATACTGACACAATGATTCACAGGAAGACTCATGACACAAATGCTTAGGTAGACCACATTAAAAATATGGCAGACCTCAAATATTGAGGTAAACCAAATACTACAATAGCACCGGTGAATCACAAATGCAGTTAAAGAAAAAAAGAAAAAGAAAAACAAGTCAAGAGAAACAAAAATAATACTTTTTTAACTTGTAAAGAGATTCTTTGTATTCTATTTATAATTTACCATGCGATGAATTTACTGGCAATAAATTTACTTAGAATCCTCAAACACAAGAAGCAAGCACCCCTCCCCAAGATGGATATGGAATTGTCTCTTTCCTGAATAGCAATGTATTCTGATAATCTCTCTCAGTTATTTTGCCAAGTCCCCATGTTAAATCAGCTGTCTCAAATGTCCAAGTCTCAACTGAGTAAGGATAAGTCCTACTCCCCTCTCCCTTGAAAATCTCTACCCCACCTTGCTCCATCAATGGCATAGATCTATAGGACAGTTTCACATTAGGAATCTTTGTTTTCTAGATACCGTATATACAAGAGTATCATCCAATCTTGCGTATAGCGTAAACCTTCAAATTTGATCTTCAAAACATGATTTCATCAAGTATCCCGTGTATCATTCAAGTTCTATTTTCAGTAGGCTGCACCAACGCAAATATTTTTTCTTCAACTTCTTTGGTTTTCTGTAAGTTTCTTTTGACTGATGTCAATGAAAATACAGCACTATGGCAACATAAACACAGCTGATTAGATACTGCAACTTAGCCATCTAGTGGCAAAAAAGTAAACTACAGATAGGCTAAGCAAAGTAGCAACAGACAACAAACTATGTTAATGAAAGGTAATTCATTAATACTATCCTAATTACAATACTCAGTAATTTTTATCCAAATTAAAAATGACTTTTTGAAACTTTCAAAAGTTGCCTTACAGTAGTCAGCTTGTTAGATTTACAGTGAACCTGATAATCGACGGTCATTTCAATTAGTGAAATATAATAAAAGCTAAATTCTAATTATCCCACCCCAAGGAGAAAAAGTCAGTAAAATTTAGAGCTACATTTAAGCTAAAGATTGTATCAGCAGCAGAAAAAACAAAAAAATATACAAGTAATTCAGTATAGGCAAAAGCAATGTATGGCAATGGGGATATTCGAATAGAAGGAAGAAGATTTTGCTTAAATTCAGTTTATATCAATATCTATACTTACCAATATAACTAATGCAATCATATTCAATTTAGTTAACTGAGTTATTTTTTTAATTGATTATCTCCCTTGCTTCAGGTTAACTTTCAGTAAATTAAATTTCTCATTTTTTTTATACAGGCGCCAAGAGATTTGACGCATTCTAAAGTTTGTCAGTCCTATTTTGGAGTTTTACTGCACTGGGGAAAAAAAATTTTAAAAAGAGAGAGAGAAAAGAAAAAACTGGTGATTCACTATTATTCTATCTTTTACTCCTTTTTATTCTGTTGTTAAAGCTAGAATTGTTAGGTTTTTTTTTAATCTTTCATATGTTGAATATTATATCATTCATATTGCTAATTATTTTTGTCTCGAGAAAAAAAAAGGAAAAAAATTAAAATGGAGAGAGGTAGAAATTATACAGATAATAAGGACACCGTGTGGCTGTTCTTTTTATTCCTTTTGTTTTGTTTTTTTTTCTGCCTGCTAGAGTTCAGCTACAAATTCTATTTCTTGCATTAGTTATACAGCTAAGTACGGATATTGATATAAACGGAGGGTTTTTAAAGTAAAAACCCCTGTTTATGAAATATCTATACTTACCTGTACATTTCCCTCCCTCTTTAAGGTTCTTGTTGTTAAGGGTACTTAAGACTTCCTTGTATAAAAAGTGAGACAAGTCTCTTAATTTGCTGAAAGCTAATCTGGAGCAAGGGAGATAATCAATTAAAAAATAAATATATTAACTCCGACGTTAAATTAAATCGAATATTTTTATCGGTAAGAGTTTTCAGACTATTGTCTTCGTCTTTATTGTTTCTTTCTAATGTTTCGGCCTTCCTCAGGTGTCTCCTGTTTATCTGGGCATAGAAATTATTCAACCTGAGAAATCATTTTTAAAGTTTGACTGTGGTTGAATCATTTCTATGCCAAGATAAACAGGGGAAACTTGAGGAAGACCAGAGGATACAGTGGCCGAACGTTGTGAAAAAAACAATAAAGACGAAGACAATAGTCCAAAAGCTCTTACTAATAAAAAATCCTCAAGCTTCGTCTTAGAAATTTAGACAACTAAATCGAATATGACTGTATTAGTTATATAGGTAAGTATAGATATCTCATAAACAGGAGGTTTACATTAAAAACCCTCAGATTCAGTCAACAACCATTAAGGTGAATTAATTTATGCAAATAGCTTTTTGAAACCATAACTAATCTTATAATTGCATATTAAGACAATTAAATAACCCATCATAAAATGGGATACAGTAAGTAAAACAATATCTATAACAACATAATCTCAATTTTACATGAAACATGAGTATTTGTTGATTTTTGCAGCTGAAAATTGCCATCATTCGAGTCGGCCAAGGCTTAGTCAACTATTTATATACAAAGTTTGTATCTCACAAACGGTTCAACCCCACCCCAAATATTAAGCTAAAATTTAGGTCTCAGAAAGTTGCATGATACACGAATATATACGGTAATTATTTCCTGCCTTCTCACGTGACACCAAGTAGATAAAGGGTTAAAGAGATCCTACTGCTTGTGTGTCCGCAAATGCTTTTTTAGGTTAGAGTATCCAGAAAAGTTTTTCCCACAAATGTCGCAGTGGAAAGGCTTCTCTCCAGTGTGTATCCGCATGTGCTCCTTCAAAAATGCTCTTTGGGAAAAGAATTTTCCACAAGTCTCACAATCAAAAGGTTTTTCTCCTGTGTGTGTCCGTATATGGCGTCTAAGATTTGAACTTCCCGAAAAACCTTTTTTACAAAGTATACAGCAGAAAGGTTTCTCTCCAGTATGTATTCGTAAATGTTCTTTCAGAACGGAACTCTGTGAAAAATTCTTCCCGCATTCATAACAGTGGAATGGCCGCTCTCCAGTGTGTGTCCGCATGTGTCTTTTCAGATCTGATTTTTGCGAATATTTTGTTTCACAAAACTCGCACTCAAAAGGTTTCTCTCCAGTATGCGCCTGAACGTGTTGTTGAAGGTGGGAACTCTGAGAAAATTTTGATCCACATACCTCACAGTGGAAAGGTTTCTCACCAGTATGCATTAACATGTGTCGTTCAAGATGCGAAGTCCGAGAAAATCTTTTATCACACACCTCACAACAAAATGGTCTCTCTCCAGTGTGTATCAGTAGATGTTGTTTCAGAGTTGTAGGTGAGGTAAAGTTTCTTTCACACATCTCACAGTGAAAGCATTTGACCCCATTGTGTAATGTCATAAAATCCGGTATACAATCAGAAGTAGATACAACTCCGGAAACTTCACTATCGTCAATATTCATCTTGCTTGTGCAGTCAAAATCAGGATCAACCTAAAAAATAAGAAAGAACACATTCTTATCATAATGGAGATTATATGTATCAGTCCTTAACTGAAACTACATCACCACCAGCATCACAATCCCCTGAGTTATTTATATTATAATCTCAATAAGTACTAAATAACTGTTATTTAATCTTAACAAGAATCTTATTTATTAACGATACCGGCCCATTGGCATAAAGATTAGAGTGTTCGCCAACGGTCCAGGAGACATGGTACTTGATGCCTCCTTAACACTCAGCATTATAAGGTAAGGATCAAGGGTAAGTAGAGCAATCTAGGGAAAGGAGTAGTGCCCTCCTTTACACCCCAATATAGAAGCTATTGAAAGTGGAGCTTTCAAGACACATGAATAGCTGTAACAAAAATTACTTGATCCCATCAGCATTCATCATTTTAGGAGTGCCTCAGGCACCAAGCAATTAACTCAGCCTTGCCAAACAGGTATTCACCAGGGAATAGCCCCCCACCATTTTGGGGTGTCCTTGTGGTGTAATGGTTAAAGCGATGAACTGCGGAATCGTAGTACGCGAGTTCGTACTCCAGTCGCGCTATTACGTTCACTTTCGGGCAAATACCCTTGGGAAAGGTATGAACCCCCTTATTCTCCCTCCAGCTATGGGTAAATAGTAGGACGGACTAGGTTCTTCAGCCTTGGTGAGGCAACTAGTCTAGGAGAAGGAAAACTCTGAATTCAAAACCTGTTAAACTCCGCTTAAAAATTGACCTTGTGTCATATCCTGCTCGAGCGGAGGGGTTGGTAAATAGTACCATCTGGGACAAGGCAATCAGCATCATAACAACCACCAATGTAAATGTCATTCAGCCCCCAGAAACCCATGTTATTAATGCATTTAAAATCCGACAATGTGTGTTATTTATCATTAAGAAATGAAGGTTTTCAGTATATGGTGTAGATAATTTACATACTGATTTTAACAAAATTGGGTTTAATAAATATTTCTTTGTTGTTATTGATTTCTAAGTAAAAGTAAAGTTGGCGACCTTAGCTGAGGGCGACCAGAAGGCTCTCTTTTCAATAGCTACTACAGTGAGGAGTAGGGAAGGGTGCTACTCCTTTCCCTGGATTGCCCCACTTTACCCTTGATACATACCTTATATTGCTGAGTGTTAAGCAAGGAGGTATCAAGTACCATTTTTAAAGTCTTTGATATGATGTGACCAGGTTTCCCGGACCATTGGCGAACACTCTACTCAATAACCGGCTCATTGATTTCTGATATTGTTTTATAGTCAAACATTAAAAGCAATCCTATCTATAATTTTATATAGAAATCAATTAAAATAAAGCAAAAATGTGTGATCTTTTTATATGCATTCTTATTTAGTTTTCTTAGTCGTTCTAATTCATTACATAAAAATTAAAATATTTGCAACCAAAAGGGCAAAGACTTTTGCTAGTATACACTAATAAAAAAAAATCCAAGCAAGATCGGTTAAGTACTGAGATTTTTTTTTTTTTCTGGTTGGGAAACTTTATCAATACTGCAAAGAGGCAGCAGACATGATGTTTTTTTTCAAGTCTATATGACCAAAACAACTACACAAAAAACATGAACATACATAAGGTCTACAAATATTGTTTAAGTAATATCAAAAAAATAGTTAAACAAAGGAGGTCGGCAGATTTTAATTGAGGATAAAATAGAAAGAGAAAGATTTCTCAAAGGGGATGAAATGGCCATAATAAATGGAAAGTTTTTGTGTGAGGTTGGCAGAGTGCTGTACATCTTGGCATTTATAAGTCAACAAAGTTAAATAGTTTTAATATCACTCACATTTCAATTAAATATCAGTTATTTGTTTACACACTATTTGCCCAGTCAGTTGGGGCTGTAGAATGCACCGACTGCACCTCTGCAGAGGGGTAACCCCCACCAAACAACCAACCAATCAACTTTACACACAGTTAATTGATGAAACAGTTCTATTTCAAACAATCTAGTTTGGTTGGTTGGTTGGTTTTTATGGCATATCAACCTTTGTAGGTTATTTAATGCCAAATCCATTTTCATACAAATAAACTTCTATTTCAAACAATTCAGTTTAGCATGAGTACACAGTTTCATTGTAAAAAACATTTCTATTTCAAGCTATTCAGTTTAGTATTATTATAGTTTTTGTTTACACACAGTTAAATGTCAAAACAGTTCTATTTCAAACAATTCAGCTTAGCATAAGTCCAGTTTCAATGTGAAAAACAGTTCAATTTCAAACAATCAAGTTTAGCATACAAAAACAATTCCAAACAATTCAGTTTAGTATGCAGTTTAAATGTCAAAACAATCCTATTTCAAGTAATTCAGTTTAGTATAAGTACACAGTTTAGTTCTATTTGACCCATGTCAGGTGCTACCACTCCAAGCCAGAGTGGACCCGGGAGTGATGGCAATGAAGGGGCACCTACTCCGAATTCCCCAAAGCACCAGCATTACTGGAACCTCACCATCAGATTGTTTAGTTTCATATGCAGGACACTCACTGAGGGTGGTCTTACTCCTCTGCAGAGAAGCAATTGGTGTATTCAATAGCCCAAGCCAACTTGGCAACAATTCAATTTAGCATGTCATTTGTTTGCACTCAGTTTTAATGTCAAACAGTTTTATTTGACCCATAGATAGGACCCTATCAGGTGCTACCACTCTGCACCAGAGTGGACCTGGGAGTGATGGCAATGAAGGGGTACTCAACATTCCCCAAAGTTCCAGCATTAGTGGAGCCTCCCCATCAGATTGTTTATTGTCATATCCAGAACACTTGTTGGGGGAGGGGGTCTACTCCTCTGCAGGGATGCAGTCAGTGTATTCTACAGTCCCAGCTGACTGAGCTATTTAATGCTAAATTCCATTTTTATATATATATAATTTGTTAACAAAGTGTGTAGGTAACATTTATTAATGCGACATAGCTCATTTGTTTGTACACAGTTAAATGGTTTCAAGTATTGCTATCAAACACTAATAACTCTTTGCCCAATCGGCTGGGGCCATAGAATACACTGACTACACCTCTGCAGAGGGGTGAGCCCCCTCCAACGAGTGTCCTGGATATGACACTAAACAGTCTGATGGTGAGGTCCCAGTAATGCTTGGGCTTTGGGGAATACAGAGCACCCCTTCATTGCCATTGCTCCCAGGTCCACTCTGGCCCGGCATGGTAGCACCTAATAGGGCCCTATTCATGGGTTAAATAGAATTAATGGCATACTTATGCTAAACTGAATTGTTTGATTAAACTGAATAGCTTGAAATAGAAATGTTTTCGACAATTAAACTGTACTTACATTTAAACTGTGCGCTTGTGCTAAACTGAATTATTTGAAGTAGAACTGTTTTTTGACATTGAAACTGTATTTACACTAAACTGAATTGTTATATATAACTGTTTGAATAAACAGAATAGTTTGAAATGGAAATGTTTTTGACAAACTGTGTACTCATGCTAAACTGAATTGTTTTAAATAGAACTGATTATTTACATAAAAATGGATTTAGTATTAAATAACCTACAAAGGTTGATATGCCATAAAACCCAACCAATCAACTAATAATTCTCTTCAATATTATTTGCTGAAATCCTCTATATATATATATATATATATATATATATATATATATATATATATATATATATATATCTCAGGATTATGATACTAAACCATTTGATAGTGAAGCTCTAATCCTGGAGCTTTCAGGAATGTGGAGTAGCCCTTCATTACTATTACTCCCAGATCCACTCTGACCAGAGTGATAGTACGTGTGTGGGTCTCATGAATGGATCAAGTAGAACTGGGTCTGAGTGGATCTGGGAGTAATAATAATGAAGGGCTACTCCACATTCCTGAAAGCTCCAGGGTTAGAGCCTCACTATCAAATGGTTTAGTCTCATAATCCTGTGCAGACGTGAAGTCAGCACAGTCTGCAGCCCCAACTTACTGGGCTGAACACAATGAATGTGATTCTCTAACCTCTAGGCATAAAATAAACCTAGCTGGGTTGACACGCCATTAAAATCAATCTAAGTCTACCAAGGCTTCAAACTACATTATTTAACTTTTTGTAAGCCAGTTATTGTCTTACCTTAGTTCAGCAAAAAGTATGACATACCCAGTGAGACTCAAACTCACAAATAAATGTTTGCACGAGGTTCCAATTATTGTTTTTAATATCCATTTTTTTTTCTCATTTGCCTGACATTTTTTGACAAGTGCTTTGCATTCAAAAAGGTTCATTTAAATCACTAGAACATTGTTAAAAACATGCAAGTTGGAATCTTAAAATTGCTTTGGCATATCAAACATTGTTGGTTATTTAATGCCAAATCCTGTTTTTACATATAAATCAAATATATAATTTGTAAACACATTTTCTAGATACACACAGTAAATGATTCAACAGTTCTTACAACAGATTCTTACAATTCAATTTAGCAAGTCAATACAAAGTTAAATGATTCCAAGTATAGATATGTATTACTAACAATTCAATTAAACATCAGTCATTTGTTTACACATAATGAAATGATCAAACAATTCTATTTCTAACAATTCAATTTAGCATGTCAACACAATGTTAAATGATTCCAAGTATAGCTAGGTATTCAATTAAAAATCAGTCATTTATTTACACACTGTTAAATGATCAAACAGTTCTATTTCTAACAATTCAATTTAGCATAAGTTATTTGTTTGCACACAGGTTAAATATTAAACAGTTCCAGTTGACCATAGATAGGACCTGTCAGGTGCTACCACTCCAGATCAGAGTCAACTTGAGAGCAATAGCAATGAAGAGATACTTCAGATTCCCCAAAGCTCATTAAGGAGATCTTACCTCTCTGCAGAAAAGCAATCGGTATATTCTACAGCCTCAGTCAATTGGGCTGTCTTAGACATGAAAAAGAATATTTAACTTCAGGGTTGATGTTATGATGTCACTGTTCGTTTGGCTTTCCTAGCTGCCAGCAAGTACCTGTTAACATTGCTATTCCTCCTGTGTTTATACATATGCATGAGTATTAAGTGAATAGTTTGGAGGTAACTTCATTTTTAAACAAGTCAGAGCTCATTTGTTGGCACACAGTTTAATGGTTTCAAGTATTGTTATTCAACGTTAATAATTCTATTTAATAATAGTAATAATTGCAACTAAATGATTGAACAGTTCTATTTGACTTATAGATGGGACCCTGCAGAGTGGACCTGAAAGTAATGGCAATGAAGGGGTACTTCGCATTCCCTAAACTTCAGGACTGGAGCCTCACTACCAGACAGTTTAGTGTCAACTCACCCAGACTATTATGCTTAACATGATCACCACCTTAGGCCTGTAGACTGAGCACCCGGTTAAAGTAATTTACTAAGTTTTTTTCTTAGATGTGGCACAAGGCTGTATGAATGGGGCACCTAATGAGACTCAAACTCATTTATGTAGGCTTGCTAGTCTAACTTACTAATCAATACACCACCCGAGGAACCCTGTAAAAAAATACTGAGAGATTGATTTTAAAAAAAAGAGAGAGAAAAGATCATTACTGGAGGTTTTTCTAAGTTTATGTGAAGAATTTTTTTTTAAAAATGCCCATCAAAGTGATACAAAAAAAAAAAAATTTTTTAGGCTCGCTACCTTCTTGTCACAAGCGGAAATCTCGGACACACCAGTAGAGTCTGTCTGTCTCTTTCACTGGCAAGTCCAATTGGTCATCCAATAAAAAACAAAACAAGCCCAACCATAAGTCTCTCCTCACTCGCAAGCTCGATTGGTAATCTTCATAACAAACACAAGTCCGACCGTGAGTCACTCCTTGCTCTCTTTTCATCGCAACGAGAGAACAGCCGGCTACACCGACACTGAAGTTTTTATCTCAGTCCAGACTGGCCAAAATTTGCATGAGAGCATCTCCACATTCTACAAATCGCACCCTCACTCTCAGGAATGTTTCCCTACTTCACATGCGAAACACGTTCTTGCCCATTTTGGATTCCGTGGTAAGTTATTTTTTTTGTTACAAAAGGAATGTGATTTTTACTGCACAAAGGAAATAAAGGGTTAAAAAATATTTTTTTAGAAAAGGTGCAGCTTATTAATGACATATCAACCTTTGTGGGTTATTTAATGCAAAAGTCATCCTTGTAGAAGAATAGCAGTGATACTCTTTTGAAACAAATCTGGTGAGAGAGGGAGTATTAATCCCAAAGTGAATGTGAGTGACTGGAGTTCAAACTCACTTACTTGAAGGTCACGTTCCAACACTTAATCCACTATGCCATAAAGACTTACCCTCCCCATAACTGAGAGAAGAGAAGATAGGGTCTTATGCTTTACTCAAGGGCATTAGCATGAAGTGAAATGCCAACAGATTCGTCCAGGATTCGAACTCAGGTCACTGATTCCACTTCTTCTAATGATTACCATTATGTTAAGTGCACCTCCATGTCACAGCAGAAGTTGCCAGAATAAGACTGAACTAAAGGTCAAACAGCTTTAGGGGCTCTAGTTGTGCCACTCTCCCACAGTAAGTTACCCTGCCACAATGTGAATTCAGAGTTCTCTTTTTCCTTAGCTGGAGAGTTTAAGCAAAGCTACGATGTAAGAAAAGATGAATTCATGCCTTTCTGCATGAAATGAAAGGCAAACAGCCTTGACTAGAATTTGAACTTGGCTAGTCAAGTCCATTTCCTAGGATGTCAACAACACCATCTGCAGTTCCCATGAAAATAAAACAAGAATATCATCATCAAATCATACTAACAACACAGATTCCCTTGACCTTCTCTCACCATTCATTCTTATTAACCATCATTCTTGCTAAGTCCTCTATCTGGCATCCAATGGCACAGCAATGATGAAAATAGGTTTTCACTTATCAACCAACACGCATGTATCCATGTGTAGGAGTCCATAGGAGAACATCATTTATAAGTTTATCTCAGCTTCCTTCGCCGTGCCCAGCATGTTTTGTTCATCTTATTTGTCTGGTGTGTGAGGTAGGAAATGAGTGGCCATACAGCCGCTGGGGTACTACTTCCAGGCAGCCCAGTCAGTTGGGGCTTTAAAATATATCAACTGCATATCTACAGAGGGGTAAGACCCCACCTCCAATGAGTGTCCTAGATATGACATAAAACCAACTAATGGAAAGGCTTGGAGATTTGGGGAATATGGAGTACCCCTTCATTGTCATTGCTCCCAGGTTCACTCTGATTCAGAGTGGTAGCACCAGACATCTATGGTTCAAATGGAACAAACTGTGTGCAAACAATGACTGATGTTGAATTGTGACTGTTATATAGCAATACTTGAAACCATTTAACTGTGTTCCAAAAAGAATTCAGGCTCATTTAAGAATGTTATCAACATGATGTGTTTACAAATCATATATATATCTAATATATATGTATAAAGAGGATTTGGCATTAAATAACCAGCAATGGTTGATATGCCATAAAACACAGCAAAATCATATTTTTAATATGTTGCAAAAAGAAGAAAATGGAAAGAAAAATACAAATAAATGGAGAAGAAAATTTATTAAAAATATTAGTTAAAGTCCACCGATGCTTTTCAACCATATGAATGGAATTATCTACGATATGAAATTACAAAAATTTCAAGTGGAAAGTATCTTGGATCATCTTCAGGGTGGAAATGATGAATTTAAAATATATTTTTAATATATATATATATATATAAAGGATTTGGTATCAAATAACCAACAATGGTCAATATGTCATAAAAGCCAACCAAACCAAATCCTATATTTTTTTTTTTTTCATCATACGAGTGAAAGCACGTGCAATACCATGTCCTCATCAGCCACCAATCCAGGGTGATAACACAGTTTCGGTAGCTCAATGCGGTACTGCCACTCCTGAAGCTACCAAGCAGCTTTTGCCACTGGACAGGGTATTACAAGAATTATATATATATATATATATATATATATATGACAGATAAATTAAGAGCAGAGACTACATTGGATGTTTATCTTCATTTTCAGTGTGCAGTTTGTGATTTAAAAATAAATAAATAAATAAATAATAATGATAGTATATATATATATATATATAAAAAAGAGGATTTGGCATTAAATAACCTACAATGGTCGATATGCCAAAAAAACAAACAAACAAAAGTACTTCCAGGATTTGTTCCAAACAATATGTAGTTCCTCTCAAGCATCCAAGTAGTGTAGCTATACATTATTACTGACACAGCTACAATTTGGAAGAATTCTCATTTTATACAATCACATTTTCTGGAAATTGCAAAAAGCATAAGGATTCTCATCTGAACAGACTGAGATTTGAAAGTGATAAAGAATTGTGATGAATTGATTTAAATTGTCAGACGTCTAGCAACATTTTGACAAAATGTTTAACAGACAGGAAGAAATTGTGGGGATTTAGGAATAAACAGTAAAACTCCCAACCGGATATTGACTCATCAGCTACCAGATACAAAATGTATAAACACGTCGCCACGCATAAGGCTCCATGCATCCATCCAGTTTAAAATCAGAAAAAAGAAAAATAATAAAAAGTAAAGTAGCCAATGGGAAGCGGTCGCACCAAAATTAGAAGGATTTTGGAGTGGCGAATTTGGAGCCGGTGAAGAGAGATAAATACTCAGGTTTTCTGTGAACCGACCTCTTTTTTCGGGTAGTGACGTCGAAACGACAACACCGATTTTACTGTCTGGTGTTTTGGGCACCACGCTGTGTCTTGGGACGTAACGTTGGTTAGTCTATTCACCAAGTAAATAAAGGAAAGTATGGAAGAAATGTTTTCGTCTCTTATCTGTTTCTATCTTTTCTTTTTGTATATTTCTTTTGGACTTTCTTTGGGCAAGGCATTGCGCCAGCCAGTCAACGTGGGGTAAAATAATACAACCAAAATATGGAGTCAGATATCTTACGGCAACACAGCCTTGCCCTTAGCCACTGACCTCCTAAATACCTTCAAAACCCACAAAATCATATCTTATTTCAAGTTGTATTTTAATTTCAAGCTTCATCATTTGAGGATCATTTTGGGAAAATCACTGGAACTCTGTTACATTTAATAAATATTTAGGCTGGGTGGGTTTTGTGGTATATCAACCCTTACAGGTTATTTAATACCAAACCCTCTTTATACATATATACTAAATATACAGGATTTGGTTTGGTTGGGTTTTATGGCATATCAACCATTGTAGGTTATTTAATGCCAAATCCTCTTTATTTGTATATATTAAATATATATGGTTTGGTTGGGTTTTTTGGCATATCAAACATTGTAGGTTGTTTAATGCTAAATCCTCTTTATACATATATATCAAATATATGATTCGGTTCGATTGGGTTTTATGGTATATCAACCATTGTTGGTTATTTAATGCCAAATCTTTTTTATACATAAGGGTAAAAGTGGATCAACCCAAGGAAAGGAATAATGCCCTCCCCTGCACCTTGATGTAGTAGCTATTGAAAAGGGAGCCTTCTGGTCGCTTTCGACAATGGTCACCTGCTTTACTTTTACTTTATTTTAAAACATTGGCCACTGAAATTTAAAAGAAACAAAAAATCTATTCGAGAGTTATATCCCTTAGTTAGAGTGTGAAATATGTTGAAATCGGATCATTATCAAGGAATAAAAAATTAAATATTATTTTTATCATCATGTTATAAAATGTACGAGAAAATATTTTATTCTCAGTATTTAAAGATAAAACATTTTCTGGTTCATTTTATAACGAAAATCTCGATACAATGTGTTTTTTGTTGCATTACAATAAGATACAAACTAAAGTCAAATTATACCTTATTTCCAAAAGTGTTAAAATTCATTTATAAAAATATTTTTTCAAAGAACAGTTGGTTTTTAAATTCATATATAAAACTATTATTATTATTATAAATGCAAGTATATTATAATTAATGTTTTTGTTAACTTATTATTCTTCAAAATATTATTGATTCAATCTTATTATTATTAACTTATATTGCTATTATAGTATAATTTTCTTATTATTAATGTTATTATTATTCCTGCTAACTTGTTAGTCTTCTTCATATTATTAATGTTATTACTGGTATTATTGTTCTTTTTATTTATGCTATTTTTGTTGAGATAAACTTGTTTTTATTGTTGTTCTTATTTCAATTAATATTAACATAATATTATAGTTAATGTTAACTTATTCTTTTACTAATATTCTTAATACTAATATTGCTAATGTTAACTTATTACTACTATTGACATTATTACGTTATTATGATTGCCATTATTATTGTTAATGTTAACTAAATATTATTCATATTATTTATGTTAACGTAATAATATTATTATTACTGTATTGTCTTTATTGTTATTGCTAATTTATAACTGTTGTCATTATTATTATAGTTTATCTTATATTCAAAGTTCACTCTTGCTATCATTTTCATTGTTATTTAGAAAAAAATAATATCTTTCTTCCCAGAGTCACATTCATAAAGACAGACCCCACTAATCAAAAAAGATTGGTGAATCAAAGAAAAAAAAGTGTCCAAGTATGTTTTTTTATTATTCAGAAAAAGAAGGTTGACAATTTTGACAATTCCCCCAGTTACATACTCTTTAGGTAAATCTCGTTTTTCGATCTAAATCATTCTTTACCAGACAAGCACTGTGCGACCTCATGGCGAATACCGCCGTTAACCGGTCAACTGCGCACGCGCGCAGCTAAGTCTATCTACATTTTTCCATAAGCACCGGTCGGGGTGCATTTTACAAGACATTTGCGTGGCAAATTGAACCCACCTCTTTAATTAACAAAAAAAAAAAAAAAAACAATATCTCATAAACACTATTTTTGCGACAATTGGTTATTCTAACAAAACGTCTTAGTATATCAAGATCTACTTAAAAGCATAAAATAATACATGAGAATGGCGTAAAAAAATTTATGATAGCCTTCGTGGGGGTGAAGGGAGATTTGTCTCATGTGGCTGGGGCTACATTGAAAGAAGAGAAAAGAAATATTACAGTGAATAAATAACGTTAAAATACGACCACAACTGTACCATTGTGGTTTTTCTTTTTTTACTTTTGAATATTTCTTCACTTACCTTTGCAATTTTTCTTGTTTTTAGAGAAAAGACACTCAATATGACAACGACGTTGAAAAAAAAAAAAAACGACGACCTTCAATTATTTTCCTCTTTGCATTCAAATTCTCTCTCACGTTTGATTAATCTGGCCATTATCTTCTGCTAATTATTTTTCCACTTGAAATTAAAATAAGATAAAATAAAAGTCCACAGGAAAAAAATAATAAGAAATATAACGACTCAGTAAGTTTTCAAACTGATAATGACGAACGTAAAACAATGGATTCCAAGCTTACCGGTGGCGAGCGTCAATTTGTACCCTGTAAAAAGAAGATAATGTATACAATGACGTAATAATATAAGAATTAGTACCAAAACCGAGAAGTCAGGAGACAACATGAGAATCAAACACACTAATCATAAGAACTAGTTTAGTTAGACAACTAAACTTGGCAAAAGCAATGGGGCACCAAGTGAGGATCGAGCTCACTATAGACTGGAACTCTCACACAAGTGTCACCACCACATGAACCGAGTACAAAAAACAAAAAAGACTTAAAAATTATAAAAATCTTAGCGTACTCTAGATATGGTACAAATCAGGAAGTATGGGATACCCGGTGAGCATCAAGCTCACTGGTTAGTTGTAACTTATCGGTAAGACTACCATGGAAGCTTTCTCGGAATCGACACACTTAGTCAAAACAAAATTCAAATAAAGAAATAATTTCGATATATTAACATTATATATATATATATATATATATATATATATATATATATATATATATATATATATATGTATATATGTATATATATATACGAAAAAAGAAATTAGCGCACACACACTCATATATATATATATATATATATATATATATATACAATGGGTCAGAAGAAATATATATATATATATATATATATATATATATATATATATATATATATATATGTGTGTGTGTGTGTGTGCGTGTGCAAATATTTTGTTTTTTTATATTTACATACCGTTGGATTTGTTTGCATTTGCGTCTACTAAGAAAGGTCATGCATTTACTAAAAAATTATTTGGAAGAAATATTTATGAAAATTCGGCGCGTTTTTCATTTCGTTGTTTTTTTTAACTATCTTCATGGAGGTTTTAGAACGCGATGTTATAACGTTTAATCCGTAAAAAAAATTTTTCTGATTATCTGAATGTTTTTCATATTTTTATATTTATACATGTATGCGTGTGTAGAGACAAAATTGATTGATTGTCTTCCCTTGAATTGTGAGCGTGTCTTCTCTTGTCACGTGTCAGTTGGTCACATGCGAACTTAGAGCCTTATTCTTTCTGTTTTTGTCCAGAAGCTCAAATGAAAGCGGGTAGTTTTCTCACCTCTTTCCGTTGAACAGTAAAGAGCCTTTTGTCTCTAACTACGGCGAGGTAATTTATTTCCCCTCGTCATTATAATCAAAATCAATGAAGACAAATCAGACTTTTTACCATCCTGGTACCATTCTTACGAACTCTTTGTTTGTAGAACAAAGTATGTCATTTATCCATTCAGGACACTTTGCTAATTGCTACAACTGCATTTTACGGGACTTTTTTTCTTGAATTCATTTTAAACTTGTATCGGCGCGAGATATTATTAGTTTTTTTTTACATGTGGCTATATTTTTTTAACGCCATAAAAAAGAGGAGGAACATTTTTTAGCTGCTTAGCTAAATGTCGGACAATCAGATTGTTAACTACTTAATTTCGAAAAATGGTTGGTTAATTGATTTGCTTTCATGGCATATCAACCCATGTCGGTTATTTAATGCCAAATCCTGTTACATATATGATTTGTAAACGAATAGTTTTTGGTGACATTTTTGTGACATTGCACTCAGCAAAATGGTTTCAAGCATTGCCATCTTATACTAATAATTCTATTTGATATTGATTACTTGGTTGCATACTGCTAAATGTTTTCCGAAATAGGAAATGATTAAACAGTTCTATTTGACCTAGAGATGGGATTCTAACAGGTACTCCTACCTCGGGTCAGAGTAGACCAGGAAATAATAGCAATGAAGGAGTACTCCATGTTCCCTAAAGCACCAGAACTGTATCATCACCATCAGATTGTTTAGTGCCAAATCCAGGACACTCAGTGGTGGGGATCTTACCCTTCTGCAGAGATGCAATCGGCATATTCTACAGCTCCAACCGACTAGGCCATTGATTTCTTACCAAAAAAAAAGTGGAAGAAAGATAATTATATATAGGGGGTGTGAGTGGCACTCACAATTTTTTGCCCCTGTTTAGAAATATAATTTTTCATCTTTGGAGAATTTTCTTTTCGAATGAAATGTTTTTGAAGAAAAGTTTCTTTGTATGTAAATCTTTATCAAGCATGTATGTATATGGGGTAAGGCAAACTGTGTTACCGTTTTTTATCTGACTCCATTCTGAGGTTTTTCTATTTTTACCCCATGTTGTCTTGTTGATGTAACTCCAAGAACAAGAAAACCTAAAAAGAATTATTCTAAAATAGTTAGCAACTGATAGGAGACGAAGACATTTTTTAATATTTTTCCTTTATTTCCTGGGTTCAACAACCATTCAATAGGTGAGGGAATTTTCCCTGAATACAATTGAAATGGTTGAATCCCCCAGTTAAGGTGTTCAAAAATACGTTAATCGTTTCTTGGTATTATGTGTTCTCATTAGGTATTTTAAAGTGTAGCAGAAAGAAACTTGAATTTTTGTTTGGCGCGTAATTTAATTTGACCGTTAGAGTCGCTGAACATTTTCACCCAATCAGGATGACCTATCCTATTCAGCCCGAACCATATTTCCTAGCAGCACCAAAAATTGAAGAAAGCCCGCGAATCTCTCTCTCGCTCAGAAATCCACAAAGGGAACGGACGTCTATTCGTAGCCGCATCAACCATTATGAGGAGAGCCATCTAGTTTATGGATCCCTTGGGTCTATTCTTCTAGACCAAGGGATTCTAGTTAAAAACAAATTAGATGATACACTCTAACAACTTCCCACATTCTTTCTTTACTACGAGGCTCGCAGCATACCAGCGTAAACCCCTTACTTCATGGTGCAATTAAAACTTTGATACAAAACCTAACGGCGTCTTCGTTCTTCTCCACTACCTTTATTTTCCATCAATATTTAGCGAGGGGATAACAACCAACGAAATACCAACACAACCAACGTAATACCAACGCAACCAGAGTAATACCAACAAAACCAACTTGAGTTTCATTTGGTTTGGTTTTATGGCATATCAACCTTTGTAGGTTATTTAACGCCAAATCCATTTTTATGTAAATGATCAGTTCTATTTAAAACAATTCGGTTTAGCATGAGTACACAGTTTAATTGTCAAAAACATTTCTATTTCAAACTATTCAGTTATATATAACAATTCAGTTTAGTGTAAGTACAGTTTCAGTATCAAAAATAGTTCAATTTAAAACAATTCAGTTTAGCAAAAGCATGCAGTTTAAATATAAGTACAGTTTAATTGTAAAAATAAAAACATTTTTATTTCGAGCTATTCAGTTCAGTCAAGCAATTCTACTTCAGCTAATTCAGTTTTGTAAAAGTACAGATTTTGTTTACTCACAGTTATATGTCAGAACAGTTCTATGTTAAACAATTTAATTTTGTGTAAATACAGTTTCAATGTCAAAAAACAGTTGCAGTTATATATAACAATTCAGTTAAGTATAATTACAGTTTTAATGTCAAAAAAATAGTTCTATTTCAAACAATTCAGTTAAGCACAAGCACGCAGTTCAAATGTAAGTACGGTTTAATAGTCAAAAACATTTTTATTTTAAGCTATTCAGTTTACTCAAATAATTCAGTTTAGCTTAAGTATGCCGTTAGTTCTATTTAACCCATAGATAGGGCCCTATCAGGTGCTACCACTCCGGGCCAGAGTGGGGCTGGGAGCAATGGCAATGAAGGGGTACTCCGGATTCCCCAAAGCTCCAGCATTGCTGGAACCTCACCATCAGATTGTTTAGTGTCATATCAGGACACTCGTTATGGGGGGGGTCTTACCCCTCTGCAGTGGTGCAGTCAGTGTATTCTACAGCCCCAGCCAACTGGGCAATACACAGAGCTAAACGTCAAGCAGTTTTATTTCAGATAATTCAGTTCAGCATAAGTACACAGTTTAGACGTCAAAAACAGTTCTATTCTGAGCAATTCAGTTCAGTACTAGTAAGCAGTTCCAATGTCAAAATAGTTCTATTTAAACAATTCAGTTTAGCATAAATACGCAGTTTAAATGCAAAAATCAGTATAGTGAAAGACGCACGGTTTAGTTCTATTTAACCCATAGATAGGACCCTTATCAGGTGCTACCACTCCGGGCCAGAGTGGACCTGGGAGAGATAGCAATGAAGTGGTACTCTGCATTCCCCAAAGCTCCAGCACTGCTGGAACCTCACCATCAGATTGTTTAGTGTCATATCCAGGAAACTCGTTAGGGGCCTTACCCCTCTACAGAGAAGCAGTCGGTGTATTCTACAGCCCCAGCCGACTGGGCAAAAAAACAACTTGAACCTTAAACCAAAAACCCAATAATAATAATAATAATAATAATAATGTTATTCCCATCGCTATAAATGGCGACCTTCCGGCTTGTGAGAACACGCAACCACATATAAAAATGAATTAAATATACCACTACAAAATGGAAATTAAATATCAAAAACACAATATAACCTCCTACAAAAGCTTTAACAGCGTGTTTGTCGCTTTTGGGAGTCTGTCCAAGTCCAGTGTTTTAGTTCGTAGTTCGATAGGTCCACTTCGTAGCTTTTTATATTTTGGCATACTGTTAACCGAGACGGCCGCTACGAGTGAAAGGTTTAGCCCAACGTGGCGCTTTAGAGCTACCACATTGGCTTCACTAGCAGCCGGGAGATTTAGATGTAACTCCGTCGGTCACCCCTGACAAGAGAATGAGCTTCCTCCTCTTGTCGAGGGTCTCTTTTTCTTTACGCGTGCATCGCCCCTTTTTCCTGTCAGAGGCCTCTGGGGGTTTCTGCATATTTTAATAATTTTCTTTTTTAATTCAATTTAATTTTTTTTAATTTATTTATTCCCTACATGTATTCTCAATTTGAATCAAAGACAAATGAAAGTTGTTATTCAGAAAATGTAAATTCTAAAAGTTTGAGTGTGAAAGTTTCAGGACAAAGTAGGTTCGATGGTTTATCGAAAGAAAAGTTTGGCCTTGTTGGTTGGGTTTGGAGTGTTACAACATACAATGAGAAAAAACTTCATTTAACACAAGACAAACAAGGAACATCTAAAATCTAAACAATTTTTATAAAACAAAAAGCATCAACTTGGATTTGAATGTTCTGAAATTCCCTTTTACAAGTAGTAAATTTTCGAAGTGGGGGAAAGTCAGATATTAGGCAAAAAAGGGGAAAGGAGGAGAATGTTTTTAAAGAGTACTTATTCCTTTTTCTTTTCTTTTCTTTTCTTTTCTTTTCTTTTCTTCTCTTTCTTTTATGGTCAGGTAGTGGAACTAGCAGAAAAGTAGTTTCGGCTCTTAACTCGAGGGCGGACGTGACTTCTCGACTGATTATCGTATTTACGTGCTTCCTTGGGTCTCTTTTTTCCTCACTGACTCGGTTCACAGAAAACCTGAGTATTTATCTCTCTCCACCGGCTCCAAATTCGTCACTCCAAAATCCTTCTAATTTTGGCGCGACCGCTTCCCATTGGCTACTTTACTTTTTTGTTATTTTTCTTTTTTTCTGATTTTTAACCGGATGGATGCGTGGAGCCTTATGGGTGGCGACGCGTTTATGCATTTTGTATGTGGCAGCCGACGAGTCAACATCCAGTTGGGAGTTTTATTGTTAATTCCTAAATCCCCACAAAAGTTTGTAGGGATTACATCTGTTAGAGAATATACTGAAAAATATTTTAGATATTTATCAATCTGTAGTGAAGGTATATAGGATTTACACTCCTATATTTTCTAAATGGCCGTTGATGATCACGTGGAGTAGAAAAAATTCTAAAAATAGGATCCAAGACTCACTTCTTCCCAAAACAAAAGTAATGTGGCGTCGATAAATTGGACAGAGTAGTCATGTTCCGTGTGCTTTCAATTACGTCTGCGCATTTTGATTTGTCCCACGCAAAAATAAATCTTGCATTTGAAGCCAGTCACGTGACATTGGGGTTATGTGGGGTTTGAAGGTTTTTATGTAGTCAGTTGCTAAGGGCAAGGCTGTGTTGCCGTAAGATATCTGACTCCATATTTTGGTTATATTATTTTACCCCACGTTGACTGGCTGGCGCAATGCCTTGCCCAAAGAAAGTCCAAAAGAAATATACAAAAGGAAAAGATAAAAACAGATAAGAGACGAAAACATTTCTTTCATACTTTCCTTTATTTACTTGGTGAATGGACTAACCAACGCTACGTCCCAAGACATAGCATGGTGCCCAAAACACCAGATAATAAAATTGGTGTTGTCGTTTCGACGTCACTACCCGAAAAGAGAGGTTGGTTCACAGAAAACCTGAGTATTTATCTCTCTTCACCGGCTCTAAATTCGCCACTCCAAAATCTTTCTAATTTTGGCGCGACCGCTTCTCATTGGCTACTTTACATTTTATAATTTTTCTTTTTTCTGATTTTAACCGGATGGATGCGTGGAGCCTTATGCGTGGCGACGTGTTTATACATTTTGTATCTGGCAGCCGACGAGTCAATATCCGGTTGGGAGTTTTATTGTTAATTCCTAAATCCCCACAGTTATACATATTCTACACTTTTGATAGCTTGCTCTTTTACGTTCTGACTCCCAGCTCGACTGCTTTCACACCTATGTACTCCCTCAGCCCCAGACATTTCGCCATATACAGATGGAGATAACAGCTAACATGGGATAACATTGTAGGGAACGAATAAATAAATAAAATAAATTAAATTCAAAAAAATAAATAAATAGATAAAAAGAAAACTATTAAATTTGAAGAAACTCCCAGAGGTCTCTAACAGAAAAGGAGATGACGCATGCGTAAAAGAAAAAAGGCATTCCTCTTGAAAAAGAAGACCAAATTATCTTTCTCTTTCAGGCAGTGTCCGTCGAACCGACAACACCAATTTTGCTGTCTGGTGTTTTGGGCACCACGCTACGTCTTGGGACGTAGTGTCGGTTAGTCCCTTCACCCAATAAATAAAGGAAAGTATAGAAGAAATGTTTTCGTTTCTTATCTTTTTTTCTATCTTTTCTTTTTGTATATTTCTTTTGGTACTTTCTTTGGGCAAGGCATTGCGCCGGCCAGTCAACGTGGGATGAAACAGTGTAACCAAAATATGGAGTCAGATATCTTACGGCAACACAGCCTTGCCCTTAGCCCCTGACCTTCAAAAGACTTCAAACTCCACAACATACAGTCAGCAAAAATATGTTCATTGCTTTTACGAAACTGCTATTTTGGTACTTAAGTTTCTCGAGTATGCATACATAAGCGCATATAAACGTAAGTAAAGACTGCAACATTATAACCCTTTGTTTTAACATCGAACAAACGTAAACACAGATATTTTCGAACCTAAAACACACTTACGTTCATATAATATTTGTATCAGTCACACCTCACACATACGAATATCTAACGAACAATATTCAGAAATTCTTCCTTCTATATATGTTTATTATATGTTATCTTGTTGTGAATTTTCTTTTGTTTTTGTTCATTTCTTTCTGATGTAAATTGTGGAATGACCCTCGAAGTTTTGTTTCGGACAAAACCTCGAGAGAACTGGGATGAATTTGGTCATTCATCCCCCACAGGTTTTCTCAGGCAATAAATCTGTTATTGTTTATTCATCGTAAATTGTTATTAATTGTTTAGCTCGAGGAAATAATAAACGACAATACATTTCCTCTGCTCCAAATGTCTGAATTATGTCCTTCATTCTCAAATAATTGTAATAGTGAGTTCTTGTACTCAGATACAATAAATATACGTTGACAGACCTTTAAGATACTAAAGCCTAATCGATTCAATTTCCATTAGTTTTGCTTCAAAATTTGTAAATTCTACTAATCTGTTTTGGCATCGATATTCCTTCGAGGTTTTCTGGTGACGAAAAAGTCGCCTTTGTCTTTGAAATTTGCTTTTAAGGTGATTCCCGAAATTTTGAGAACAAAAGTTGAAGGCCTCAGTCTTGATTCAGAATTCGCTAGAAGTTGCAGTTTTCTGATATTCTGCCGTTCAAAGAAAAAGAAGATGCAGAAATATTTTTCAAATCGAGTCAACTTCCCAGTGTTGCGGGGCCAATAAGGAATTCCACCCGGAAATTATTTTAGTTGTTCATGTGAGTAAATTGACAACCGGAAGACAACGAAGAGAACAAAAGCGAGATAACTGTAACAACAAATAACGATTTATTTTGTCGTAGGTTATAATTTGATGGTCGTATTGACGATGGAAATAGTTGAGACAGCTGGCAGAATAGTCGTTCATAGTAGAGACAGCTGGTGGTCGTCGATAGTAGAGACAGCTGATAGTCGTCGTTGATAGTTGAGACAGTTGGATGATCGATGTCCCGTTTGTGCAGTACTTTGGTTTAACCGGGAGGGGGGTGTCTATGTGGTCTCAAGAGTTGATGCTAGTCCGAACAGTGAGTCATTCGTGGACTAGATGCTGCAATGCTGGAGATGGTTTACAATTAGTGCTGGTAGCTTGGTCACGCATGGATCGAACGAGAGAGCTAAGACTGCTGCATCTTAGCTCTATGTAGGCGACGAACGAACAAATGAACGAACGAGTGACTACCGTATCTTAGCGTTGCGGTGCCGAAGAACGAATGAACGAGTGATATGACTAAGACTACAGTGTCTTAGCTCTGCAGAGCCGAGGAACGAGCGAACGAGTGGCTAATACTTCCGTGTTTTCGCTCTGAGGAGCTGGGTTCGAACGGGGAACCCGTGGCTAAGACTACCGTGTATGCACTACGCGAGCGGGAATCGACCGAAATGGTTAAGACTGAATGTTCTTATTATCCTCTTCGTGTTTGCCTCCAGGCTGTCTACTTCAACAAGTTCATAAGAACCGTCAAAAATTCTCTAACACTAGGGACGGAGACCTCTAATGATCCTTAAAAGGTCCTTTTCGCATATCTACGTAGATATAAGGCGGATGCGACCACTAGATGTAGGAACACGACTTGACACGAATTGACACAAGGTCAATGACCCGAATTTCGATTAAAGTGGGGATTAGGAGAGGGCAAGGTCGGGCACAAGCCGAAGCTCGAGCCCTGCTGGACTATGATGCATCTCGCTCACCCCACAATAAAACTTGAGCATAAAGGTATCCTTGTCTTTTTCCTTCCGTCCCCAACTCTCACGCAGCTTCGACAAACAAAAAGAAGGTAACAAGTGAATGGAGGGTCAGAAGAAGAAAAAGGAGTCAGACACAAACCTCAGAATCACCTTACAAAACCAACAATATACGCTTACTCGAAAAGAACTTTCATATACTCCATAAATACATAACCTCGCGCTAAATATCCCAGGAATGGTTATTTAATCTTAGATCTGTTTGGTACAAGGCCTATATTTTATGGTACCCAGTGAGAAACGAACTCTGTAAACTCGACTAGCTTTTTTATGATATTTATATAAGATTTAAATCATCATTAAACAAATCCTAAGTACATATGCGTACATGCGCAACCTCTCACACACACCAATTAGCTGAAAAACCCATTTATGTATAGGGATAAATACATTCTTTCAGACATTAAATCCACACATTTCTATGGAAATTATGTACATTTGTGTACAAGTGTATATTTGGTCTAGTTTGGTTTTATGGCATATCAAACATTGTAGGTTATTTAGTGCTAAATCCATTATATATATATAAACAGTTATATTTCAAACAATTCGGTTCAATATAAGTATACAGTTTCAATGTCAAAACATTTCTATTTCAAACAATTCAGTTTAGCATAAGTATACTGTCACGTGATATCCCACTGAGACGATAGAAGTGGGATGACTGCTATCCTCTCGTTTGAATTAACAGTAACCTGACTTGGGTGACATCTAGTAGCCCTAACAAAATCGCCTGACCAGGGGAGGGGAGGAAGTTAGAAGCCAAACGATTGGCTGGGACCCTAAAACGGAAGTGGGGACTCCTTCCCGTCGGCGGAAATAGAAAGTAAAAAAGTCAGTTTTTGGGCATGGTTCGTAGGAGACAGAACCAAAAGCCAAGTACTCCGGGTGTAGAAGACAAAAGAATATCTGAGACACGAGGGACCCGAGTTCTTCAAGCCAGTATTAAAAATAGCATAAAGTCTATTAGCCTGTAAAAGAAGAAAGATTCTCCAGTGGAACCCCGTCGAAAAATAAGATAAGTAACTTTGGGACTATTTCGCCTTTATACCCAAATTTTATATACCACTCTCTCTCTCTCTCTCTCTCTCTCTCTCTCTCTCTCTCTCTCTCTCTCTCAATTTGAAGAAAAACGAAAGTCAAGAAAAGGCATTTATGTTCGTGGACTGTCCATTTATTATATATTTGACACTTTGAATGTGTATCTCTTTGTATAATAAAGGATTCATGTATTTTTAATGTTACCACGTGGTCGAAGTTTTCTTTGCAGTTCTGCTACGAATTTGTTGTGTCACATTTCTTTTTCAGCTTCTATTCGCCTTATGTTATCTTGCTTAAAATTGTACTATAAATTCCTTTAAAATATCACACGGGAAACCGGAGTTGCCGACTACTACAATATAATATTATTACGTCTCAACCTAAAGGTCCATATCTTCCATTGTCTAGGGGAAGGAAGGAAAACGGCCTGGTGGGTGTGTGGATAGTGTGAAATTTGGAACCCCTTGCCAGCAGCGGTCAGTCTAGCCCTAAATTAATCCCTCACGTAATATGCCAGTTCTTATATGCCTGAGAGAAAAACTCTGAACGAGGACTTATTCTAGAAGGGATCAAGTGTCAACCTGCCCCGTCTTCACACGTGCGAAAATTAAAACCCCGTTCTGGGATAAAAGTAAACCTTTCGCGTCACAATACATTTTGGTTCAGTTTAACCCATCGATACAACCCTATCAGGTGCTACCACTCCGGGCCAGAGTGGACCTGGGAGCAATGGCAATGAAGGGATACTCCACATTCCTCAAAGCTCCAGTATTACTGGAGCCTCACCATCAGATTGTTTAGTGTCATATCTAGGACACTCGTTGGGAAGGGCATACCTCTCTGCAGAGATGCAATCTGTGTATTCTACTGCCCCAAGTGCGTGTGTACATAAGTATATATATATGTGTGTGTGTGTGTGTGTGTATATACACACACGTGTGCATACACATCAGTTACCAAAAAACACACTAATACAAATATTGCACACATCCATTGGATTCCCTCATACATACATACATACATACATACATACTTGTTATGGTACCCAAGGCGCCCCTGGTGGTGTAATGGTTAGCAAGCACGATCAGCAAACCTACACGAATGAGTTCGAGTCTCACTGGGTGCCCCTTTCATATGGCCTTGTGCCACATCTAAGCAAAATGCTTAGTAAATTACTACTTGTTATGGTACCCAACCTGCGGTCGGTGATGAACTCTTCCGTGACTCTTAATACTGGGTAATGTACTTATTCCTCGCGAATACTTGGCAGACGGACTGACTTCTAACATTTTGTACACATATGTTGTATTATACTTCGTTAATATACCTGTTATATAATTAAGGAATTACTTTTTTATTTTAATCATTTTTCATTAATTATATTTTATCATTCAGTTTGGTTGGGCTTTGAACTATTCCGGTTAAGAGTTTAGGTGTATAGTCAATAGGTGCAGTTTACGCTCGAGCGCAAAGGATATGACAATCACCATTGTCATAATAAACCCCTGACAGGAAATGGGGTTGGAGTGTGGATGACGTCATGCCCAGAAGAGATGGGCTGATAATTTGAGGATTTTAAAAATCACGGCAGTTGAGGATTTGAGATTGGACCATGCAGGCAGACAATTGAGCTTCTGCCAATGGGGCAGAGAATGGAGTTCTCTGCCATGAAGTTGAGTTTTCTACTGTTGCGGCGGCGGTTAAATTTTGCAGGCCCCGACCAGCGAAGATGAATTGAGATCTAAAACACCATGAGATGTACCGAACGTTGGGTGGGTGTTAGCATAGTATGATTACGAAAGACTTTTTAAAATCGTGTCTCTCTCCTCGTGTCGAAGAACCAAAGTCAAGAATTAATAAATGCGTTCGTATCTGAACAATGGCGTCTGCCTGTGTGTTTGCATTTGTATATGTACCGTTGGATTGATATCACCAAATTATGCAACATACTTTGTTCCACGCAAACCCAAATCGTGTTATTCTTCCGGGCCGTTTACTGGTCCACAACAGTACTCATACACAAAAAATGCATCCACATATACACGCGAATGCATTAATAACAAAACACACGCACACATATACTAGGCCTAAGAAGAGTTGAAATCAAAAAATGTAGGGAAAGAGCAAAGAAGATCATTTACAAAGCAACCAAAAATCATCACACACAATTAACTCTATTGGGACAGCTACCGACATTAAACCTGGAGTCAACTAGAATCTTGCCCAGTCCGCTGGGGGTGTAGAATGCACCGACTGCATCTCTTCAGAGGAGTAAGACTCCCCCGACGAGTGACACTAAACAATCTGATGGTGAGGTTCCAGTAATGCTGGAGCTTTGGAGAATGCGGAGTATCCCTTCATTGCCCTCACTCCTAGGTCCACTCAGGCTCGGCGTGGTAGCACCTGATAGGGTCCTATCTATGGGTCAAATAAAACTGCTTGACATTTAAGCTGAGTACAAACAAATGAAATTTTGTGATAGAACTGTTTGATTATTTAACTGTATGTTAATAAATGACTGATGTTTAACTAAATTGTTAGTGATACATAGCAATACTTCGATGGCTTATGCTAAATTGAATTGTTAGAAATAGAACTGTTAGAGGAGGGTTAGGGCTTGGGAGAGCGGCCTCCTGAGGCTCGAAGAGCGCTATTTTTAGCGCTCGTGATTTGAATGCCGGCTTCCCAGAATCCATGTCAGGCGGCCTCGACTGACTGCCACCGAAACCAAGACTTACACGATCCGATCCATTTACCTATGAACACAGCCGGCCGAAGTTTGTCCCTGCCCAGGGGTCAGGAAATGCTACATCTCACAATGCTGCATTTCACTGCATTTGAATGTACAATTAAGAAAACTTAGTGAAATAATTATTTCTAATTCATTATTAATCTATTATTGAAATAGTGAAATAATAATACTTTTTAATTGCCTTTTTAATATTGAATTTTTATCTGGTAATAATCAACAAATCTTTCATTACTCCTAAAACATTAACTGTTATTCTTTTTTCTTTTTAAATTTCCTACTTTTATTACAAAATTTTGTTTTTCCTAACATTTTTACTTGAATATTCAAACCAGGGGAAAAAAACTGAAATTACTTAAGCGAATGTTACAGTAGGTTTCCATGCTTTTTTCGTCAAACATTCTTTATATCTTAACCACCCCAACCCCCGCAAAAAATTTAAAAAACTGCACCGAGGTTCTAATTTTTAAATTCATATCTTTTGATTCGTAAAAATATTCTTTATTCAATAACATATTTAGATAGAGCCTGTGATTCGAGAAAAGTTTGTCAAAATTTAATGCAAACTTAAGGTCTCCCACTTTTTAACCCGAACAAATATCGACACAGAAGGATTTCTCTAATTATCGAAAAGGAAATTATATTTTCTATTAAATTAGAGTATTAAAAGATCTCAAAACATTTTAAATTTTCATTTTAAATTTAATATTCATATTTGGAGTTCTATTTTCTTCTAACAGCTCCCGATTTAAAGGATTTTCCTTTATTTTATGGACACTTTTTGTCTTTTTATAATATGCAGAAGTATATGCCATATCCTATATCCCTGCCGATTGAGTAATGCCACATACAAGGGGTCAGAGGTAAAGTTAAGTGAAAGTTAAACTTATAAGAATTGATAGGCGCCTGAAACGAATTTATAATGATACCAAGAAAGGGAATTTTTTTATTTTTATTTTTATATAAAAGATTTTTTAGCTCTACACATTGAGTGTTGATGTATCATTAATCCCAAATTAATTATACATCAATTGCCGTTTGAATTGAGCACTCATATTGGATACTCCTACCTCTTGTATTTCCTCTTTGGTTCATTTAAGAATATATATATATATATATATATATATATATATATATATATATATATATATATATATATTAGGTACTAACAACATGGCTGCCATGACCCTTTCGTACAATAACAATTCATTGTCTCTAATTGGAAAACTATCACCAAAAAATCAGGGAATTATCTAATTTCAATGAAATTTTCTGCGTTCATTTATTAATGAATGAATCTTATGAAACATCAGTTATTTTATTCAAAAATCTTGCATATCTTTTAAAATCTCTTAACTTAAAAAGTGAAACTGTAAAAAGTGCTTCCAATGTCCAACTCTTGAGGCAAAATTCAACTTATTTATTGAATAACCCTCGTATATCCAAACACACACACACACACACACACACTTATATATATATATATATAAATGTGTGTGTGTGTGTGTGTGTGTGTGTGTGTGTGTGTGTGTGTGTGTGTGTGTGTGTGTATCTTTTATATGAAGAAGGTTTTTATAAAAAAACTTAACTTATTTTCTTCAGATGAAATATAATTAGATGTTTTCATATTGCTTCCGGTGAGAATGGGATTTGAAAAAAAAATTATTTTTATTTTTAATTTAAAATGATTTATTTTATCTATTTATTAAACAAGAAAAATTAATAAAAGGTTTTAATGAAAAAAAACTTATAAGAATTTATAAGAGCCAGAAATAGATTTATAACGATACCAAGAAAGTGAATTTTTTTCTTTTTGTCTTTATATAAAAGATTTTGAATTTTCCGAAAGGTTGTTTTTTCAGCAGAGTTCACAGGTTGAATTTTATTTTTCAGTTGATTTTAATTGAATCCTTTTAATTTTCATTTAATTTCAATTGAGTCTTCTGTAAAATTATCTCTTCAGCAGAATTCTCGGGTTGAATCTTCTTTCAGTTTGTTTTAATTGAGTCCTTTTAATTTTCATTTAATTTCAATTGAGTAAAGTTATCTTTTCAGTCTAGTTCACGGGTTGAATCTTCTTTCAGTTGTTTAACTTCATAGAATTTCGGTAGTCGACTTACGTTTGATTCTAGTTTTATTTCTTGGAAAACTTCTCGCCTATTTGAAATACTTATTGTAGTCGACCGTCTGGCCTCTGCAACATACTTATCGGCTATTCAAGAAGCGAGTGACGAAACCTTTCTGCTGGCTATTTTTTCCTGCCTTAACAGTCTGGTCCCAGAGTTCGTACAGAGGGTCCAATAGTAGTTTTTGACAAATAGTAGGAGGTGCTTTTTGGTGCCGTATTATCTGGGATTATTTCTCCTTTTTCCACCCCGGCCAAACTCAAGTGTCGCAGGTGCTCGGTTTGTTCCCTTGTTAGATATGAATTTTTATTGTTCAAGACTGGAGCACACTGATTTGTCAACTTTTTCAATTGCCTCAAAATGAATTTCTGCGAGATGAAAATAATTTTTACTCTCAATCAATTCCAAACAATGCAGAGTTTACATTTACGGAAAAAAATTCTAAAAAAAAAATGTATTTTACTTTTTTTTAAAAATCCCATTATTTACTCAATGACACTAATAGATATATTGATTTCCTTTATTTAATGAATGACCCAGATAGATAGATAGATAGATAGATAGATAGATAGATTTCTCTTATTTAGTGAATGACCCTGATAGATAGAGAGATAGATTTCCCTTGTTTAGCGAATGACCCTTGCATATTTACTTTGATACAACAAACAGCCGTAGGCTCGTTGCGTAACGGTTATCGTCTTGGTGTCGTATCCTGTTTAAAATGTAAACAAACCAGACCACTCCAATCCCTTAAAAACCCTACGTCCCGTTACGACTGGAAATTATGAAATCATCCGTAGCCCTGGCTAGCAGCAACAGCGAAGAAAGAAAAAAAATCTGTTTGCAACACTAACAGTGCCAGTCTTACGAAAGTCACTCAATCAAAATAAAGTGGATAATCTTCAGAAGCCTATTTCGGGCTAAGGAAGGATTGTATTACCACTGATATTTCAAATGGACGAACTTTCTGTTCATGCAGCCCCGGTAGCGTGTCATCACTTTCGTTCAATATAGAGACAAGCCTTTTCAACAGTCGTTGGCTCGCCCGTTGGTACGGGACCTGTCCAACAAAAGCAGACTTGAGGCTGTAAAGGGTGTGGAATGTTTTCCAGGATCTGTAGAAAAAGTCGTGCTCCCCTAGACAAGACGTTTGAAAGGCATTATGTAATCATCAGAGATTGCTACTAGCAGGAGACCCAACGCACTGTAAAGTTCGGGATTTAACGGGCAGTCGAGAGGAAAAGGTGCGTCCGTCTAAGTCGAGATGATAAAGGCTTTTGAGAAAGAATTTCTCTTAGGCACCTGGAAGCCTCTCTTTTCAAGCAAGCGCCAATTTCGCTTCCTGTCAGAAGCCTCTTGAGATACTGTTACTTTTGTATTTATTTATTTTATTTTTCACGTTATTGTCTCTTTCGTTTCTTTTTAATCCCTATATATTATTTGTATTGGTTTAGTGCCTTTACTTGAGGGCATATCAACCTTTGCGGGTTATTTATGCCAAAGCCATCATTGTAGAAGAACTGTAGTGGTACAATTTAACCCATAACCGAGAGGTAAGTGGATATGTACCTTTCCCAAGGGTATTAGTCCAAAAGTGAACGTAATAGCGTGAATGGAGTTGATATCACAGTCCAACACGTTAGTTACAACATCACAGGCCTCCCCTACATTGTGTTGTGGGTTCAATCCTTAATGGGTGCCCAACAAAACAAGCCCTGTACCAAACATCAATTAAGCTTCTTTTTTTAAAAAAACTTTCCAAAATTTTTTTTCCACACAAACTTTTCTCCTGGTGATGACCGAAGGTGGAAAGTTGCTATGAAGAAATAAAAACCAAATAATTTGGCCGACCGAAGTCGATGGCGACCCGAAGGCTCCCTTTTCAATAGCAACTAAACCGAGGTGTAGGGAAGGGCGCTACTCTTTTCCTTGGATTGCTCCACTTTACCCTTGATCCGTCTCTTTTAATGCTGAATCTTAAGCAAGGAGGCATAAAGTACCATGTTTGAGTCATTAGTATGACTCGACCTGGGATTGAACCCCTGTCTCCCGGACCATTGGTAAACACTCTAACCATTAGTTGTCTGAATTTCTGTCACAAAGCTTAATGATTTTTACTGTACACACAGCGTAACGGTTATAGGCGTTCGTTCTCTAATCTTCTAAGTGACCATCATCTGGAGGTTGCCGGTTCAGTCCTGACTGCAGGTAAGTAACAATACTGGAATACTTAACACTTGTACCAGGATATGGTTAACAGAATCAGAGCAAGTAACTCCTGTAGATCAAATAAAGGACATGATACGTATTTGAATTAGAGTCACAAAATACGACTGAGGAACATCTCTTTTTGATAAGTGATATCTTGACAAGAAATAAATACACGCACGAACAGATGCACGCACGCACACACGCACCTGTCCTCAAACTTATGTAAACTGACCTTCTTATAACCTGACAAACATTTGATGAAAATCTTTTATTAAGATTTACAATTTGTTTTATATCAGCGTACTGTATACGATTGAAGGTCACATGTTTGCATTTATTTAAGAATTAAAAAAGAAGCTTTGTACATTACCCAGTTCCATCGCTTGTTTAATATCAAATTAAGTTGGTCAAACGTATCCCTTAACAAGATTTTGTGCAGCTACGATTGCTATCTGACAAAATGATTTACGTCTGCGCGTGTGTTTGTTTGTGCTAGTATTTGCATGTGCATTGTATATGCATGCAGCAATATATAATCCTTTATCTACACTTATTTATTTCGACATGTGTTGATATTTGTCAGAATGTTCCTGCAATTTAATTGGTTGATTTGAAGTAACCGGAGATAGTTCCGTATATTGTACATTTTCAAAACTGGCCAATTTGTTTCAAATTTCAACTCCGATTTCTTTCCCATGCCACGACAGTCAAAAAAATGTACAGGTGATACGTAAAATTGAAGATGAAAAAAATACAACCTTTAATCTTACAGATCCTGGTCTGCTTTTCAATAATCTATGGCCATATACGATGATTTACAGTGCATGTAAACATTGGATCACTGACACACACACACATATATATATATATATATATATATATATATATATATATATATATATATATATATAAAATGTTTGTTAAGCCTCAATAAAATGTTGAAAAATGGTTTTGTTTTTATCACTGTACCGGCCAACTGGTTTTGTGTGATGAGTGTTCGCTAATGACTCGGAGACAGGGGTTCAATCCCTTGTCGAGTCATATAAAAGACTTAAAAAATGGTACTTGATGCCCCCTTACTTAACACTCAGCATTATTTGGTACGTATCAAGGGTAAAGTGGAGCAATCCGGGGAAAAGAGTGGCGCTCTCCTCTACACCTCGGTATAGTAGCTATTAAAAAGGGAGCCTTCGGGTCGCCTTCGACAACGGTCGCCTTCGACAACGGTCGCCAACTTTATTTACAAAGAGGGAAGGTTTCATCGAAATATTGCAAAGACACTTATTTTTGGATACATCTATTCCAACGGCCAAACATGTCAATATATTATGTTTTTTTTTTAACTTTTTCTTTAAGTCAGTGTTTTTTCTTTCTAGAGGCCATGTCATTTAATACACACACACACACACACACACACACACATATATATATATATATATATATATATATCGATGTTTTCTTTAAGTTAGCGTTATTTCCTTTAATAGGCCATGTCATTTTAACACACATACACACACACACACGTGTATGTATATATATTTCGCTTTCAACATATATATATATAGAGAGAGGGGGGAGAAAAATATATAAAGATCTTTGGTAGGTACAGAATATAAATATTGTACATAGAAAAGATAAAACAGAAGAAAAATATGTTAGATGGTTTGTTCATCTTCCAACGTGTTTCAACTTCAATCTTTTTTTAATGCAAAAATGTTTTATCAAAATTATTTTAGTATGAGAAATAATTATGATATATGAATTTTATTCAATCAGAAGTCTTTATCAGGGCTTGTAGGTCTTGCTATGTGAAAAAACGGATTAATGCTGGTTGATATGTTCAGATTGCGTCATGCCATGTGATGGAATTTTTTGAAAATTAAATGGCGTTTTGTGGTTTGAGAAACGGATTTGTGACGTTTTATTCCTTTGAATATTTAGAGAAAAGGAAGCTAATCTATAGTGTGAATTTAAAATTTTTTAATATTGTTTTTCCAATAGATGGTGAAATTTTGAAAAATCCTCATCGTTATGGTATTGTGTTGTAGTGTGCTATGGAACATGCTCCAATTTTTCTTCTTTTATTTTTGTCATGAATGAAAGTAAATATGGCTGAATTTTAAAAGTCAAAAGTGTGGTTGGTTAAAATGTTGCAAGAAACTAAAGAGTTTGTGGTGTTTCCAGTTTTAAAGTATTTTTTATGTTCATAGATTCTTTAGTTTAAATTTCAACTCGTTTCTCCTATGTAAAATTCATTGCAATTTTGGCAGCCGATTTTGGATAGGGAATCTGTGTTTTTGGAGTTGTTCTTGACTATTTTTTTTATTGTCTTTGTTGTGGAAGTAGTGGTTTTTATGCCTAAGTGATTAAGTTTTTTTCTATAAGGGTGGTAGTGGGATTTGGGGGTAAAATTTTGTGTCTCTTTATAGGATTGGTATTTGAGTAAGGTTTATTTTTATTCATATTGTGGGATGTATGTTTGTGGATATTTATGGCTTTTGATTTGGTGCGGTGAATGAAAGATTTGAGATATTGTAGTTTGGAAAAAGAGATATGGATGTGTTCAAATTCTTCGTTTAGTTATTGGGGGGAGGGGAGATTCTAAGGGCTCTCACGAAAAGACCTATGAGTGTGCCACTTTTTGTTTTATTGCTGTGGTTTGAATAAAAATGTATGTAGTCGTTTTTGTTGTTTATCTTGTGATAAACTTTGAATTCTAACTTATTGTTTTTTATTGGTAAGATGTCCAGGAAAGGTAATGAATTATTTTTCTCAAGTTCGTATATGAAATTATTGCTTGGTTCAACTTGGTTGAGTTTTTGTGCGATTTGAGGAATATTATGGTCTTTGGCCAATGGACGGTCCATTAGCCCAGCGGTTAGATTGTTCACCAATGGCCAGGTAGATCGGGTATAATCCCAGGTCGAATCATACCAAAGACTCAAAAATGGTACTTAATGCCTCCTTGCTTAACACTCAGCATTATAAGGTAGGGATCAAGGGTAAAGTGGAGCAATCCAGGAAAAGGAGTAGCGCCATTCCCTACACCTCGGTGTATTAGCTATTGAAAAGGGAGCCCTCGGGTCACCCACGACTAGGGTCACCAACTTTACTTACTTTTTTTTATGTTCTTTGGGATAAATGATTAAAACGACGTCGATGTATCTAAAGTATTGGATATCATTAGGTAGGATATGTTTGAAAGGTTGGGATTCCAGAAATTCTCGGTAAAGGCAAGCTAGAATGCCACTTAAAAGGAATCCCAAGGTGAGGTCGAATTTTTATTGGTAGTAAGTATTATTATATTTAAAGAAGCATTGGTTGGTGCATCATTCAATAATTTTAATGAGTTTAGAGACAGATAATGGGAGAGTTTTTTTTATTTTTCTTTGTGGATACTTTTTGGGGATACAGTTGGGGGATACTTTTTTCAACGGGTATGTTTGGATATATTTTTCACATAGCAAGATCAAAAAACCTTGATGAAGACTTCTAATTGAATGAAAATATATCAATCATAATTATTTTTCATACTAAAATAATTTCTATAAACTACTTTTGCAATAAAAAAAAATGAAGTTGAAACGCGTTGGCAAATAAACAAACCATTAAATATATTTTCCTTCCGTTTTACCTTTTCTATGTACATTCTGTCAGATTCAATTCATTTCTTCCAAAATACAATTGAAATATTGTTTTTAAAAGATCGTGCACGATAGAATATTTTAAAAACGATTAAAATATTTTTTAACTCTAAAAAAGATTACCCTTTGTTTCGGTCACTTCTCGTCAGAGAATTATATCAGCGATAATCAAATTTATACCAGAGGGAGTAAACTACCGTAAAAACAATATATATATATATATATATATATATATATATATATATATATATATAGTGATTTCTTTTATTTTCACTCTATAATCTGCTAGAACGGCAATATCCAATCGATGGTAGATTATTTCCTCCTCTGGTTTGTTCCTTTGGTCGGGATTTGGTCGTCTTTTTTATTATTTAAATCCCAAAGAATTTTGTCTCATTTTCTAGGATAGATTGTGTTTTCTGTAGATTTGAAACTTTAGTCTTTTGCACAATTCTTAATAGATCACTTTTCACCTCCAATGATACCTACTCTTATATTTCTATATCTTTGTCCCCATGTAACCTAAACTTTCTTTTCTTCCGCGAATTATCAAGTTTTGCTTTGATGTAATTATTGTTTATGGCCTTATTTTGTGCTACTTTAAATAAAGATACAACGTCTCTATCCAAGTTTCTCTTTGGCCATGTCCAGGTTATCACTTTTTTTAAATCCCAATGAGTTTTTAACACCAGCATAGGTTGTTGGTATTTCACTGGAGTCTGAGTGATATGAAGTTTCCTTAGGTCTCCAGGACTCTCCTGAGTAGAACAGCCGATCTCAAAATGCTGTAGTCTGGATGGTTTCGGTTCTTCCTCATTCCATTTAATCCAGGCTTTCCGAGACCATTCCCAGGACACCAACTATAATTGGTATTATCATCACCTTCATGTTCCACAGCTTTTTTAGTTCTCTGGAAAGGTCTAAGTATTTGTCTATTTTTTCGCTTTCTTTTATTTTCATCCTGTGGTCCGTTCCACTGGAACGGCAAAATTCACAAAAAGAATTCCTTTTTTCTTGTTGATTGACTGTAGGTCTAGTCTTCTGGTCGGGAATAGGTGATCTGTTTGTATCTCAAAACCCCAGAGAATTTTGTGTCTCTTTCTCTAGGACGGACTGAGGTTCGTCCATATGACATTGGTAGTCTGGTCAAATTTTAATCTCTTGCACATTTCCCTAAGGATCACCTTCCCACCCAGTCGAGCCAAGTCTTTTCCTCCTTGTAAAGATAATTGGCTTATTTCTTTTTTTCTTTCTATAGGAAGTAACCCTGAAATCTCTGGTGGTGACCTGTGACATTGAAGTCCGCTATGCAAGGAAAATGGCCTCAGTTGAAGGATAAAAATTCTACCGCCAGAGCAAATTTTTGTGTCATCTTGCTGGATAAGAATATACATAGCCAACTTTTCCATGTAAGAAATTTTGATTTTTCATTCTCATTCACTCATAAATAAGTGACCATGTGCCAGAATAAGCTTTTTAATCACAATGTCGCTCATAAACAACTACACACACGACAATTTCTTTTATAAAAATTTTCTTTTAAACCAAAGATACCAGGATTTTATTATTACTAAGAATGTAAGTTGGCCGACCGTAGTTGAAAGCGACCCGAAGGCTCCCTTTTCAATAGCTATGACACTGAGGTGTAGGATAGAGTGCATCTCCTTTCCCTGGATTGCTCCACTTACTCTTGATCCATACCTTATAATGCTGAGTTTTAAGCAATGAGACATCAAGTACCATTTTTTAGATGATGTTTCTTGAGTTTTTATTGGTTTTTTGTCTCCCTACAAAGGTTTACTTGATGAGTATAGATGATTTAGATCTGAGAGATCATTCTTCCTGACCCTGTATATGAAAATCTTGTGTTTTACAAGTGTCTTTTAAAAATATTTTTCTTTTTTATAGGTCAATACTTGAAAAAGATTGCCAGCATTTTTCTCTCACAGAAGGAAATATCTCTTTGTCACATAAACCAGCAATTCACTAGGACCAAGTATAAACAACTTAAGATTGTGTTCAATGTATGCTTCAACCGAAAAAAATGATATCAAAACATCTAACTCTTTCACTTTGTATCAAACAACATTCAACTGAAATCAATCGACTGATAAAATGAATGAAACTATTTTAATCACTAATATATCACCATTAAAGATTACTGAACTCTTCCTCAAAAAGGAACTGATATATACAACTACATATGAATTATTTGCTATCATAGATATTTAAACCCTTACTTAATGCCATCTATGTTTTTTGTAAAAAATTGCTTTATAAGTCTTTGCTTTATTTTGGTAATTTAGATTAAATCAATTAGATCGTTCATTGCTATCTTAGATATTTAAACCCTTACTTAATGCCATCTATGTTTTTTTGTTAGACCTTCTATTAGAAATTGCTTTATAAGTCTCTGCTTTATTTTGGTAATTTAGATTAAATCAATTAGATCGTTCATTGCTATCTTAGATATTTAAACCCTTACTTAATGCCATCTATGTTTTTTTGTTAGACCTTCTATTAGAAATTGCTTTATAAGTCTCTGCTTTATTTTGGTAATTTAGATTAAATCCATTTGCTTGTTCATTGTTATCTTTTTTTAAACCCTTACTTAATGTCATCTTTGTAGTGTTTGTTAATAAATAATACCTAATAATGCCTGTTTTAATTGTATAATGTTCATTTAAAAAAATCCCAGTATCTTTGCTGAAAAGAATAAGCCTTTTATGAAAGATTGTTGGGCATGTATTTATTAATGTTTGATAATAGGACTGGTATGCACTACTTTCAAAATCCTGCAACCAAGAGAGACGACAAGGCAGCATAAGGTCGGGTTTCAGCAGGGCTTTGTGTAGGGCTCAAGAATAACAGAATCTTTTTATCGTGGGACTAATAGAATATTGATCGGGGACCAGGGCTAGTAATTGGGTCTCATGCACTCCGACCCGAATCTCATGCATGCCACCCCACCCCAAATTTATCATACAGGGAATCCTCTCACAAATACATATCAATTTTCAAGAAGAATTATTCATTATAAATACAAATTTATTATCACCTATTTATGTATGTCATATAACCCACCATTTATGAGTTTAATAGAAATACTGTTGTTCTTCTTAAAGGGTAGATTTGGCATTAAATGAACGCCAAAGATTTATATGCCATTAAACAAAGAAACCAAATTATGTAGAATTATGGATCATACCTTTTAGATATATGTGAACAATTCAACTAGAATAATTAATGTATAACTGAGTGAAAAGAAATTACAATTATTAGATAGAAATAATCACTTGAAATGACCATTATTAGATAGAAATAATCACTTGAAATTACTATTATTAGATAGAAATAAAAGTAAACAAAATTTGGCGACCGTAGTCAAGGGCGACTAGAAGGTTCCTTTTTCAATAGCTAATACACGAAGGTGGTGGGGAGGGCGCTACTCCTTTCCCTGGATTGCTCCACTTTTCCCTCGATATATACCTTGTATTGCTGAGTGTTAAGCAAGGAGGTATCAAGTACCATTTTTTAACCATGTAATTATTTGTATTTGACAAGAATAATTGAAACCATAAATTATTTGTATTAGATAGGAATACTTGATACCATATAACTGTGTGCAAATTATGTATATTAGATAGAAATACATGATATCATATAACTGTGTGCAAAAAAGACCTTCTGAAAAAAGAATCCAAAAACTGTAAATATAAATGTACAACGAATGTGATTCCCAAACTTCATGGTATGAAATAACTTAGTTGGTTTGATAATGTCTTCAAAATGAATCAACGAAGCATGCAATCAAACCTTTTATTACCTGCATGGAGGGCACTGGGGAATAATTTTGTAAATATACATATTTTGTAGATTTTTCTTGTAAGAGTTGCTTCCCATTTTACGAACATTAATGAAATATCGCTAAAATTACGAAAAGCAGTTTTTTGTTCGTTTATTTATGAAACGTTGTTTTGTAATTTTTCGATCTTCGTTTCCCTCTCCGCATTTGGTATGACAAGAGCCAGAATCATCTAAGGGAAATAACTCTATATAGATATTCGTTCTTCTGCACGATGGGAGGTAACTCCTTATAACTGTCAAGGGAAATAAATAAACACTCACTATGTACGAAACATGGGCTGAGATTAGCACACCAGAAGTAAGCGGCATTGAACTCATTTAATAACGGTGAACTTGCCTAATTTGTTTGGTGGCTTGAACTCACCGTTCCCTAATAATGGATATGCGAGACTGTCTTGTCTTGTTAACCCTTACACCTCGCACGGTTCCCTTTATAAAATAACTAAGTATGGCGTATACTTTAGCACGAGGTCGTTAATATGGGACATGGAAGGATGCTTGAATTCACTTTTCCCAAGGAATGGACATGCATGAATAGCTTGTTATCATTACATGCCGTTTGATATTTGACTCCATTCTGTGGTTATTTTATTTTACTCCACGTTGTCTCGTTGGTATAACTCCTTGAACAAGAAGGACCCAAAAACAATTATACGAAAGAAGACAGCAACAGATAGGAGACGAAGCCTTTTTGATTTATTTTCCTTTATTTCCTGGGTTCAACAACCATTCAATGGATGAAGGAATTTTCCCCGAATACAATTGAAATGGTTGAATTCCGCAGCCAGGGTGTCTAAAAATACGTTAATCGTTTCTTGGTATACGCGTGTCCTCATTTGGTATTTTAAAGCTTTTAACATGGTGTTAGTCGCTTTTGGGAGTTTGTGTTTTAGTTCATTATTCCATTTCGTAGCCTTTTATATTTCGGCATACTGTTAACCGAGAAGGCTGCCACTAGTGAAAGGACTAACCAACGCTTCGTCCAAAGACGAATGCGTGGCGTCTTCCAGAAAATAATTAAATAGTTTTATTGGACCTAGAGATAGGACCCTAACAGATACTACTACTCTGGGTTTGAGTAGACCTGAGAGTAATGGCAAAGAAGATATACTTCACATTCCCCAAATCTCCACGACTGGAGCCTCGCTATGAGATGGCTTTGTGTCATATCGAGGACACTTATTGGAGGGGGTCATCCCACACTGCAGGGATTCAGTCGATGAGTATTACAGCCCAAGCCGACAGGGCTATACATATATGTATATATATATATTAAAATGAATAGGTTTAGACCGACAAAAAAAGAAAAAATTATATATATATATATATATATATATATATATATATATATAAACACACATATTATGTGTGTGTGTGCGTGTATGTGTATGTGTGTATTTGAATTTAAACTTTTAAACTAAGTAGAACGTTATCTCAACTTTCTAATGCCGTTATCATCTCGTCATTTAATTCATCTTAACATCACTGAATTAACGATTTGTTACTGAGATAATGTGCACTGATTTCGAACGGAAATTCTATTCTCGTTCACGTTCAGTGTAGTGACTTGTTATATCGCCTGTTAATTCAAATCCTTCATCACGGATTTAACGCTTAATTGCTGGAATGATGCGGATACAACAAAGGATTAAACAAAGAGACGGCATCTTCCCTCTTTATCTAGCTGGTGTGCTCAGAATTTACGTAACTATGCTTTGACCTCGAAACTACACTTGACTCTAGAGTCATATGATGAAAACTTTGTTGAATGAAGATCTGTTTTTAGCATATATATATATATATATATATATATATATATACGACGGATGAAATATCCAATATCATCTGATAGTGTTGGAGAAGTAACACAGTGTTTTCACTTTTTGGGAGTTGTAGGCAGAGCTTCAGCGAATCAAGTGTCCGATAGTCATGTGACATTTCGTGAAGCGAATTCTATCTCTCCTTGGTAATAGACACCGGCCGAAAAGGACCTGCCTTTCGTCTCCGATTTTACGACCAGCATATGCGTGAAAATTGTCTTCGTGGACTATTTCCCTACACCAGAAAAATGTAAGTTTTTAACTGCCACTATCGGCCTGTTGGTTCTGGGAACAGCTTATGTACCTTTTTTACACTTTGGAACAATATGTTATGTTTCTTAATTAAGTGTACTATGCGTGTCATGTTTTTTTTATTATGCATACTGTTTATGTATATAAAATGTATGTCGTTGTAGTCTAAATAAATTTTGTTTTTTCATATCGAAATATTCTGTGCTAGTTTAAACCTTCGATAGACTAATGCATTATAGGAACAGGATAGTGGTAGTCTCAATGAATATCACACCCATCATCCATAAATACCAATAATAGCTTTCAAACAATTTGAATAAACGTAAATATCGGTAAATTTAAACAATGAAAAATCGGATTTAAATTAAATTAAAATGCAAATTAAAATTTTCTGAGGCACATACATTTGAAAAATCCAGACTTGTAGGATTAGAACTTCGTCGAAAACAAGGAATGATTCGAAATCTTTCTCGATAATCAAACGGAATATAAATTCTACGCAATATTTCTAATAAGTCAAATGACGTAATTTAAAACAAAAATCGCTGATTCATTTATCAAACGGCCAACTTTTTTTAGTTAAAAATGGCAAAAACGGCCAACTTTTTCTTATTATAAAAAATTTCCCAAATGTCAAAAACGGCCAACTTTTTCTTATTATAAAAAATTTCCCAAGGTTTTTATATTTTGCACTTTTTATTCATCCATCGTTGATTTAACATCACTAATATCATATAAAAATATATATTAATAATAGAAAATTTTTAAATTTTTAAGATAAATCAAAAATTAAATAAAAATAGATAAGGGTAAATTTTAAACAATTAAACATTTGATTATATTTGAATTAAAATACAAACAGAAAATTTTTTAAAAAGTTTTTAATTCAAAGTTTTGAATGAAATTCTAACAAAAATTTAAAACCAGAAATCTGTTTATTAATAAGAAATAAAAAAAGATTAATCACGACAAACAACTGGAAGTAAAAACAACGGATTTACCAATTATATATTGGAAGATTTTATAAGTCGATATATACATAAATGAGATATGGATTTTTTTTTTTTTAGATATATATGTATATTTAAATTATGACTCCTTGAACTTTACATAAGGTGAAATGAATTTCCAAGTGTTTACGGCCAAAATGAAATTTCTGTTCAAATCCATCTGAAGAACCAGCTGATATACAGGTGATATAAGTTTATAATGGAGTACATCAATTAGTTTTCTTGTTTTTATCTATATATATATATATATATATATATATATATATATATATATATATATATATATTAGAGTGGCTTTTTTCTGAATAAACTCAGATTTCTTTAAAAAGAGATTCTACTGATGTTTCCTGCTTTTTACAAATTGTGTATTTTTTATTTTATTTTCTATTTACATGTCTTTCCTCACCTTCCCTATCTTCTTATCTACACACATATACACACATACACATGCTTACACATTAATATATATATATATGTGTGTGTGTGTGTATGTGTGTGTGTATGTGTGTGTGTGTGTGTGTGTGTGTGCTGTTTAAAGGCATTTTCCTTTACTCAAAAAGTGCTTAAATACTGGCCAGCTGAGAAGGACAAAATCTTACGGTAATGATGCTTTGACCACGAAACTATGTCAGACTGTAGAGTCATCATGTGATGAAACATTTATTGACAGAACATGTGAGTTTTTTTAGCATATATATATATATATATATATATATATATATATGTGTGTGTGTGTGTGTATGTGTGTGTTTATCTACCCCTCTGCACGAACAGGATGTGACACAAGGTCAATTTTTATTCAGAGTTTAACAGGTTTGAATTCAGAGTTTTCCTTCTAAACCGGTTGTCATACAAATACTAAAGAGTCAGATGGCCAACTATTTTGGGCATAGCTGGTGGAAGAATAATTGGATTCATTTTAACGCTATGTGAAATATATATATATATATATATATATATACTGAAGAATTGTGATACAACGAAACAGTCAGTCTTTGGATGACTATATATATATATATATATATAACTAGTGGAGACTAACTTGGGAACAAGGTTAAGCAGTTCACAATTTCTTGGCACTGCTTAAGTTAAGCTAGAGGCAAGTGGACAAATGTTGAAAGTGAGAACTAGCTGTATCGCGGATGAAAACATACGAGCAAGCTTTTAAATATTTGGTTTGGTTTAGTTTGGTTTTATGGTATATCAAACTTTGTCGGTTATTTAATGTCAAATTCATTTTTATACGTTTAAACAGTTCTATTTCAAACGATTCAGTTTAGCATAAGTTCACAGTTTCATCGTAAAAAAAGTCCCATTTCAGAAAATTCAGTTTAGCATAAGTACACAGTCTCAATGTAAAAAAAAACAGTTCTATTTCAAACAATTCAGTTTAGCATAAGTACATAGTTTCTATTTCAAGCTATTCAGTATAGTCAACAAAGTTAAATGGTTCCAAGTATTGCAATTCAACTACACATCATTTATTTACACACAGTTAAATGTAAAAACAATTCTATTTCAAATAATTCAGTTTAGCATAAGTACGCAGCTTAAATGTCAAAACAGTTCTTTCAAACAATTCAGTTAAGCATAAGTAAACAGTTTAGTTCTATTTAACCCATACACAAGACCCCATCAGGAACTACCACTCTGGGCATTTAGGAACTATTCGTTAAGGGACTAAATTGCTCCGTACAGAACTTTTTTTTTTTAATATTTAATTCAGCCGGTTTTTCTAAGGACAGTCCTCAACAAATGGACAAAACAGGTAGTATTTAAAAACACATGGTCGAATTAGAATGAAGTTTCTCACTATAATATAGTAATAATAAGCAAGGTCATCCAACATAGACCACATAGCGTAGTGGCACAGGGTAGCTATCAAAGCAGCGGTATCAAACCAGGTCAAATCAGTTGGGCTGGAGACGGCCAGGGTGTGGGAGGAAGCCAGATTCTTCCCTGGTCGTTCTACGACTGAAGCCTAATCAGCAGCAGCTGCACATGAGGACTACTCAAGGCAACCACTTCACTGCAGCGGCAACTAGCTTCTTGCACCCGCAGACACCAGCAACTACCAGTCCTAAGCCAGCGACCACTTTCCTGCACCAGCGGACACCAGCGTCCACTTTCCTGCACCAGCAGATTTCAGCAGTCACCAGTTCTGCACCAGTGACTACCAGTCCTGAACCAGCAACCACTTTCCTGTACCAGCTGATACCAGCAACTACCAGTCCTGAACCAGCGAATACCTTCCTGCGCCAGTAGATACCAGTCCTGCACCAGCAACCACCTATCCAACGAATACCAGTCTTGTACCAGCTATCTAGACCTGCTCCAGCGACTAGATCCTGCTCCAACGATCACCATCCGGCCGCAGCGATTGTTCGCCGTACGCTTTTTCGATTTACGATTCGCCATAATAAAGTTTGGCCTTTCGAAGAACACCCTTGTTTTGTCATTCTTGCCTACTTCGTTGTCAATCACTTATATTTCAAAAGTTTGCAGGGACCGGTATATTTACCTGGCCTCCGCAACATATGTATATATACATAATTTGCCGAATAACTGGTATATTTCTTATCTTTGGATACACATGAAAATGATTTCTTTTAAAGTAAAAGGTAAAAATCTTGTAAAAAAAAATTGATGAAATGCATATCTCAGTGGTAGTCAATAAAACTAGAGTGCTCAAATTCTCATGACCAAAGCACTATAAATACTAATAAGTGATTTCTGACTACATTGATGATGCCTAACGTCTGTGGTAATACATTTTTTTGCAACAGGAAACTTAAGCAGCTACCATCCCCCTTTGGTGAATCATAAAAAGATTTTTTTCAATTGAAATAAAATAAATTCAAAAGTGTAGTGGTTCCCAGGGGCCTTTATCAGGAAGCCAAATCTATGCATTCCTGGAAGACAGAATTATTAACGCCAAACATATCCTTTGTCACTTTAGCCTATATCTTAGTAGTGAAAGAACCCTTTTCACTCGGCTGCTAGCAGCGAACACATGCGCAAATAGGATCTTTTGGTCTGATACTTAATCAAGTCTGCTATTAACAAGCCGACTTCACCGGAGAATATATGACTGAAACGCCAGTTGAAGCCTATGCTGAACATTTCCACTTGACTTATGACCTAACCATAAATTTTAAACATTTACCACCTCGCAGTGTAATGGTTAAAGCGATAGACTGCGAGTTCGAACTCCAGTCGCGCTATTACGTTCACTTTCGGAACAATTCCCTTGCGAAAGGTATTGTGACGGCAAATTGACTAAAATCCCAAAACGGGACTTTATTTTTGCACGTGTGAAGACGGGGCAGGTTGACACTTGATCCCCTATAGAATAAGTCCTCGTTCAGAGTTTTTCTCTCAGGCATATAAGACCTGGCATATTACGTGAGGGATTAATTTAGGGCCAGACTGACCGCCGCGGGCAAGGGGTTCCAAATTTCACACTATCCACACACCCACCAAGGCCACTAAACTTCCTCCCCTAGACAACAGAAGATATGGACCGATAGGTTTTAGTCGTAATAATATATTGTAGCAGTCGGCAACTCCGGTTTCCCGTGATATTTTAAAGGAATTTATAGGACAATACTAAGCAAGATAACATAAGGCGAATAGAAGCTGAAAAGGAAATGTGACTCAACAAATTCGTAGCAGAACTGCAAAGAACAACTTCGACCACGTGGTAACATTAAAATACATGAATCCTTTACTATACAAAGAGATACACTTTCAAAGTGTCAAATATGTATAATGAATTGAACAGTCCATGGACATGAATGTTTTTCTTCTTTTCTGTTCTTTCGTTTTCCTTCAAATGGAGAGAGAGAGAGGGAGAGTGGTATATAAAATTTGGGTATAAAGGAGAAATAGTCCCAAAGTTACTTATCTTATTTTTCGACGGGGTTCCACTGAAGAATCTTTCTTCTTTCACGGGCTAATAGCATAATGCTATTTTTAATACTGGCTTGAAGAACTCGGGTCTCTCGTGTCTCAGATATTCTTTTGTCTTCTACCCGGAATACTGGCTTTGGTTCGTCTGCCCGCTACGAACCCTGCCAAACAACTGATTTTTCTTCTCGTTTTTTTTTTTTTTTTCGCCGACGGGGAGAAGGTGCCACTTCCGTTTTAGGGTCCCAGACAATCATTTGGCTTCTCTCTCCTTCTCCCTTCCGGTGTCCGGCGACCTGAGGTTACTAAGTACCAACATCTGTTGATATCCCCTCTGTGACCTACATTCTTTCTTAACGGTATCTTTGACGGTTTGCCACTGTTCATTCCGACGGGAGGATAGTATAAATCTTATTTCTATCGTCTCCGTGGGATATCACGTGATAGTATGAACTCCCTTGTTCTCCCAGCTATGGGTTAAATAGTACCTCTGCTGTTCTTCTCGAAGGGTGGCTTTAGTATTAAATAACCTGTGACGGCAAATCGACTAAAATCCCAAAACGGGACTTTATTTTTGCACGTGTGAAGACGGGGCAGGTTGGCACTTGATCCCCTATAGAATAAGTCCTCGCTCAGAGTTTTTCTCTCAGGCATATAAGACCTGGCATATTACGTGAGGGATTAATTTAGGGCCAGACTGACCGCCGCGGGCAAGGGGTTCCAAATTTCACACTATCCACACACCCACCAAGGCCACTAAACTTCCTCCCCTCGACAACAGAAGATATGGACCTATAGGTTTTAGTCGTAATAATATTATATTGTAGTAGTCGGCAACTCCGGCTTCCCGTGTGATATTTTAAAGGAATTAATAGGACAATTCTAAGCAAGATAATATAAGGCGAAGAGAAGCTGAAAAGGAAATATGAAGTAACAAATTCGTAGAAGATACGGCAAAGAACAACTTCGACCATGTGGTAACATTAAAATACATGAATCCTTTACTATACAAAGAGATACACTTTCAAAGTGTCAAATATGTATAATGAATTGAACAGTCCATGGACATAAATGTCTTCCTTTTTCCTGTTCTTTCGTGTTTCTTCAAATTGAGAGAGAGAGAGAGAGAGAGGGTGGTATATAAAATTTGGGTATAAAGGAGAAATAGTCCCAAAGTTACTTATCTTATTTTTCGACGGGATTCCACTGGAGAATCTTTCTTCTTTCACGGGCTAATAGACTTTATGCTATTTTTAATACTGGCTTGAAGAACTTGGGTCCCTCGTGTCCAAGATATGTTTTTGTCTTCTTCACCCAGAGTAAATGGCTATGGGTCTGTCTGCAACGAGCCCTTTCCAATAACTAACTCTCTTATTTCCTATTTCCGCTGACGGGAAGGAGTCCCTACTTCCGTTTTAGGGTCCCAGCCAATCATTTGGCTTCTCCCTCCTTCCCCCCTGGTGTCCGGCGACCTGAGGTTACTAAGTACCAACATCTGTTGATATCCCCTCTGTGACCTACATTCTTTCTTAACGGTCACTTTTTTGACGGGTTGCCACTGTTCATTCCAACGAGAGGATAGCAGTCATCCCACTTCCATCGTCTCAGTGGGATATCACGTGACAAACCCAAGAAGGTTGATATGCCATTTTGACACACAAGTCAAAATTGCTTCCAGTTGCTGTTGTTACTAAATAGTTTCGCATCTTCAATGGGCTCATCATTATTTAACAATTGTAAACCAGTGCACTCGAGACTGTGAGATGTCAAGCTTGCCTGCTCCTGTTGTAGGGAGAGTGAATGTGTGAGTGAAAGTGTTTTTGGTACCCGACAATTTTTACTTTAGAATAAAGTTTAGTATTTAGCGTTTCCCACAAGTTTAATGTTTTAGTTTAGAATAAAGTTTGGTATTTAGTTTAGAATAAAGGTGGAATAGGGCATAATATAATATAGGCACATGGAAAAAGTAGTAAATGAAGGAAGATATGAAACAAATGAGTAAAAGATATAAAACGAATGAAACGGGTAAAGGTTGTAAAACGGTGCGGACAAAATGAACATTTAAAACAAGGCGATGAACAAAAACAAATTTATATTCTACAACAATAAAACTTACATTGGTACATAAAAATATTTCTAATTCTACTAACAAAATAATAGTGTGTGTATATGTGTGAGTTCGTGTGTGTGTGTGTGTGTGTGTATGTCTAACACAACTAAGCTATAAAAGAATTACATGTTTAAAATGTCCTTTTTTTATGATTAGAAACGGGCAGTTTCTCTGAGACTGGAAAGCGTCTCATAGTCATTGTATATGAATGTCTGCGAGGCCCATCCATGGTGTTGCTTTTCTCTCCTGTTGATTCACGCTGGAGGGAGTTGTTGCTGCTGCGAAGAAATTTGGAAAAAGAGAACAAGGGTGTTTGAAGACAACGTATTTATAGAAAATACGCGTCTTGTAGGTGGCTCCGAACGCAGGACTCAAATTTACGCGCCGACGTAGTTTTAAGCATGTCACGTGGTCCTCCTGGCCAATGGTTTCCCGAGACTGAATATGTGAGCGTCCGCCATCTTTGTGGGAACAAGTGGCATACCGCCCAAAATAATTTATAGGAGTGTAAAGTCCTATACTGTAGAGGAATGAGTATTTCTCTAAGATGTAACTCCGAGTGCTGGATCCACAATATACAACACAATTTGTACAAAAAACGTAGACGAAAGAAAATTGACAAAAACAAGAATGTTAAAAAACAACAATTTTTTACTTTATCACAACTGGACAAATAACAAAAATACAAAGGTAGTAATGTTCATAAACTTTGCTAGGTATAGAGAGGTGTGTATGTGTGTATGTATATGTGTGTGTGTATGTGTGTAAAAACAAGAATATTTTTTTAGTCAGGAATAACAGGGAGAAAGAGAGAGGTCAACATGTACTTACATACATGTGGGTATGTGTGTGAGTTCTGGTATGTATAAGTCATTTAATCTATTGGTCATTCAAACCCACTGATGGTGTGTTAGTGTGTTTGAGTGTGTCTGACTTTTTCTTCCACTTGTGTCGTCTCTGTGTCGTCTGTGGTCGCCTGTGTGTCGCCCCTGTGTGCTACCTCCCTTTAAACTAAAAAATTCTGGGTTCTTATACTCTTTGAGTGGATCCAAATGATATATTTTAAGTTTACGCGGGTAGATTTTATCGCGGGTTAACTAAAGTTCAAATGTAAGGATGTATGAATAAACATAACTTTTGACTTAATCTAACCAATGAGAATCGTAGAAATTACTTATTTATTGAGGCACCTATTTTTTTTTTTTTTTTCTGTTCTATGAAAAATCTTTCGATAAGTTAGTGTTTGATCGGTTTTTTCGAGAATGATCTAATCTATGTGTTTGCTGATTGGCTTAAAAATATTCTAAGTAAGAGAGATTTGGATCCTTTTTTTCTAGAATATTCTGATTTACGTTTTCTTAGCTAATTTAACTAAAAATTAAAATGTGTGGATCCTATAATAGTTCCTGAGTGCTACGTGCCTGTTAGCCTCTATGGCTTAGAGTGCAGCCTCGGAATCTATGTTCTTAGGCCTATCTGACCTTGTTTGATCGTCGACGCTCTTGCAACCCAAGCAAAATTTCTTGAATCATTTGGTTACTGTGTTGTGATCAACTGCATCCTCACTTTTCACACAACAAATGTTTTTTTTTTATTGTTTTGGTAACGTCTGGCCAAATTCGAACGCGTAAAGAATAAGTTCCCGAATTAGACTACTTTGTACGTTCATCACTGTGGCATTCAAAGATGAAATGAAGCAATCCACACGTATCAGTGCACAAACTAGCACGATACTACCAAATACAGCGGTAACCTTTCGCGGTTTGAGCTACTTCAGTCACGTGATATACCGACTGAAAACTTGTACTTACCAAATTCCCCGGCTTTTTTTTTTTTTTTTTTTTTTGGCTGGACCGTCTGATACTGGGTGGGAGTTTTAAGGTCAAGGATAGATTCGAGGCCGATTGGCCCCCGGCTTTAGTCGAGCTACCTTCGGGAAGGCAAACAATCATTGATAGCACAGCATAGCACTTGACCTTCGATTCTTGTTAAAGCTAAAAGCAGGCATACGTATCGAACTCACATAGCACTTAGTGAGTCCAGCAGGCTCATTTGGCTTACATTGCAACCAGTAAACCAATGATCAACATAATCAAGATGAGCACGAGTCTCGGCTTATGCCCAACCTCCCACTCCCCTAAAATCCCCACCATAAAAAAGGCATTGTGTCAAATCCTGTCTGATATGTGCGCGGGGGGGGGTAGCGGTAAATATCTTGAACGTACCAAAATATTGCAAAACTTTTGATTCAACCTAGTAATAGGTTGATATTAAAGTTGAAAATTTAGTTTGGATTCAACATGATGGAATACTTTAACAGAGAAGACAAAAAATTGTTTAACACCGGTAATTTTTTCTTAACTGGGATCGAAATGTTGGATTTAAAGGATCAAAAATTGTATAAATTTTGTTTTTTTTGAGTTATTTTGTTAAAAAGAGAATAGAATTATCAATGCCAGTCGGGAAAACCTTTTTTTTAAATGTTATTAAGTAAGTACTTATTTTATAATTATTAATAAATAATCATTTTAATTGCAACAACCAAATTTTCCGCAAAAATATTTTCCCACAAAACGTTTTATTTATTTATTCATTTATTTATTCATATTCTTATTTAGTTATATATTTATCTTTCCATTCAGATCCCCGTCAACGCAAAAAGTTTTAAAAAATGAAATATACGTTTGGAAGGTTGAATAAGATTTTTTTAAAGTCCAACTTGATTATATTTGCTGCGTGAGTAAAGTAGGACTAACCAAATCAAAAGAAAAAAATACTATTTTCTTTGATGAATGGCTTTATTCATCATTAAAACCCTAGTTTACACACGCAACAAATATAAGTATTTACTAAGCTTAGATTAGGTGTGGCACAAGGTCAGTAGTTTGGAGCACTCACTGAGAAACGAACTTACTAGCAATGGTTTGCGAGCCTAATTTACTAACCAGTCTCCCATCTTAGGCATCGACAAACATTTGATTAGTTTTGCTTAGTTGTAGCACTAGGCTAGAAATCTTGGGCCCCAGTGAGAAACTAACTCACTAACAATGGTCTACTTGCCTAGTTTACTAACCAGTTACCAACTCGGGGTACCCATTGATATTTACTAAGCTTAGCTTAGATATGGCACAAGGCCAGAACTTTAGGGCACCCAATGAGAAACAAACTCACTAACAGTGGTCTGCAAGCCTAGTTAACTGACCAGGGTCCTATGCGGAGCATTTTTCCAATTATATATATGTTGTTTGTTTTTGTTTTTTTTTAATACGAGGGTTCGTCCAAAGTTTTGCGTAGTTTGGTATATGCTAATTTGTGGGCGTATATCGCTTGACATAAGTAGTTCGAGACATGGTAAGTACTTGCAGTGGTTAGTAGTATCGCTATAGTTGGTACGTTAACATGTTGTGCATTGCTCCACTCAATATACGATTTGAAATCCTCTGGGCCATTCAATAAATTCAGAAAAATTTTTTTCCATAAATCAAAACTCAGCATTGTTTGTAATTTGCAAAAATTATTTAAATCTCTTAAAGATATTTGTTTTGGGGCTATTCAATATGATGGAAAATCAAACATTCATCCATGTTCTAAACATGAGTTTGCCATTATGAATCTGACAGTCCATGGATTGCAAAGACACTGACTCTCTGGTAAAAAACATTTCCGGGTGCAACTGTCAGTAAAGAAGGTCATGCTGACAATGTTCTGAGACATGAGACGACCCATCACTACCGATTTTTATGAAAAAGGTCCAACTGTAAAAAGTGTTTCCTATTACCAATTCATTAAGCAAAATTCACCTTATTTATTGCAAAACCCAATAATTGTTAAAGTTAAACTGCCAGTGAAATTTTTCTTGCATAATTTTAAAATAATTATGTCTCCAAATAAGTAACGCAAAATATTTTTTCCTCTCTTGTCCAAGGCATTCAGATCAAGGATTAATAGTTGTTATAGTAAACTATTTTCAAGTCCGAAACAAAAAAGAACAAAACATTATTATTAGTAGAGTTATTAGCAGTCACATAGGTCCCATGTGTACTGAGACACCCAATATATATATTTAAGCATGACTACAGAGTAATTTTTTTAGTATCTTTAAGCAAAGACATTCAAGTCTTCTTATATTTTCCTTATGTCTGGGTCAAGGTGGTGAAGAAAGTGCCCCATACTAGCCCAAGCCCTTGCGAACATTTTGCTGGTTGTCTTCATTAATAATTCAAAGATTGTATGTAAAAATAACATTAAAAATTGCCTACAAATCCTCAAAGTGATAATTATAAGAAATAAAAAAAACCACAATAAACAAAATAGCATTCAACACAAGTATTAACATATGAAATATATTCAATAACTAACCCTACACCCCTTCCAACAAACTCCTTGGTCTTCAATAGAACATGCTTAAATAATGATTTGCTGCCTATGTACACAATATATAGGTGTTGGACAAAATAATGGAAACACCTGGAAATTTCAAACAAATTTATTTTAATATGATTTTCTGATTGCAGCCCTCCCATGAACTCTGGCTTTGTGTAGCTACCATCTTACAGTTTTTTGAGAAAACTGGGTTCTCAAGATGGTCATTAAGCTCTGCTGTAATTTTTGGAGCTGCATTCTTGTGATCCTTCCAAACTATCTGCATAAGAGTCCGATGGTCCCTATCAGGCAGCTTTCGCATTCTTCCAGAGTTTCACTTCAGTAAGGAGGTTTTTCCTTCTTTTTCAAATGCTGTCATTCCTTTCAAGACAATACTCCTTTTTACACCAAATAATTCAGCTGTTTTTGTTACACTAGCACCTGCCATATAAGCACTAACAATTTGATATCTTTTAAAGTCCAATAGATCAGCCATTTTAATGAATTTTGATTAATTTCTACTGATGATCTCTGTAAAAAAAAACAACAATTTTAGTAAAATAGGACAAAAAAATTGAGAGTAAATAAAAATAACGAATGTTTCATGGATTTATAGGAGTTTCAAAATTATGATACGAAGATTCTAGGTGTTTCCATTATTTTGTCTAAACCTTTTATAAGGCACTGTTGTAATCAGCAGGCCATGATGATACTGGTGCTTCTATTTAGGAAGGAGCAAAGAATTCTTATTAGCATTTCATAAAGTCAGACCTGACCGATAAAATGAAACAGTTTCTTTCAAGCAGCGGTCATATCAATACTGCTATATGGATGCACTACTTGGACGCTAACTAAATGGCTGTAGAAAAAAGATAGACGGCAATTACACAAAAATGCTGCAAGCAATATTGAACAAGTCATGGAGGCAACACCCCACAAAGTATCAACTATACGGCCTCTTGCCTCCCATCATGAAAACTATCCAAGTTAGATGGACCAGACATGCAGGACACTGCTGGAGAAGCAGGGACGAGCTCATAAGTGATGTACTCCTATGGACCCCTACTTATGGCCGAACAAAACCAGGACAGCCAGCTCGAACATACATACAGCAGCTATGTAAGAATACAGGATGTAGCCCTGAAGACCTGCCAGAAGCAATGAACAATAGGGAGGAGTGGCGCGAGAGGGTCAGGGATATCCGTGCTGGCAGCACGACATGATGATGATAGTTATTTCCATTATATCAAGAATTTGATTAAAATATCTTTTCCTTTGTCAACAAGGTTTTGAATACATTAATTCTGTCCCCTACTGAGTGGTAAGATCCTCCTCGAACAAAAAAGAGGTATCCTGTGTATGATACTAAACTGGACTTAGTGGTGGGGCTCCACTTCTCAAATCAAGTACTCCTACATTACCCTTATTCTCAGGTCCTCTCTAACCCAGACTGGTTGTACCTGTTAGCATGACTTCTATGGGTCAAATAGAGCTGTTTGAAAATTATTCATATTTTATAGGAATACTTGAAACCATACAACTTAGTGCAAATTATCTATATTAGATAGGAATACTTGAAACCATATAAAAACCTCTTAAGAAACTACTTCAGAAAAACTATACAATGAATGCATTTCTCTAAGTAACTCCCTAAAATAACTCTAACTAACTTCCCTAAAATAACTCTAGACTGGTTGGTATGCCATTAAATCTATCAATCATTCTATGTGTATTGCCTGAATAAAAATCTACCAATCTGGATTAGTTGAATGCACACCCATTCATACACACACACACACACACACATATATATATATATATATATATATATATATACACAAGGGTCATTTTAAGTGTTCTTAGACTCACCTAGAAATAAGAGCCAAAGTTGAACATTTTTGTTGTGGCAACATACTATCACTTCTTATAAAACTAGAAAAACTGTATTGAAAAATAGTGAAAAACTGTCTAGTTTTTCCAACTCCTTCTGGGTGAGGCTAAAAACTTTTTGGACGACCTCATCTATACATATATATATATATACGGAAAAATGGTCGATTTTGGTAAATCTGACAAGATGATAAAATAAGTAAAAAAGTGGATAAACCTACACTGACAATGGATTCAATAATATTTCATACTTTATTGAAAACAGAACTTCATCAGAATTTTGGAAATGAGTTTTTCTAAAATTCAGCAATTGAAGAAATAGATAAAATGATGATAAAAATATGAAAATATAAAATGAAGGAAAGGTCAAAAGAAAAGATATATATATATATATATATATATATATATATATATATATATATATATATATATAAAGAGTGGCAGAAAAACCTCCAACATTTTAAACTGTCACCTGGATGGTGTAAATAAACTTAAACTAGTGGCTATGGTATCTCCATCTAACTAATGTCTTAGTAATTTTCTTTCAATCAGTTACAATTCTGGGTTATGTTGGAATGACACTGTTCTGGATAGAAAATCAATACTGCTATGGGTTAAAAATTCTATCCAGAACAGCATCATTCTGATGTAACATAAAAAAGCACAAAAGCTCTCTGTGTAGCAATTACAGATTCACCAGTCTTAAAAAAAACATTTCAACAGCAAATACACTGTGCACCAGTCCAAACTATGATCATAACTGATCATATTTAAAAAATGAATTGTAAAGCATTAGCTAACATAACTTCACTTACATCAAACAGGTTACAGTTTAAAATCGGAGTGGTATTCCTGCAACACCCTGTATATATATATATATATAATGTGTGTGTGTAGGGATATATATATATATATATATATATATATATATATATACTTAGGAGACTACATAATTATTGTCATAGAAAATGTTTTCCACGAGCCAAGTTCAACTCTTAGACAAGGCTGTGGGTTTCACTTTGTGCTAATGCCCTTGAGAAAGGCATGAATCTATCTGTTCTCTTCTCACTTGTGAGTAAACAGATGAGCAGACTGGGGCTCTCTAACTTTAGTAAGGCAACAAATCTTTGAGAAAGAAAACTGAATTCAAACCAGCCTGTGAAAGTTCTTTGCTACTCGTATCACATAACTCAGTATAAACTGTTACAATTTAAGTGGAGAGGTGATGAGCATGGCCAAGCAAATCTCACCTTGGCCAGAAAGATGTATGAAATTCTGTTGATCTAAAAAAAGATTTTGGGATAAGGGGCCATCTACACTGATAGGAAAAAATTAACCTGTGTCATATTTATTGTAAGAGTGAGGCTATAGAGGCCACTTTTTGGGTCATATCTTCAAATTCAACTGGAGACATTTTTAGAAAATTTGGTCTATTAAAACACCAAAAAATGAAGATATGACCCACTCCTATTTAAGATATGTCTCTCAAGAGCTTCTGCTGAGGCTGTAGAATATGGTGACTGCAACTCTGCAGACGAGTAAGACCCTCCCCAACTAGGCCAATCTGCATTTGTGGCAAATTCCTAACACTTTTTATCTCATGGATACTAGAAGGTGTTGGCTAAGAGTCAATTGCATTGAGAGGATAGGACTTTGACCACTGTTCAATTACATTGCAATAAGTATCATCAACTGAAAATGTGACATTGATCAGAGTTTGAAACCCTAGTCCCAGCTCAAGTATATTGGTAGTGTATCCTCATCTCAACTGAGGCAAATAGTTTTCCTCCTTGATAAGTTTCCAATGCAAGTTGGACTTCGTGGCAGATGGTGAAGCACTGGACCAGCAAAAACAAACATAACCTATGGCTTTTTTAAATAAAAAATAAAACCTTTCTGAGTTTGATTCAGAGAATGAGGCAGCAGACTTCTTCAGAATTATTGTACTTGAATCTTTGAAAGAGACCAACCTAGCCAAATTATCTCCATTCTTAATAAAGGTTATATCAAGCAGAGCAAACCCTAGAACTGTCTAAAAGACTAAGAACAGCAATTTGCTTATGGTGGTCAAGAACCAGATGCATGCTGAAAATATCCACTAAATGAAAACTTTCCACTGAACAAAATTCAAGGTGTATCCATATGAGAGATTGAACACTTCAAAAGGAGTTAAAGTAAGGGGCCATGGACTACAAAAGTCAAGAGCTGTCCTTGGTTACATCAGAAGAAATAACTGCAGCCTTGGAAAAGCAAGGGGTCACAGACTACAAAAATCAAGAGCTGTCCTTGGTTACATCAGAAGAAATAACTGCAGCCTTGGAAAAGCAAGGGGTCACATACTACAAAAGTCAAGAGCTGTCCTTGGTTACATCAGAAGAAATTACTGGAGCCTTTGAAAAGCAAGGGGTTACGGACTACAAAAGTCCAGAGCTGTCCTTGGTTACATCAGAAGAAATAACTGCAGCCTTGGAAAAGCAAGGGTTCACAGACTATAAAAGTCAATAGCTGTCCTTGGTTACATCAGAAGAAATAACTGCACCATTGGAAAAGCAAGGGGTTACGGACTACAAAAGTCAATAGCTGTCCTTGGTTACATCAGAAGAAATAACTGCAGCCTTGGAAAAGTAAGAGGTCACAGACTACAAAAGTCAAGAGCTGTCTCTGGTTACATCTTTAGAAAAATAACTGCAGCCTTGGAAAAGCAAGGGGTCATGGATTACAAAAGAATAGCACTCAGAAAGATGAGTTAATGCTTTGACTTTCAATCAGCCTAAAATACCCAAACACATAAAATCAGATATTTCCTCAAGAGGATGGAACAATATATGTCTGCACTCATGAGGTGCTTTAAATGTCAAAGATATAACCATCACGGGGAGGGTTGCAGAAGATGTCAGACATGTAGAAGGTGTGACAAAAAAGACCAAGACAACAGAGGAAGATTGCTCAAATAAAACTAAATGCCCTAACCGTTACCAAAACCACCACACTTTCTCAAGATCTTGTGACAAAAGGAAGAGAGAAATATTAGAGATGAAGTACAAATAAAATGAATCTAAGAGGATACTAGTGTATTGTTGTATAGTGGCTTGTACCATGTGACTTCTGGTATCGCGAAAGTATAAAAGACACCATGTGTATTAAGCTAGGGAGACAGAAGCAGAAGAGATAGCTCTGAAAGGACGTTGGTCAATAGTAAGACCAACTTTGGACATAACACCAACAACACAAGACTTATAATACTAGTCGAACTGTTAATAAACAATTAACTTAATTTCACTGTGTATCTTTTCCTTACTAAAATACAATATGTATTATATGAGAGAGAATACTTATGCCTCTGTCACACGTGCTTTCACACGTTATATGATGAAAAAAAAAAAGATGTGCAAACAAATGAGCTCAAACTCATTTAAAAGTTACCTACAAACCATCCAGTTAAAAACCATGTATAAACAACATTTGGCTCTAAATAACCATCAAGTATTGATATGCCTCTGTTGCTTGGAGGGTGAACCCAATCAGCGGTAGCAATAAAGCAGAGAAATACGGAACTCTTGTTGAGAAACTGATCTAATTGGAACCAAATGATTGGCCAATATTTCAGGAGCAGCTGAAAAAACTACACTCAGCTAAAATTCATCAAACAGAAGGACAAACTCAACTAAAAGTAGTCTCACAAATAAAGAGAAACCTGTAGCAGCCACAGATCTATTTCCTTTCGCGAATCAATGCCCCTGTTAAGAGAATCGGTCACTCACTGACCAATCAACTGGCAGAGCGCATTAATTCCTTCTCCCTCTCAGGAACTATTTTTTCTGGTCCCTTTTCTGTAGAACAGACAACATCAGAGAGAGTCTGGAGCTAGCAGAAGAAACATATCTCTCTCACATGACGGCACTGATTCCACTTGGAACACTTCGCTCACTGCTACCTTTAAACACACTTCCTACAAACCAAGGACCAGCATACAGACCAGCGATGCAAAGAGACACTTTCTCACTCTCACTCCTTCATGCCTGCTTCTAATAAACCTTACTTTGTTGTGTTGTTAAAAGAAGTTTCGTTATTCATTTGTGTTGCTTAAAATATATAGTGTTAGGGAAATTAACAATTTCCCGAAACCGCTAAAAATCCATTGAAATTGTCAAAGAAAAAACATACAAAATCTGCCTCTCAAACACAAGCCTTTCCTCCCAAAAATATAAAATTTCCAATAAAACAAGTCAAATTGATTTCCAATCCATCCACCAAAAACCATCAAAGCCAGGCTAAAAACCTTGTCTACCAAAAAGCCAGAACCAATCAAACGAAAACCAGAAGATCCCATTGACCAATTGAGAAAATTCCCTATCAACACCAAAAGAAACTATAAAAGACCAGGAAGCATATTCAAATTACCCTCAGCCAAACTCAATAGAAACCCCTCATCATCAAGAACAAAATCACCTAAAAGAATTTATAAACAATGCGATGTCCAGAGATCAACCAATATAGAATGATTAGGTAAGAAAGTATAGATATTGAAATTGACAACATAATTTCCAATCTTTAATTAGATAAACACAATAGTATCTATGTGCAGTACCGCCTTGAGCTACTGAAACTGTGTTATCACCCTGGTTGGCGGCTGATGAGGGCAGGGTATTGCATGTGCTTTCACCCGTTGTATGATGAAAAAAAATTTGTGCGAACAAATAAGCTCAAACTCATTTAAAAGTTACCTACAAACCATCCACTTAAAAACCATGTATAAACAACATTTGGCTCTAAATAACCATCAAGCATTGATATACCATTAAACCAAATAACTCAACTGCCAATTCATATATATATATATATATATATATATATTTACCAACCCACTCCGGTCAGGCAGGATATGACATAAGGTCAATTTTTAAGCGGAATTTAACAGGTTTGAATTCAGAGTTTTCCTGCTCCTAGACTAGTTGCCTCATCAAGGCTGAAGAACCTAGTCTGCCCTACTATTTACCCATAGCTGGAGGGAGAATAATTGGATTCAAACCTTTCCCAAGGGTATTAGTGCTATGTGAAATGCAATCAGTCTCATCCAGGATTTGAACTTGTGTTGCCATGTCCATTTCCTACAACAATAACCATTATACCACGGGCACCTCCATATATATATATTTATAAATATATTATTTTGCATTAATTAACCTACAAGAGCTAATATGCTATTAAACCAACAAACCAACCATTTAACTGTGCAAAAAAAACTATTAGTGTTAGATAGGAATACTTGAAATTATTTAACTGTAAGCAAACAAATGAGCTCTGTTGGTTTAGAATGTTACCTACAAACTATTCATTGACACTGGGTTAGAGTGTTTTCCAATGGTCCGGGAAACCAGGGTTTAATTTAAGTTGAGTCATACCAAAGACTCAAAAAATGGTAGTTGATGCCTCTTTGCTTAACACTCAGTATTATAAGGTCTGGATGAAGAGTAAGTGGAGCAATCCAGCAAGTAGTGCCCTCCCCTACACCTTGTTGTAGTAATTGAAAAGGACTCTTTGGGTCACCCTTGACTACGGTCGGCCAACTTACTTACTACTTATATATTTAATATATATGGGTATAAACAGGATTTGGCATTAAATAATCTACAAGGATTTATATGCCATAAAACCCAACCAACCAACTCTATAGCCCAATCTTATTGAAAATATAACTCTTTATAGCCTACCCCTAATGAAGATATGACTCTCATTAACCCACCCCAAATGAAAATATGACTCATTAACCCACCCCTAATGAAAATATGACTCTCATTAATCCACCCCTATTGAAGATATGACTCTCTATTTATCCCTAATGAAGAAATGACCCTTTTTAACCCACCCCCAATAAAGATATGACCCTCTATGACCTACCCCTATTGAAGAAATGACCCTTTTTAACCCACCCCAATGAAGATATGACCCTCTATTATAGCCCATCTCTATTTATAGTTTTATTGAAGAAGACTTGACATAAGTAAAAAAAACATATACAAAATTAATATGTAGACATATTAAGTCCTTTTTAATATGGGATGGCTTTACCATAGGATGTCTTTGAGCAAAGCAATTTTTTAAGCATTATGTCTCTCAGTTTCTTACATTATTCAAAGCACTCCACACCCTTATTCCACAATTTTCATGTTTAACCATTTTCAGACATTATGATAATAATTTTTCAACTAATACTCTAAGACAACGTTCCAGGGCATCACTATAAAAATATTGACTCATTTTACCCTATTATGCTCTCAAACCACTTTGTAGCAAAATTACGACATCCTGCTGCAAAATGCAATTTGTCCTTGACATTCTTTTTTGATAGCATTGACTTCTTAACTCATATTTTTGACATTAATTCCATTTTCGTTGAGCCATCTTGTAATAGTTCTTCACAATAGAGTTTTCCAATCACAAGTTTTGAACTTTTTAGTCAAGTTTGTCAGAGTTAAAGAGGTATGCCTTACAAAATGGTTATTGTCATAGGAAATGGAATCTGCTGATTAAAATCAAATCCTGTATGAGACTGTTTGTGTTTCACACTAATGCTTTTGGAAAAGACATAAATCCAACTGTTCTCTCCCAGCTATAGGTATATAGTCAGGAAAACTTGGTTCTTTAGCTTTGATTAGACAGCCAGTCTGAGAGAAGGAAAACTCTGAATTCAATCTAACAGTATTTTGCTTAAAAATTGACTATCCTTCTTGTGGTAGAGGGGTTGATTAAATGCATTGTCAGGGTTTTCTTTCTGTCTCTGAGGACAGCAAATTTTATTTGTTGGTCCTCTTTTTTTGAGGTAGCTTTTGGATGACCAGAAACTATTTTTTCTTGTTGTAAAATTGTTTTTTTTTGTGAAATGTAGGCCAATTCTCTTCACAGTTAACAAGGACGTCTATACATTTTCACTATTGAAGATATTAAAAACCTCATCTCATCTGTGGCGGGTGTCCTCATGGTGTAATGGTTAAAGCGATGGACTGCGAAATCGTACTAAGTGAGTTTGTACTCCTGTCGCACTATTACGTTCACTTTCAGGGCAAATACTCTTGGGAAAGGTATGAACCTTCTTATCCTCCCAGTTATGGGTTAAATAGTACCACTACTATTCTTCTAAAAGGATGGCTTTGGCATTAAATAACCTACAAAGGTTGATATGCCATTAAACAAAGAAACCAAACCAAACCAATCATTTCATGTCTAATTATTCAATGTTTTATTTTTTTCATTAAGTTGAAGACATTTCTTCTTCTGTCAGCCCGTCAGCTGAGGCTGTAGAATACACCGATTGCATCTCTGTGGAGAGGTAAGACTCCCTCTCAATAAGTGTCCTGGATATGACATTAAACAATCTGATGGTGAGGCTCCAGTAATGCTGGAGCTTTGTGAAATGCAGAGTATCCCTTCGTTGCCATCGCTCCTATGTTCACTCTGACCCAGAGGAGTAGAACCTTATAAGGTCCTATCTATGAGTTAAATAGAACTGTTTGACCTTTAAACTCTGTGCAAACAAATGACATGCAAAATTAAATTTCTAGAAATAGAACTGTTTGATCATTTAACTGTGTGTAAACAAATGACTGATGTTTCATTGAATTGTTAGTGATACATAGCAAAACTGTTTAACTTGGTTGACATATGCTAAATTGAATAGTTAGAAATAGAACTGTTTGATCATTTAACTATGTGTATCTACAAAATGGCTTTACAAATCATATATTTAATATATATATATGTAAAAACAGGATTTGGCATTAAATAACTAACAACAGTTGATATGCTGTAAAACCAAATAAATCCAATAACTGTTATTTGGTGACTTTTTAATTTTAAACTATAGGTACTTTATTACTATTAAATTCTGAAAATATTTTTTTTTATTAAAGTGTCATTTTAAAAAAGCAGTATAAAAAACCTAGGTCCCTTTTTTTGGCCACTGATTTATTCAAAGGTCAACTGTCATCTAGCACATATTTGCAACCATTCTAACATCTGACACATGGCACGCAGTGCATGTGTAGATGCAGTGTTAGCATGGTGGACAGAGAGTGTGCACTGTGCAACACAAACAATGACCACTTAAAACAATTTACAAATATGGGTTATTCATTAGTATGTATATACATTCTGTTTCCAGCTTGAGCTCTTGCACGATTTTCAGATTATAAAATCCCATGGCAAAGAAGAGATAGTGATGAGGGCAAGTGGAGAACACCACTGGGAACCCTCAGTTCGAACTTCATGCATTGGAGGTGAGAGATGGACAACTGCTGACTGAACAATTGTAAGTAATTCTCTTCATCATATCCTCATTTCATAACAAAGGAGCCCTTTTTCGGTATGGCATTGCTTCTCCCACATGGGAAAGGTGACCTAAAAGGTAACCTAAAAAACCTTACTAATCATATATGTCTCAATCATTTGGTGCAAATGGCTGAGCATCCAAATTTACAACAAAAGAAAAATCATGAAAAAGCAATGGTAGATGAAGTTATTGATCCTTCACCTATCTTTCTCGATGGGAGAGTCCACCATATATATATATATATATATATATATCCCAAAACTGGGTAAAAAAGTTGTGTAGATTGGACTCTCTAGCTTTGGTAAGGCAATTAATCTAGGAGAAGGAAAAACCTGAGGAGTGTGGTTCAAGAGAATCTGTTGCACATTGGGGCACCATTCTTCTGTTATTTGTCAATTCAAGAAGTGTGGCTGGTTCTCCACAAACCTTCGCCACTATAAACAAATCACCTGCGTAGGTAGCCCATCTATTCATATCATTAATCAAACTGTTAAGTTCTCATACATCAAGATTGATGAGGGAATCCATCGTATATATAAGGCTATATAATGAGGATTTTAGTAATAAATAGATTTTTTATATTCAGATTTCTTAATTATTTATTCAATTTTTCCTTTTTATTTTCAGCTCCTGACTTTTGGATAATATGTATTTACCCACTCCTCCCCAATGAGCAGGATGTGACACAAGGTCAATTTCTAATCATGATTAAGCTGGTTCACATTCAGTTTTCCTTCACCTAGGCTGGTTGCCAAACCAAAGTTAAAGAATCTCTCTACAAGCAAGATCTGAGATGGACACAAGGTCAATTTTTCAGCAGAGTACAGCTGGTTTGAATTTAAAGTTTTCCTTCTCCTAGACTGCTTGTCTAACCAAGCCTAAAGAGCTCAGTCTACCCTACTATTTATCCATAGCTTGGGGGAGGGAGAACATATGGATTCATGCTTTTCCCAAGGGCATTAGCACAAAAAAAATGCAAACAGTCTCATTCAAAAACTGAACTTGGTGGATATGTAAAAATGAATATTGATAATAAAAAAAAATCTTTGAATGATTATGAGTCAACAATTTCCTCTGAGACAGAACTTAATGCTTGCACGACCAGAAACAATGGAGAAGAATTTTTCCACTGTGGAATTTGTGGAGCTAAATTCACACGAGCTCCAAATCTCAAACGGCACATGCAATCACACACAGAAGAGAAAACTATTTTTTGTGAGGTTTGTGGAAAAAGATTTCATGATAGCTCAAACATCACAGTACACATGCGAACCCACACAGGTGAAAAACCTTTTAACTGTGAGGTATGCAATAAAAAATTTTCATTAAGATCAAATCTCAAGCGACACATTCAGACACACACTGGAGAAAAACCTTTTCATTGTGATATTTGCCAAATGATGTTTTCCCAGTATTCACATCTTGCACAGCATATACGGACCCATACTGGAGTGACGCCTTTTCACTGTGAGGTTTGTGAGAGAAAATTCTCTGACAGCTCTTCTCTTAAACGACACTTACGGACACACACAGGAGAGAAACCTTTCCTCTGTGAGATTTGTGATAAAAGGTTTTCAGACAATTCAACTCTGAAAAAGCATATGCGAACACACACTGGAGAGAAACCCTTCAATTGTGAACTGTGTCAAATGAGATTTTCACAAGGCTCCCACCTGAAAAAACACATAAGAACAATTCATAGAATTGAAACATTTCCATTTTAAAAAATTTCAAAAGACAGTTGTTTATTTAAAAAATGTTTTACAAAAAAAGAATTTTAAAAGAATTTTTTCTGTTTTGAGATACAATAAATCTTTGATTTAACAGTCCTTGGCTTAACAGATTTCAAATTTCATGGACCTTATAACATGGCTGAGATAAATAAAATATTTAAAAATACCTTCAGTTTTTTGTGTCCTGATATGAGGAATCAATTGTTAATTGTTCTTAAGTATAAAATTGATCCCCCATTTCCTGTTTACAATATATTTTGTACATTCAACTTCACTGCCTTGTTACCTGTAAAATACATCAAGGGCACCTCTACAGAGAGGTAAAACCTCCCCCACTCAATGAATGCCTGGCTATGACACTAAACCATCAGATGGTGACGCTCCCATCTCGGAGCTTTGGAAAATATGGAAGACCCTTCCATTGCTATTACTCCCAGATCCACTCTGGTCTGGTGTTGTAGGATCTGATAGAGTTCTATCTATGACTCAAATAGAATGAAACTGTGTACTTATACTAAACTGAATTCTTTGAAAAAGAACTGATTTTGTATGCTATACTGAATTGTTTGCAATAGAACTGTTTTAACATTTAACTTAGTGTAAAAAAATAAATTATACTAAACTGAATTATTTGAAATTTATCAAAATGACATAATTTGGCTTTAAATGACCCAAAAAGGGTTGATACACCATAAAACAAAACAATCAATCAATCTTCCCCCAAATTAGGGGTGTCCTAGGTATGACACAAGAAAGCATCTGATGATGAGGCTCCAGTCCTGAAATTTTGGGGAGGGTGCAGTACCTCTTCATTGCCATTACTCCCAGATCCACTCTGACCCAGATTGGTATTACCTGTTAGTGTTTTATCTATAGGTCAAATAGAATTGTTCAATCATTTACTAAGGATTATTATTAGTTATTTGAAATGATACAGCTTTGTGGAAATTATTTGTATTTGATAGGAATACTTTATACTTTATAAATAGAATTACAAATGTTAAATAGCAATAATTAAACTGTTAAGTCATTTACTATACTGGAAACTATTTAACTATGTGCAACTAAATGATTAATATTAAATAGAATTATTGGTGTTAGATAGGAATACTTGAAACTGTAGAATAACAACAATAATAACAATAGCACTTACCTGCCTGCATTCCAATTAGTGCCCAGTCTACAGACAAAAATAAAACAGGGTGTAACTTAATACAGAACCTGTGCCACTACTAAGTTGAAGCTGGTATTTATATACTAACATGTCCACTCATAGACCAGCAACCAATCACAATCCAGGAAATGGACTTGCTCATGTAGACACAATGGAATATCCTAATTGCCATAAATAACTCCTTCTTCATAGTTCAGGCAGATATTTGCTCAATTTTGAGGGGATTGAGGGATCCGGGCAAGTGTACGCGCTTGCTTGGTGAACTCAAAACTCTCGGTGTAGATGTTGCTGCAGTGCAGGAAACCCACTTCACTTGCGGTGCCGACTGTCGTGTGCTGGAAAGCGATTTTAACGTTTTCTCAGCATACGGCAGCCGTGCCAGCGTTGGGGTTTCTTTGCTAGTTGGACGCAGCCTTGATGCTGATGTTGACGTTGTTTTTGCAGGTGACGGGGGCCGACTGGTTGTGGCCGATGTTGCCGTGAAAAGTTTCAAGTTTCGTCTGGTTGCGGTTTATGCGCCCAATATCGTTGTGGAGAGGGTTTCCTTTTTTCGTCGGTTGGCGCCGTTCCTGGACGATACGAAGCGGCTAGTTTTAATGGGTGATTGGAATGCGATCCTTGATCCCAAGATAGATAAGGTCGGGCGGGGAGCTAGGCGTGTGGGAAGGTGTGAAAGCAGCCTTGCCGGCCTCATGACTCGTCATGACCTCGTCGACAGGTTTCGTCTGGATCACCCAGGGCGGGAAATGTGGACGTGGCTAGATAGTTCGCCCTCTGCCAAAGTAGGTTCCTACTTGGACAGAGTGTTAGTGAGACGAGCTGACATTGATTTTGTTAGTTGTCCCACGTTCCACTTGATAGCGTGGACTGACCATAAACTTGTTAGAGTCAGTCTACGGTTAGCAAATAGGCCTAGACTGGCCGGCTACTGGAAGTTCAATACCTCCTTACTGGAGATACGGGACTTCCGGGACCGGCTAGAATCCCTAATTCAGCGGGCGTTAGTGGGGGCGGTTACCGGGAATAGGTGGTGGGGATCTCTTAAACATAGGATTAGAGATTTCGCTACCAAGTACGGTCGACAGCTCAACCTAGATAGGACCAAGGAAGCGAAATCTATAGACGATAGACTTTCCCGGGCGGTGGGGGGGGACTCCCTAAACGTAGAGCTAGCTAGGGGGGACCTTGAGCGCGAGAGTAGCGAGCGCTACAAGTGATACGTAGTTAGATCTAGGTTAAAGAGAGTTCTCAACGAAGCTGTGAAAACGAACGCGACTGCGCGTGAAGAAGAAGTGCGAAGGTTCCCCGATCGGTATATCGGTTCTGTCAAGGCCCCGGATGGGTGACTGCTGCGATCGGGTCGCGAGATTCGTGACGCCTTTCGGGCGCACTTTCGGGATCGCTTTGCCCGCTGTACTGATCTCCCGCTCCGGGAGTTTCGTAGCTATCTTGCCGACTTCCCCCGCCTTGGGGTGGCTGAAGCGGCTAGCTGCGAGGGTGTGGTTACTGAATGCGAAGTCCGTGACGCGTTGAAGCAGGTCGGCCTCAACAAGTCGCCGGGACTAGATGGTTTGCCCTACGAAGTGTACTTGAGGATGTCGCACATGTTTGTGCCTATTCTGACGGATATGTTCAACCATTGGTTCGCCCAGGGAGCCATCCCTGGTATCGTTACCAAGGGCGTGATCACATTGCTGAAGAAAGGTGGTAGGCATGTTTGGGAGGGTTTAGATGACTACAGGCCCATAACTCTGCTTAACACAGAGTTAAAGATTTTGGCCCAGGTCTTAGCGAATCGTTTACAGCTTGTCATTAGCGATCTGATCGGCTCTGAGCAGACCTTTGCTGTGAAGGGAAGATCGATCCAGGACAACCTGCACTTGATTCGCGAGGTCCTAGAGGGTATAGAAGACGGCACCGAGGCCGCGCTGATCAGTTTAGATCAGTCCAAGGCCTTCGATAGGGTTGACCATCGGTTTTTGGCGACTGTTTTGGAGACTGCCGGATTCAAACCGGAGTTCCGCAGATGGATTAGCATGATGTACTACAACCCTCAGGCAGTGGTGCAGGTGAACGGAAGGCGTTCGGGGGTGTTCGCGGTCGAGCGTTCCGTCCGGCAGGGCTGCCCGTTGTCTCCTCTTCTCTATGTCCTATCTTTGGAGCCCCTGCTCCGTAGGCTTAGGGATAGGACGACGAATCCGGCCCTGCGCGGTGTCCCTTTTGCTGGCCCTCTTACGGCAAGGGTTTCCGCGTTCGCCGATGATATCACAGTGTTTGTATCCCGCCGTCTGGATATAAAGGCTGTGAAGAAGGCGGTTAGCGGGTACGAGCGGATTGCAGGAGCCAAGGTCAACTTTGACAAAAGCGAAGGTTTGCGGCTCGGTGCTTGGAGGGGTAGCAATACTCTTCCGGGGCCGTTCCGCTGGAGTGACGGACCCGTCCGCATCCTCGGGGTGTGGTTCGGGCCCGGCCTCCAACTGGAGCGAAATTGGTCGGAAATACAAGCCAAGGTGAATGCTCAGGTGGGAATCTGGCTTTCAAGGAGGTTGTCCTTAAAGGGCAGGGCGGAGGCGTGCGCCGTGTACGTCTTCCCCCTGATCCTTTACCGATTGGCTGTACTTCCTCTGCCTAAGGTAAATCGGTTGGCGCTGAAACGATCCCTTTCCAGATTGCTCTGGGGAGGTGCAAGGCCGATGGTCCGTAGGCAGGTCTGTATCCAACGTACATGCAACGGGGGTCTAGGTATGCCTGATCTGGAGAGCCACTGGCTTGCTGAAAGACTTGCATACTTGGGCAGAGCTTTGACGGGGGACGCAGTGTGGAGACTGAAGACGAGTCGGACTTTTCCTCGCCTAAAGTCAGACCCAAAGGCTGAAGGTCGACGTAGGCCTTTGGGCGAAACACTGTTTGTCCGCGAGTGCCGAACGGCCCTTCGTAACCTTCTTGGGTCCAGTGACCTTTCACGGCCTCGAAAAGAACTATATCGGGAGCTAGTGGTGGGTTCCGCTTCTGATCCTCTCAGCGAGCGGCGTGGCTGGACGACGGAGGAGATTCGCTCTCATTGGAATTGGGCGCCAGGATCGAGCTTCTTGAACAACTCCGAGTTCTCGCTCACCTGGCGACTTGTGCGAAATGCCTTACCCCTTGTCGGCTTGAACTACAAGGCGGGCCTGGCAGACATGCCCGATTGCGCTCGCTGCGGCAGTGGCCTGGAAGAAACGGCTGAGCACGCCTTCTACTACTGCGAGCGAGTCCGCCCGTTTTGGGATCACGTCGGCGAGTGGACGGCTCGCATCGAACCCAAACAGCTCGTGCTGCTCGACGTTGGTTACGTCGTGGACAACGTTCTTCCTCCGTATCAGGGTGAGAAGCGTGTGGTGTTTCTCGCGATCCTAGCTGTAGCTAGAATGGTGATTTGGACGACGCGAAACAAAGGATTGTATGACGATGCAAGCTTTTCTCATCGTGATCTAATTTTGTATTTTCGGCATCAGCTGAGGGTCAAAATCAGATGCGATAGAAAACGCTTGGATCGCATAACATTCAGCAAAAGGTGGGTGCATGCAGCGAGCCTGGTCGTGCGAAAGGGGGCAACGTTGGAGTCATCCTTCCCTCCTCTGCCGGCTCATGGCGTCTACGGTACGGGTCCTTAGGGACCCCACCCCTGGTGAGTAGAACTGTTTCCTTTTTCTTTTGGTACCCAGGTACCTAGTTAGCAGTATGTTTGTGAGTCATTGTCCCCATCATCTAGTTGTTAGTTCTCAAGATCTTCCCCATCCCCATTATTTTTCGACCTCAAACCGTATCCCAGTCCACGTTTACTGAAGATCTTGAACATTCATATGTATAAAAATCATATCACCTGCTTGTATTAACCCATACCGCGCCCGACCCCTTATTTTCTTTTTACCCCTGTAGATTAGGATCCCTGCCCCACCTAGGGTAGGTCCGACTTGTTTCCGGTTCTTTCGCCCCGGAAAACAGTCGGCCTCCAATTTTATAGACGGGGGGATGGGAGGGCAACCAAACGGGGGATTTTTCCTTTGTTTTTGTATATATTTCGGGGTTTTTCTCCCATTCCCATCACATTCATTGTAAATAAATCATACATGTAAATAAAATCATTCATGAATCTCGGGATTTTAAGTAGGACTTCTTCATAGAGCAAATGTGGTATTTTGGTGATTGCAGCGCGCATGACGATGAAAGAATGGCTATATATTGTATTGTTGAATGGGTCGGCGAATGTGGCTAGCTAGGTCTCCTTAGTATATATAGAAAAGTATGACTGCTCCCTTCCCCTCCTCAAAAACTTCAAGGCCTTGTGCCTTCTGTATATTTTATACAGAAATAAACAGATATTTGCTCAATTTGCTACACAATTGAGTGTTGATTCTGACAATCAATCAATCAATCAATCAATCTCAATAGAAACCATTTAAATGTGTACAAATTAATGATTAATATCAAATTGAATCATTAGTGTTAGATAGCAATAAACTATTTAAATGTGTGCTCACAAATTCACTTTAATAAGTTATTCAAAAATAAAGTTATCAACAATCTGTTAACTTACAAATCATATATATATATATATATATATTATAATTATCTATGATTATCACAAGCTTATTTGGGGTGTAGATGGTGGACCAAATTTTGTGGTATTATATATATATATATATATATATAAACAGAATTTGTCAACGAATAACCCTCGAGGGTTAATAATGCCGGAGACCCCAACGAATTAACCTATAATATCTATCCTTTATTGATTGTTGTTTTTGATTCACTTCTCTTACCTGTTGATCCCGCACCCATGTATATTTTCATCCTATTGGTGGATCCTTGAATGTGCTGAATGCATATCCTGCAGAGGAGTAACCTCCAAACCCCCTTAAAAAGTGTCCTGGGTAGGATACTAAATTGTATCAAGTCATAAGGCCCCAGTTCTGTATGATATAATTGAGGAGGGATTTTTTTTTTATATTATCATTTTTCGTTTTATATATCTTGCCTTTCGTTTTAGTTAGGCTGAGAACCTTTTGCTTAGTGCATGGATTAGTTGAGTGCAGGTGTTCACGCGCACGCAGGGCGGATGTGACAATCAGAGATGTCACAATAAAAACCCCAAATAGGAAATAGGACCGGGGACGTGAATGACGTCATGCCCGGAAGCGCTGAGGATTTGGGGGATTTGAAAAAAAGCAGTTAATTGAGATTCAGACCTGGGTGAGGCCAGACGACTTTGTGCACTACAGGCGCCGCGCATTGGTTGGGTAGTTGAGATTTAAACTCCGAACAAGCAAGTCGACTTTCGGAGCTCGCCGAGGCCAGACCAGTAGTTTGCGGCTCCCGCAAGTGGTGGAGTTCAAATGAAAAAGTCAGCATAGAAAGAAATTGTATCTCTCTCTCCTCATGTCGAAAAACCTTAAACTCAAAAAGGTAAATAAAAGTTTCGTACCTGAACCAATTTCATGTTTTTCGGATTCCTATATGTTTATGAACATTTTATGAACATTATGTCTATTTCACGTATTCATATCTTGTTCATATTTTTGAATATTTTTGGACGTGGATATGTAACATCTGGAGCACTAGGGGGTGTGGAGTCATCCCCTCATTGTTATTACTGCCATGTCCACTCTGACCTGGAGTGGTAGTATATGTTAAGATTCCATCCGTAGATCAAATTGATCCATTTGAAATCATGTTTAAAAGGATTTTGACCTATATTAAGTCATTGATATTGTTAGTATGAAGTGTTAACGGATAAAAACTATTGTGAACTACTTCTAATTATCACATAAGAATACTTGAAACCACATAGCTGTGAGTAAATCATTTGTATCAAATAGAAATATTTGAAACCATGTATGTTTTTGCAAATTATTTGTATTAAGAATAGTTACATGAAACTATAATTGTTTACTAAGGATTATAATTATTATTATTCCTTGAAGCCATATAATTACTTGCAAATTATTAGTGTTAGACAGGAATACTTGAAACCCGATAACTGTGGGCAAACGAATGAGAAGAGCATATGCCAATGGTCCAGGAGACTGGGGTTCAATCCCAGGTTGAGTCAGATTAAAGACTCAAAAAATAGTACTTTATTCTGCCTTCCTTAACACTTAGTATTATAAGGTAAGGATCAAGGGTAAAGTGGAGCAATTCAGGGAATGGAGTAGCATTCTCCCCTACACCTCAGTATAGTAGCTATTGAAAAGGGAGCCTTCGGATCACCCTCAACTGAGGTCACCAACTTTACTTACTATTTTTTCCTATTTGGTATTTTTATGATGAACAATATTTTAGCATTGAATTCCTTATTAAGATATAGAGTAATACGTATTTTAGTTTTGTATTCAATGTCAAGATATGGGACAATGTTATAGCTTCAATTTAACCAGCTCATTGGCCCAGGAGACCTGGGTTCAATCCCAGCTTGCATCATACCAAAGACTTTTAAAATGGTACTTCATACCTCCTTGCTTAACACTCGGCAATATAAGATATGTATCAAGGGTAAGGTGGAGTAATCCAGAAAAAGGAGTAGCACCCTCTCCGACACCTCGGTGTAGTAGCTATTGAAAAGGGAACCTTCTGGTCGCCCTCAACCACAGTCGCCAACTTTACAACTTACTATAGGAATTCTTTAGAAAGGGGTTTTTAATATAGGTATATAATTTGCCAACTACTACTATTAAGGAATAAAACAATAGGTTTTAATTTGGTATTCACATGGGGGACTGTTTTTTACTTTTTATTTTCATATTTGTATTTGGAGTACTCTACTTGGAGTAATAGTTAGTCGGCTACATTAGTAGACTATTATTAGTGAGTTCGGTTCTCAAAGGCTGCTCCATATTTTGAGCCTCGTATCACAACTAAGCTAAGCTTTATAATTAATTATTTGGATCATTTTCCCCCGGAACTAATAGCAATGGGTATATTTTACTCAAGGGACAAACTGTTGCTTTTCACCGGTATCCGCATTGCTTTTACTTTTCCTTTTTTTTTTTTTTTTTTATTTCGGCTTTATCATCGGACGAAAGATTTTCTCGTAAAACATTTTTAAAATGTTTGAATCTAGGACTTTTCTTGTGGAAGTATATTTCAAAATGAATTTGGCTAATAAGAGATGGAAGAATCTAGCTTCTTGAATGAATTATTTAAAAATTGTTAACTGTAAGGAGTTGACAAAAAAAATGAAAACAATTCCGACAAACAAAATTTTTGAAGGACGTTTTTGTTTTGTTTTGTTTTTTCCTCTTTTAAAATATATATTTTTTAATTTCTGATGTTTTGCCGAAACACATTCTATCCCAGCGGTAAGTAAAAACTAATGATAATAAAAAACAAATATTTAACTGCAGTAATAATATCCAATTTTATTATAAATTATTATGACAAATTTATCAAAAAATATTAATACACATATTTTTTACGTATTATTGCAAATTTATTATAATCACAAATGCAATATTGTTACAAATTTAAATTATTATTATTATTATTATTATTTTACTCCCTGAGAGTTTTTCACACCAGCGTTATCCGATGGTTTCTCACTGGAGTTTGAGTGACAGCAGGTCTCCTCAAGTCTCCTGGTCTCTTCTCAGTATTCTGGCCGATCTCAATAATACAATAGTTTGGATAGTCTCTACTTGTCCTCTTATTTCCAAGTCCTTCAGTCCTTTGGTGATTGTGCCAAGAACACCAATAACAATTGATATAATCGTCACTTTCTTGTTCCACAGTTTTTTCAATTCCCTAGCAAGGTCCAGGTACATATCTCTTTTTTCATTTTCTTTCAACTTTACTCTGTGGTCAGCAAAGTCCACAATTCGGCAATTTCTCTTTTTTTTTTGTTGATTTATTATTATTATTATTATTATTATCAGCAACTTTTTCACACCAGCGTTAACTTGTGGTCTTTTACCGTGACAGCAAGTTTTCTCAAGTTTCCAGGACCCTTCTCAGTATTCTGGTCAATTTCAGTAATGTTTCAGTCTAGATGGATTCGATTGTCCCTCAGATTTCAAATTCCTCCACTTCCTTCTCCAAGCTCATGGGGATCACTCCAATCGCACCAACTATTGGTATTATGTATTATGTTTCACAGCTTTTTCAGTTCTCTGGCAAGGTCCAAGTATTTGTCTGTGTTTTTGCTTTCTTTTATTTTCACTCTGTTGTTTGCTAGAACAACAAAATTCACAAGATACCAATTTCTATTTTTTCTCGCTAATTATCTCTAAATCTGATCTTCTGGTCAGAATTAAATGATCCGTTAGTATTTCAAAATCCTAATGAAATTCATAGGTTTCATTTTCTTGGACAGATTCTGGTTTGTGAATATACCATTTTGTAGCATGGTTAAATTTCAGTATCTTGCACTATTCCTGGTGGATCATTTTTCCAACCCAGTCATGCCTGATTTTGTACTCCTTTTGTGCTAGTTGGCTGCATTCACTTATCATGTGATTAACTGTTTCCTCTTTTTTCTTTACATAATCTGCACTTGTAATTCAGTTGTGCATTATCAGTTTTCATTTTAGTTTAATTAGTCATTATGGTGTTGTTTCATGACAAAGAAAAGATTTTTTGTGAAAAACAAATGGTATACATTACTTTTATTTTATATTCATTTTTTTTATGATTTACACATGTCTATTTTAATATTTTGGTGAGGTTCATTGTCTATGGATTTGACTGTAAAAATGTACTGGAAAGAGCATTTTACAATAAAAATGCTTTGGAATGGCCATTTTACTTTAGGAATGCATTGGAAAGGCCATTTTAGTGAGTAGAGTGCTTGACTGTTGTCCGGGAGACCTGGGTTCAATCCCAGGTCATGTCATACCAAAGACTTTAAAAATGGTACTTGATACCTCCTTGCTAAACACTCAGCAATATAAGGTACGTATCAAGGGTAAAGGAGTAGCACCCTCCCCTACATCCTGGTGTTGTAGCTATTGAAAAGGGATCCTTCTGGTCATCCTCGACTAAGGTTGCCAACTTTACAACTTACTATAGGAATTCTTTAGAAAGTGTTTTTTAATATAGGCATATAATTTCTTATTTAAAAGCAAATTAGAAGATAGATGCATCTCCACTGTAGTGTATAATATCTCAGCTGTTCCATCTGTTCTTAATGTGTAACTTACTTTAGCAATTTAACTGTGTAGTTTTACACCATGTCCATCTTATGAAATTTTTACTTCCATTTGCTTTTTTTTTTTTTTTAGCTTCTGCTTCCTCTTGATTGGCTGATCAAAATGAATTCCAATGAACTGAAAGGATCTTCCTCTACCGATGATTTTGCCATTTCCCATAAAACAGACTATACAAACAGAACTAATGGTGGGAAGTTCTTCCACTGTGGAGTTTGTGGAGCCTCATTCACCCGTGCTCCAAATCTAAAAAGACATATGCAGTCTCACACCAAAGAAAAAACCATCTTCTGTGAGGTCTGTGGAAAGAAATTCTACGATAGTTCCAATATAAGTGCACACATGCGAACACATACTGGAGAGAAACCCTTTCAGTGTGAGGTTTGTAGCAAAAAATTTTCACTGACATCAGCTCTCAAACAACATATACAGACACACACTGGGGAGAAACCTTTCCACTGTCAAATTTGTGAAGCTAGATTTTCCCAGTATTCACACCTGGAGCAGCATATACGAACACACACAGGTGAAAAACCTTTTCAATGTAAGGTTTGTGAAAGAAAATTTTCTGATAGGTCATCTCTTAAACGACACTTGCGGACACACACAGGAGAAAAACCCTTCCAATGTGAGATTTGTGATAAAAAGTTTTCTCATAGTTCAAGCCTGTATAAACATATGCGGACACACACTGGGGAGAAACCTTTCCAGTGTGAAATTTGTCAGACAAAATTTTCACAAGGGTCCCACCTGAAAAAACACACACGAACAATTCATAAGATTGAAACCTTACAATTTTAGAATTTTGAATGACAATAGTTGATTATGCAAAGAATTACTGTGGTTCCAGTCAAAATGTCAGGATTACTTAAAGGCTCTTCATGGCACCTCTGTGATTTCATAGAAAATTGACTGAAAACCCCAGTTTTAAAATGCAAGTAAAGTAGGTGACTGTAGTTGAGGGCGACCTAAAGGCTCTCTTTTTAATAGCTACTACCCCAGGGTGTAGGAAAGGGCGCTACTCCTTTCCTTGGATTTCTCCACTTTACTCTTGACATGTACCTTATAATGCTGAGTGTTAAGCAAGACTGCATCAAGTACCATTTTTTGAGTCTTTGGTATGACTAAACCTGGGATTGAACCCCAGTTTCCCAGGCCATTGGAGAACACTCTACCCAATAGACGAGTGGGCCTGTATGAAATACAAAGAAGTACTCAAATATGGCTAGAATTATTTCTTTCTCTCTAGTCACAACTTTACGAAGAAACTGTAGGTCATTTGTCTCTACAAATTATTTTACTCAATCAAATGAGCACCCAGAGGTTTCACTAAAGAGCTTAAGCCCCAGTATATGTTGACTACATCCTCTAAAAAGAAGTAAACAACCTACCTACCCTCTTAAAAAAGGTGTCCTACGAATGATGCAAAACTTCATCTGATAATGAGGTTTAAGTTCTAAAGAATGTGGAGTCACAAGGTAAGGACCTTGCCATTAATCCTAGGTCCACTCTGACCTGGAATGGTTGTAATTAGTGCCCCATCAATGGGCCAAAGTGATCTGTTTGAGATATTTTGATTTTCAAATATATCAATTCAGTGACTCTTAAAACATTGATATTAGCTCTCCCTAACCATGTGATGACTTTAATGTATGTCAACTTCCATAGCTGAAAATTTTTTGTTTTTTAGAAAATAGATGACAATATTGACTGTCTTCCCAGAGATATATTTCTTAGTAATCCACTTTTAGTTACAGTCTTATCTATGTTACATAGTTTTGCTATGTTTATACACATACACAGACACACACACACATACATATATAGAGAAAAATTGAAAAACAAGGTAATCCAAAGAGCAGAATTTAATGTAAAAGAAATTCAATGTTATAACGTTTCGGTTCTAATGAACCATCATCAGGACTTGGACAGATGATATCAAATGATGCTGAACCACTGATGGATTTAGTAGAAATGTATTCAGAAGAAGGAGTTACCATTTAGTCAATAAATCAGTGTTCATATTTAAAAATATGTCACATGACTGTTTATGACAATGAACAAATAGAATCATATATATATATATATATATATATATATGTATATATAATAGGATAATTATAGGATAATTCCTGGGTATGATATTAAACTGCAACTGGGGGGACTTGTTAGGTTCCTATCTATAATAGATCAGTTTGAGATAATGTTTTGAGTTTAAACTACATTGATATAAGTAAAGTATAGTTGGCGACCGTAGTTGAGGGCTACCCAAAAGTTCCCTTTTCAATAGCTACTACACCGAGGTGTAGGGGAGGGCGCTACTCCAAAACATTGATATTGCAACTAAATATAAAATGTTCAAAATGTTTTGGAAATTTTTCATTCCTTAAAACCATATAATTGCTTGCAAATTATTTTTATTAGATAGGAATACTTGAAACTATATAACTGTGCAAGTTATTTGTTACTTGAAGTTATAATGAAGGTGCACTTAGTATAACTGTTTTCAGCAGATGAAATGGAATTGGTGATCCAAGTTCAAGTCTTGGACATGGCTGTTTGCATCTCACTTCTTCTTAATGCCCTTGAAAAAGTGTAAATTAATCTCTTCTACCCATCTATCTATGAGTAAATAGAAGGTTAGACTGAGTTCTTTAGCCTTGGTTCAGCAACCAGTCTAAAAGAAGAAAAATTCCAGTTTTACTCCACTTAAAAATTGACCTTGTGTCACATCCTGCCTGAGGTGGAAGAGTCAGTATATACATACTTAAAGTGATAATTATTTACTGATTAGATAAGAATGATTTCTTGCAAAAATGAACACAGCATTAGATAAGCCAACAAAGGTTGACATGCCATAAAACCAACCAACCATGTCTGGCACAAGGCCCACTGTGATATGTAACCTGAATAATACTCATATACATTTTTTGTTATTTTTGTTTTTTTTTTTCTTATCTAAAGCTCCCGTGGCAGTTTTTCCCCAAAAAGAAGAAAAAAAATTTACTTCCTGCATTTAAAAAATTTTCTGTGAAAATCCTCAAACACGTTTCTAAACACCCAAAAAAAAACCCAGAAGAAACAAATGAATCAGTCTCGAATATATGGCAGACTGGTTCTAAATAGTGTTGATTTAAGACACCAAGAAGCACAAAGTGTAACTACATTCAAATTCTGTGTGACATTCAAGATTTTTGGGGTTTTTGGTATTATTAGAGTCATGGGGTCTGGACAAACTTGAAAAAAAAAACTTTACAAAGTCTTACACTGGTGTTAGCCACAAAAAATTTTGTGACTAAAAACTTCATTTAACCGTAGTCCTTCAAGCATACTTCATTTAGATATAGGAAATTTCTGTCCCTTCTGGATTTGACAGTGTGACTTGATCTCTTGTTTAGATATCACTTCTCTGTACGCTAGTGTAGAAGTTGCTGCTCTAATGTGCTGAATAACAACACTTATGAGCCCAGCAGTCCCAACAAGCATCCAGTTGACAGACAAAAATAAAACAGGCTGTAACTCAATACAGACCCTGTGACACCGCTAAAAAACAAGCCAGTATATATATATACACCAATATGTCCATTCCTGGGCCAGCAACCAATCACTGTCCAGGGAATGGACTTATCCACATGTGCACAGTGGAATGCCCCAATGACCATAAATCTCTCCATCTTCAGAGTTCTGGAGAGTTCGCTTCAACTCATAACTCAACTGGTTACACGGCTGAATGCTGACTTTTTATCTACCAAAAATCAACAATTACAACAATCACAAAGGTTGCATGGAGGTATTTGATGCTCTGACAATGGAGTCTTGAATATACTAACTGCATTCTTGAAGGTCCCTCTATTAGGCATGACACTAAAATTGTATCCAGTGTAAAGTATATTATATAATGTTAATTTTCTTCTAAAGCAAAGTCACTCTGCTAGGGAGGGGTTAGAAAATACTGACTGTAACCCCTGTAAATGAGTAAGACCTCCCAACAAAAAAGAGGCATCCAGATTAGGACACTAAACTGCATCTAGTATTTGATGGTGAGGTTTCAATTCTGGAGATCTGGGGAGTGCGGAATACCACTTCAGTACCATTACTTCCAGATCCACTCTGACCTGGAATGGTAATACTTGTTAGGGTCCAATCTATGGGTCAAATAGATATATTAGAAATTATTTGTATTCAATGGGAATACTTGCAACCATATGACAATAAATTATTTGTATGAAGAATAGTTACTTGAAGCTATAATTAGGATTATTATTAGTTATTTGAAACTATATAACTGTTTGCAAACAAATGACTATTATTAAATAGAAATATTTACTTAAAACCATTCAGTTATTAGTATTAGATAGGAATACTTAAAACCATCCAACTGTATAAAGTAAAGAGAACTCTCTTCAGTATATTTCTGTATATAAATTCCACCATCCTGATCAGTAAGTTACCTCTTCTAAACTCTTTCTCTTTCTCTCTCTCTCTTTGTATCTCTTCCACCAGCATTACCATACATGAATATAACAAAAACCCACCAACCAACGATCTTGACTCTAAATAATCTTTTTATCTTTGCTGCTAACACCAGTGTATTAAGATACTCATGGTTTTATGGTTACCATCATAGAAAGTGAACTCAGCTACCTGGGTTCAAATCCTGATAAGTCTGTTTATATTTCACATAGTGCTAATACCCTAGGAAAAGTTATGAATTATATATTATATTTTCCCTCCAACTCTTGGTAAATAGTAGGGCAGACTAGCTCTTTAACCAGACTTGGAAATAGATGGGTTACACCAGGTTATTCCTGCACAAGACACGTAATATGAGTAATGCCCCTATGACCAAACCAGGTGACGCATTAAGTCTCCAAATCTAACACCTGTGTAAACATTTGTTGTTTTTTATTTCTGTATGTTCAGGCTGTATTGTTCAAATGTTACTGGGTTCATTTATTTGTTTTGATCCGTCATTTTATTTCTGAATTGGTTTTTCAGCAAATTTTACAAAAGGAATTCACAAGTAAAATTGTTAATGATTATTTCTTTCATTTGTAAATTTGCATAAAATTTTTTTATTAAACTTTTATCAAAGTTAAATTTATAGAAAAAAATTCTTTTCTCTCTTTATATTTTTAATAAACGTTACCTATAAAATGACAAGTGTTGTATCAGATGTTTTTTTTATGAAAGAGGCATTTTTTATTAACATAACAGAGAATGCGTGTCTGTATGTGTGTGTGTGTCTGTATGTGTGTAAAATTTCCAATGCATTTTTTTGCCTATTCAGCTGGGACTGTAGAATACACTGACTGCACCTCTACCTTGGGATAAGAAAATGAGTGTCCTGGATATTATACTAAACAATCTGATGGTGAGGTTTCAGTAATGCTGGAGCTCTGGGGAATACGGAGTACCCCTTCATTGCCATTGCTCCCAGGTCCACTGTGTCCCAGAGTGGTAGCACCTGAGAGGGTCCTATCTATGGATAAAAAAGAACTAAATTCTGTACTTATACTAAACTGAATTGCATGAAATGGAACTATTTTTGTATGCTAAACTAAATTGTTTGAAATAGAACTCTTTTTGACACTGAAAATGTACTTACGCTAAACTGAATTGTCTGAATTAGAACTGTTTGACGAAACTGAATAGCTTGAAATAGAAATGTTTTTGACAATTAAACTGTGTGCTTATGCTAAACTGAATTGTTTGGAATAGAACTGTTTATTTGTATGAAAATGGATTTGGTATTAAATAATCTACAAAGGTTGATATGCCATGAACCCCCCACCCAAAAAAACCCAAACCAAATCCAATGCATTTTATATTGTAAAAATCATTTCCAATGCATTTTCATTGTAAAAATAATTTTCAATTCATTTTTATAATAAAAATCATTTCCAATGCATTTTCATTATAAAAATAATTTTCAATTCATTCTTATAATAAAAATCATTTCCAATGCATTTTTATAGCAAAAATCATTTCCAATGCATTTTTATAGCAAAAATTATTTCCAATGCTTTTTTATAATAGAAATCATTTCCAATGTATTTTTATAATAAAAATCATCGTCCAATGCATTTTTATAATAAAAATCATTTCCAATGCATTTATATAGTAAAAATCAATTCTAATTCATTTTTATAGTAAAAATCATTTCCAATGCATTTTTATAATAAAAATCATTTTTGATGTATCATTTCTAAATTTCCAAGCTATTTTTATTACAGTAATCCTTGTGTAATGTATTTTTATCATAAAAATGTATTTTTATTGTAAAGATCATTGTCCAATGTATTTTTATTGAAAGGATCATTGTCCAATGCATTTTTATTGTAAAGATCATTGTCCAATGTATTTTTATTGTAAAGATCATTGTCCAATGCATTTTTATTGTAAAGATCATTGTCCAATGTATTTTTATTGTAAAGATCATTGTCCAATGTATCTTTATTGTAAAGATCATTGTCCAATGTATTTTTATTGTAAAGATCATTGTCCAATGCATTTTTATTGTAAAGATCATTGTCCAATGCATTTTTATTGTAAAGATCATTGTCCAATGCATTTTTATTGTAAAGATCATTGTCCAATGTATTTTTATTGTAAAGATCATTGTCCAATGCATTTTTATTGTAAAGATCATTGTCCAATGTATTTTTATTGTAAAGATCATTGTCCAATGCATTTTTATTGTAAAGATCATTGTCCAATGCATTTTTATTGTAAAGATCATTGTCCAATGCATTTTTATTGTAAAGATCATTGTCCAATGTATTTTTATTGTAAAGATCATTGTCCAATGCATTTTTATTGTAAAGATCATTGTCCAATGTATTTTTATTGTAAAGATCATTTCCTTTTCTCATTTCTTTTTAAAGTACCAGCTATATTAAGCCAGCTGGCAATATCAAACACAAATGTCTCTCAACAGTCCTTTTCTTCTTTCTCCTTTTTTCTTTCTTTCGTTTTTTTCTCTTTTACTTGAGAAAATGCTCAAGTCACCAGGCTGAAGGATGTAACAAAGTTCATCCACTAATTTACTGTTGATGAAATAGAATCCCTTCTGTTTCTCTCTTTTTCTTTTTTTTTTTTAATACATATAATTCCAATATTTAGGAAGGGTGGAAGGAAAAACAGTTTAAGTTGTAATTACTTTGACAAGGCTAGTTCTCAGGTTCCTTTTTTTTTTACAGGTGAGTGGCATCTCCAGAATCTGGCTGAATGCTAGCCCTTTCTGCTGACTTCTGTCCAAAGATTATGTTCTAATCTTTTTACGGGAGATTTTTCCTGGAGCTTGACTGGATTGGCGTTTATCTCTTGCCAATGTCTGTCCAGAACTAAACTTTCTTTTCCAAACTTCCGCTAACAAAAAAGATGGCGTTTGGACTAAGGGCCAATCATTTGGCTTTTTCTTTCTCCTACCATTCCATCTGGTAATGATAATCGAGTGACCTGCATTCCCTTCTTTGTCCAACCAATTATAGGTCATGGAGTGCAGGTAGCTTTTGACCTTCATTCTGACCTAGATTCGTTACTTTGTTCAACAGGCTGCAGATCATAGAGTGCGAGGGATTGACCTTCATTCATATCTCCCTTTTAATGGGCAATCTTGGGGGCCTGTTAGTTCAAACACAGAAGGGTAGGAGAATTAACCTTCCTTTCCCTCTCTTGGTAGCATACCACGTCACACTTAGCTTTTCTACCCTCTATAACACTGTGTAAGACACATTTTGTTGCTAGATAGAATGTGCCGCGACCAGCCTACGAACGTAAACAGATCGGATTACACCTCGCCCTAGAGAAATAACATCCGGGCACGGCCGGAAATGATGAAGCCCTTTTTCGCCTCTAACCGGCCGTTACAGCTAAGAAGGGGAAAAGTTAATATTTATCAACATTTGCAAAACACTTCTGCCAGAAATAATTCTATAAAAGTGGAAGTAATACTTTTTGCTAGCCTATACCGGGCTAAAGAAATACTTATTTTCTGCATCCATTTTTTGTAGAAGAACTTTCTATCCACGTGGCGCGACAGAAGTGGAGTTCCCTTTCTTCCATATAAAAAGGCTTCAGGCGGCGAAAATTCAGAGGTCCCCGCGGACCTTTTTTCCTCTCCAGTTGTTGGGTTGCATTCGGTAGGCCGTTTTATCTCTGGACGGTTCTGCCGGATGTGCCTCGGCACTGGAGAGTTCCTCTGGCCTCAGGGGGCCATCCCCCCAGACTTATACCTCCTTCGGGGGGGGGGGGTTTATTGCCTGGTGTCTGAGGCGCCCCAAAAAGGGGAATGCCGACGGGGCCGAAGGTATTTTTGGCCTTGCCGGACGTGTGTGGGCTTCGGCCCTGCGACCGGGCCCACCTTAAAAACGGCCTTGTGCCATATTCGTGCGTTGGTGGGACGCAACGATAAATACAGAGGTCTACGCGGACGCTCTCAGGGGCCACTCAGCTCGGGTCCTACGTTATCGTGGTTGCACCCACCTCACCGCCACTTCTAGTGGCAGATTCAACACCTTTTTCATGGTCCTTTTTAAGGGCTATGAGAGGTCTCCTTCTTCGGGTCGGAGTATCTCTGGCGGTCGTTAACGACCAGTCGAAATAGACGGCCTGGAGGTAAACACAAATAGGACTCACTAACACCAGCCAGTCTTAACCATCACTCGGTTCCGCTCGTCTGTTTGGCTACGCAGCGCTAAAGGCAAGGGTTGGCCTTTAGCTACCGCTCCACTATCCGCGCAGTGCAAAGATAACGCCAATCTTAGCCTCGGCCTCCTAGCCTGTTCGCTCGACAGTGCAGAGCTTTGGCGCGCAAGCTTTAGCTATCATCTCGATACGTCTGTACAGCTTTGGCGCGAAAAGCCTGAGCTATCGTCTCGATACGTCTGCACAGCTTTGGCGCGCAAGCCTTAGCTACCACCCAATATGCTCGCACAGCTTTGGCGCGAAAAGCCTTAGCTACCACCACCGCTTTTAGCGCGAAAAGCCATAGCTACCGCCAACGATACGCCCGCACAGCTTACTGACGTGACAAAGCCATAGCTACCGTCAACGATATGCCTACACAGCTACATGGCGCGCCAATGCCATAGCTACCGTCAACAATACGCCCGCACAACTATCTGGCACGACAAAGCCATAGCTACCGTCAACAATACACCCGCACAACTATCTGGCACGACAAAGCCATAGCTACCGTAAACGATACGGCCGCACTGCTATCTGGCACGACAAAGCCATAACTACTGTAAACTATACGCCTGCACTGCTATCTGGCACGTCAAAGCCATAGCTAATGTAAACTATACGCCCGCACAGCTATCTGGCATCACAAAGCCATAGCTACCGACCACTATGCTCCTGCAATGCAGTCCACGTAACGACTCGCTGTTACGGACTACCCTAGCAATGCAGCATCTAGTCAACGTAACGACTCGCTGTTATGGACTACACTAGCATTGCAGCATCGGGCCCACGTAACAACTCGCTGTTACTGGCTAGCAACCAGATCGACACACCCCCGGTTAACCCAACGAAATGTCAAAACCGGGACATCGATTTACCAACGACCGACCGACATCAGCTGCCCGCAACGACCATCCAGCTGCATCCAACGACCCGACCGAATCTCAGCTTACCAGCATTAAACATTTAGCTGTATCTCCACGACTCGACCTACGCCAGCTACCCTCGTCGAACGTCCAGCTGCGAACATCTACAACTCGACCATACCAGCTATCGACGTAACCCATCCTAGCTGAAGACCACATACAACCGCCAGGGACATTTACATACATGTTTGTAATTCCGGCAATAAAAACGTCACCTTTTGTTGTATCTGTTATCTTGCCTTTTATCTTCCTCCATTGTCTTTGGCCATGCACACACTCGCCGGCATTTAACTTAAATTCATTTGCGGAGTCGACGCGCTTATACGGCTCCGCAACAAATGTATTATTTCTTAATTACTCATGTTATAAAAGTAAAAGTTCGAAATAGTAATAAATTAGAATGTAAGGAGTTGAATAGAGTAGCGTTTTTGTTTTCCCCTTTTTTTTTCTTTTTTTTTTTTTAGAAATAGGCAATAGATTGGTCATATGAACATAGATTAATGATAAACGGGGAGGGAAATTTTGGCAAAAAAAGCATGAGTTAAACTGTTGTAAATGATTTCGTAAGCCAAATAAACGGGAGTATTTTTTTTTTTTTTTGGCTTCGAATAAGGGTCTAAGGTAAGAGTAAAGACTGACTGAATAGTTTTGAGTGGGGGCTTAATTCATGTTAGTCTGGAAGTATTAGTATAGGACAGATTTGGCGGAAGATTCGTGTAAGTCTAGTGAAGTGTAAATCATGGACACGGACGAGTATTAAAAATAACATCTTACCTCGGTACCGATTCCGGAAGTAGCCTCGCGAAACCGGATTAGGTAAAGATGGTATTATATATAGCAGAGGAGTGTGGAATGCCCTGTTTTCATTGGCTGTTTACTAAAGGACAGATATCTATAAGAACGGCCGAAGTCCGGCTTTTATTCAGATTTTTCTTTGCTTTGGTAGAGGCACGGGCGTAGCACGTCGCGATCACGGAGGCGGCTTGGCTCTTTCAGAGTCATACCGGGGTTACTGTCGGAGCCGATATGATGCAGAAATAACCCAAAATCGGCAATGAAGACTGCATCACTGAAGACCTCCCTGATGTATCTAAGATGTATAATTGAAAAAAGTATAGAAAAGAGCCATTATTCTCTTCAAATTTTGTTTTTGTGCTCAGGTTAATGGAATTTAGAAATTAATATATTTTCTATCTAAAAATGGGCAATGTTACATATTTTCCTTGACACAAGGTCTGAATAAAACAATAGATGAATCGAAATTTACATATATTTATACTAATGCTAAACAAAAATGAGCAAACATTTTAGAAGTAAATATTTTGGGAGGCTTTCTGATTATAATGTAAATCATTTTCACTTATCAGCATCCAAATATAGTTCCATATCATGTTTTCATTCTAATGTTTGTGATTGTGAATTTTTTGTTTGAAGTACTGTCCCTGCTTCATTGAATATGCTCTTTTGTTCTTTTTGAAGTTACTGAGAGATGAACATCGAAGATATGAATGTTCAGGATTATCCCTAGGCCTATTTTGCTGTAGTTTTTTTTTTTTTTTTTTTATCAGAGACTAAACGTAATTTTCGCCCCTTTTCCAGGTAATTTCAGCCCGAGAACCCCTGCAACAAGCCTGTCTCAATGTTCTTTTTCCTTTTTACTGAGTTTCTTGGGTTGGTTGGTTGGGATTATGGTATATCAACCTTTGTAGGTTATTTAACACCAAATCCATTTTTATACAAATAATCAGTTCTATTTCAAACAATTCAGTTTAGCATGAGTACACAGTTTAATGGCCAAAAACATTTCTATTTCAAGCTATTCAATTTATTCAAACAGTTCTAATTCAGCTAATTCAATTTTGTATAAGTACGGATTTTATTTACACACTGTTAAATGTCAAAACAGTTCTATATTAAACAATTCAACTTAGTGTAAGTACAGTTTCAATGTCAAAAAAAATTCCATTTCAAACAATTCAGTTTAGCATAAGCACACAGTTTAAATGTAAGTACAGTTTAATTGTCAAAAAAAATTCTATTTCAAACTATTGAGTTTAATCAAACTGTTCTTATTCAAGCAATACAGTTTAGCATGAGTATGCAGTTTAGTTCTATTTAACCCATAAATAGGGCCCTATCAAGTGCTACCATACCGGGCAGAGTTGACCTGGGAGCGATGGCAATGAAGGGGTGCTCTGCATTCCCCAAAGCTCCAGCATCACTGGAACCTCACCATCAGATTGTTTAGTGTGTCATATTCAGGACACTTATGGGGGGGTCTTATTCCTCTGCAAAGGTATAGTTGATGTATTCTACAGCCCCAGCCAACTGGGCAATGAGCTTCTTGGGGATTTCTGTACTCTTTACTATTTTCCTTATGGTCCAATGAAAACTACAGCTTTGATCTTTTATCAAATTGGTAAATTTATAATTTCATTACCTTGGTCAAAAAAGCAAAGTTTGAAGAGAAATAAAAAGATCCTTTTCATTTGCTTAAGATTTAAGCCATTGGAAAATAACACTATCTATCCAGGAAGAAGAAAACATATTTGACTAACAGTCAAGTCATACTAAAAACAGCAAGTTTCACCAGATCATCAAAGTTAAGCAACAATAATTCTGCTGATTATTTAGATGGGTGATGGTATTGAGTTTGATAGGTGATCAAAATCAGCAATCAGTTGAGTAGCAAGCTGAGTCAATTGCAGAATGAGCTCTGAAGAAGCAGAGCTATTTATGGCATGTTGGAGCATTCCATCATGCACACATGGGCAAGTCTATTCTCTGGATTGCAATTGGTTACTGGTCTATGCATGGGTATATCAGTATATATATATATATATATAACAGCTTTTACTTTAGTAGTTTTACCAATTGTTTGTTGTTTGTTTCCTGGCATCTGGGGCACCCCCTTTCAGGGATGCCGACGGGGCCGAAGGTATTTTTGGATTCTGCAGGATGCGTGTGGGCTGCAGCCCTGTGTCCGGACCCACTTTAGAAAAGGCTCTGTGCTGTACTTATCCGGAAGTGGGACGGAGAACAAATAAAGTTCATGGACTGTATTGTGTTACAGCCTGTTTTATTTTTGCCTGCCAACTGGGCACTAGTTGGACACCCTTATGCAGGTAAGTGTTATCATTCTACAGATGACTTACAAATCTGTCTGAATTTCTGAAACGAAGCTTGATGATTTTTATCATTTAGGGTTTTCAGACTATTGTCTTCATCTTTATGCAGGACACATAGTTTAAAAAGTTATAGGCGTTGGTTCCCTAATCATCTGAAGGTTACAGGTTCAATCCTGGCTGCAGGCAAGTAACAATACAAGAATACTTAACACTTGTACCCATTTATGGCTAATGGAATCAGAACAGGCGACCCCCGTTGATTCAATAAAAGATGTAGTTTGAAGTTCCATGTGGGTTCCTGAATTCGACAAACACCTGAAGAAGGCCAGAGGATATACTGTCCAAAACATTGTGGAAATAACAATAAAGATGAAGACAATAGTCTAAAAACCCTTAATGATAAAAAAAAAACTTGCAATTCTGTTACAACAAATACATTGACAAGCGATATTTGACTTGTACAAAATTGAGAGAGGCCTTGAGTCATGTAGCAGCAAGCTAAGCTTGCCGACTATTACTGGTGACTACGATTCTCACTGGGTGCCTCATATACTCTTGTGCCAAAGTAAGTTGAACTTAATAAGTAATAACAACAAGGTCCGGCAGAATAATGTCTTGGATTTTGAATGTAAATAAAAACAGGTAATTTTAGTTAAGTTCTTATTGTGTTTGATGAAGGAATGAAGAACACATAAAATGTGTGTGCTTTTATTTTTTGAACTTTGTGACATCTCCTTTCTACCAGAATTGAAGAATACTACCAAAAAAGAATTACTTTTACTAGTTCGACCCAGAAAGAATCAATATTAGGACAAAACAATCCCCACGCACCTAGGAACAATATAACTATTAATATATCAGTGTGCAACGGGGCATAAAATATTTATCTCAGGACGAGAGTTTATTTTATGCACATGTGACGTCGGGGCAGTCTGGCACTTGACCCCTTTGCAAAATAAGTCCTAGTCAAGACTCCTGTTTTGGGCATAAAATAACTGGCAAATAATGTGGGGGTTAATTTGGGCCGAGACTCATCTCGACGCTGGCAAGAGGGCTTCCAATTTCACGTTCACATACCCCACCAAGTCCTTCGTTTACTACCCCCTCGGATGACGGAAAGCATGGACTTCTAGGTTAAAACAAAGTATATTTCACTGTTATCAAATTTCCAAAATTCCCTTGTAATGATTTTAAGGTGAATAAGACATTTAGCGAGAATAAATGAAAGCGATACGAAACTGAAAAAGATAATGTGCAAAAGAAGGCAACTCGATAGATAAACAACATAACGAATAAATTTCAACACGAGGGAGCATTTAAACTGTAACAAAATTTTAATAAGCGACGACCAAACAAATAATTATGAGATTTAAGAAACAATTCCTTTCTCTTTTCTTTCTTTCTTTTTAAGGTGCCGGCTATATTGAACCAGCAGACTGTCTTAAACACAAATGTCTCTCTTTCTTCTTTTTTCTTTTCTTTCTTTCTTCTTTCTTTCTTTTCTTTTAAACTATCGGCCAGGTAGGCGGTGTTAAACACAAATGTCTCTCTTCTTTTTTCTTTTCTTTCTTTCACTTGAGAAAGTATCTAAGTCCACTCATTCCTTTACGGTTTATGAAACAAATCTTTTCAGTTTCTTTCTTTCCTTTTCTGAATATATATATACATACAATATCCAATATTTAGGAAGGGTAGAAGGAAAAATAGTTTTAAGTTGTACTTATCTTTTCGAAGGGTTTACTTTGCAGGTTCCTTTCTTTTACGGACAAGTGACATCCCCCTCAGAATCGGCTGGGTTAGCCTTTCTGCTGACTACTGTCCAAAGATTCTGTTCTATGCTTTTTTTACACGGGAATTCTCCCGGAGCGGGCTGTAGACCGATGTCTTTATTCGTCGACTTCTGTCCTCAAACTCAAAATCCTTTTCTCAATTTCCTCTGATGAAAAGGTACTATTTTTAGGCGCTAAAGGCTCGGCCAATCATTTGGCTCTTCTTTCTCTACGTCATTCGGTCATGCCAATCACAATGACCCACATTCCCCTCTCTGTCCAACTGGTCACAGGTCATGGAGTGCAGGCAGCCCTTGGCTTTCATTCTGACCTGGATTCGTTATAGATCATGGAGTGTGAGTAATTTGACTTTCGTTCATATCTCCCTTTTAACGGTCAGTCTTGGGACTTGTTAGTTCAGACACTGAGGGTAGGGGAAATTAACCTTACTTTTCCCCTCTCAGTGGCATACCACGTCACAAGTGATATAAAAAGTAAGTAAAGTTAGCAACCTTAATCGAGGGTGACCCGAAGACTCCCTTTTCAATAGCTACTACACTGAGGTGTAGGTGTTGTATTTTGACCTTCGGCCCGGACAAACATGCCATTCCAAGGTGATACACCGGAAGGAAATGACATATTCCAATCACCAGTAATCGAAAGAGATCCTGTGGGCGGATTTGGCTGATGAAATGGGACAAGGTAAAAAGCCCATGATACACTCATAGACTGATGCACCGGAAGAGAGTGACCTCTGAACTGCATGACAGTTATTTCCGCTTGATGACGATCAAACATGCCATTCCAAAGATTGAGTGGGCGTTGAACTATTATATATCGATCAAGACAAGAAGTCAGACAGTTAGAGATAGGACGGAGTTAGAGACGAGATGTGGTAGGGAAAGCTACACCAGGCCGAAGGGGCTCGGGGCCCCCGATTGAGTTGGGGTCCAGAGAAGTTGCTGATAAGATGCAGTAAAGAAAGCCATCATCCAGCAGAGAGCTGGGCCCCTGGGCCTCCGGTTGAGCAGCCCTGGGGAACGAGAAAGACACAACGCTGACGGCCATAAGAGTGGGGGTTAATATATTGCGGTTCTGTTCGGTCTCCAACTCCCTCTCACAGTAAAACCCTGAGTAACCCTTTTCGAACCCTTACAATAAAGTGAGAGGTATATTTTTTAAAGAAGTCTTCGCTCGTCGTTATTCATTGCGTCAGTATCTATCCTACATGAACATGTATATGTGTATATAAACATATTTATTATATGACTATACAACATAGGGGAGGGTGCTACTCCATTCACTGGATTGCTCTACTTTACCCTTGATAATAATGAGCGTTAAGCAAGGTGGCAACCATTTTTTGAGTCTTTGGTATGACTCGACCTGGGATTGAACCCCAGTCTCCTGCACCATTGGTAAACACTCTACCCATTTGGCCAATGGCCCAGTATCAGTGATATACTAACATGCAATATATTGAAAAGACAAATTCAATTATACATATAAGAATATTTAATATTTGATACACAAAATACAAGTAGTGTTAAAAAGAGAGAACACACAAATGTGTCCCAACAGCTAGAACTATGTACATATTGTTCCATGAACAAGCAGTATATGAACGGGGTACAAGATAGAAAAAGCTTACTTGATAAGGGTAGATAATATAGCCATGTGGCTTTATGTTTCTCTGGCAAGATTAAAGACAGCAACTCTACTTTTCAAAGATCAGAGACTAAAAGAGGTTTAAAATGTTTTTTTGGAATTGTCATGTGACCTACAAATTATCTAAGAGAAATAATCATTCATTATATTGTTGCATTGCAGAAAAAGACAATAACCCTGATGTATAAAAATATAATCAGCTTCTTTTCTTTTCCTTTTATTACACAAAATGTACAAACGAGTAAAATAAGAAAGAGTTGAAGACGGTCTAGTTCCACACACTGGGGCTGAAGCATGAATCTTCCATGAAACTTCTTCTGCTTTAGATCAAAATTTTCCCAGTTATATAATATCCTGGACACCCACACAGATTCTCGTGGTCACACCTCCAGGCTGCTGCCTACACAATGCACATAATCACACTTCCTTCCTGCATGCCACCCATGCAATTAATGCTGCATTTCTTCCGAGTTGATGAGCAAAGACATACATACATACATTCATAAATACATACATCAGCTCTGTGCAGACACTGAATGCTGTCTAGAGGACCCACCAAGAGAGATCGCCAATTGGGATGGATGGCGAGAGAGAATCAACAGAATCAATGCAATCAACATGATGACAATGATTATTATCTATTTGTTTTAAAAATCATTCAAATTATATACCTCTTAAAGCCTCAACCTGAAATTCTACTAAGCTCATCTCGTCATTGCTTTTATTAGTAAGAGCTTTCATATATCTCCAGTAGAAATAATCACAAACAGATAGATCTGGTGAACAGTCTGGACACAGTATGTCAGCAGGTAGTGAGAGGAAGTTCTGTGCAAATATATCATCTAGTCATTGCATCTGTTGATGTATTAATTGTCTGTGACCCACATTTAAAGATAGGAACTTTCAGGTGTCCCGACTAGAAGTAAACACAAGCAGATAGATCTCTTATAAATGTTGGTCACGGTATATGATAGTGATATTCTGTTAAAATATTTCTCTTAGAACCTCCATAGCTGCCCTTAGCAACTAAAATAGCATGTGTGTGCTGCTGCTCAAAGAGATACCTGCTTCCCATTCACTGCGACTTTTGCCGGTGTTTTGTCGAAATCATTGAGGTAGATATGAATCAGCACTCAGTCGCATAACCAGTTGAGTTACAAGTTGAAGTTAACTCTCCAGAACTCTGAGGAAAGAAAGATTTTATGGTCATTGCAGTATTCTATGATGCACATGTGGTTAAGTCCATTCTCTGGACAGTGATTGGTTGCTGGCCAAGGAATGGACGTATATATATATATATATATATATATATATATATATATATATATCCCAGCTTGTTTCAGTTGTAATGTGGAACAGTATTGAGTTACAGCCTGTTTTATCTTTGTTTGTCAGCTGGACACTAGTTGGGACTGCTAAGCTGGTAAGTGATGTAATTATGGTTGTTTATTCTGTACATTAGAGTAGTGACTTCTACATGTTGGATCAGTTTTAAATTGAGGAAATCATTCTACCAGATCTTGCCCTGTTAGTTGGGCTTAGAATATGCTCTCTGTGACACCTTCGGAAGGGTAAAGCCTCCCCCTCCAAAATGGGAGTCCTGAGTTTGACTCTAAATTTAATCTGTATGTCAGATTCTAGTTCTGGGGAGTATGAAATACCCATTTATTGCCATTGCTCCCAGATCCCCTCTGACCCAGAATGGTAGTACCTGTTAAGGTCCTATCTATGGGTCATATAGATCTGGTTCAAATTTATTTGTATTTGACAGGAATATATAAGAGGTTTAAGAAGGTTTGTTTTGTGGTGGTGGTGGTTAATTGTTGGTATTTATTGGGAAATTCTGGGTTTTGTATCTGACTCCTTTTCTTCTTCTTCTTCTTCTTCTTCTTCTTCTTCTTCTTCTTCTTCTTCTTCTTCCCCCATTCACTCATCTTCTTTTTTTCTATGGAAGAGAATTAAGGACGGAAAGAAAAAGACAGGGATACGTTTATAAGTAAGTTGTAAAGTTGACGACCGTAGTCGAGGGCAACCAGAAGGCTCCCATTTCAATAGCTACAACACCGAGGTGTAGGGGAGGGTGCTACTTCTTTCCCTGAATTGTTCCACTTTACCCTTGATACGTACCTTATATTGCTGAGTGTTAAGCAAGGAGGTATCAAGTACCATTTTTAAAGTCTTTGGTATGACGCGACCTTGGATTGAACCTGCGTCTCCCGGACCATTGGTGAACACTCTACCCACGAGACCAATGAGCTGGCTACTCAAACTTTATTTTGGGGTTTACTATTCTGTAGTGAGAATATTTTTCTGAACCTGTGGAAATAGTCATATTTCCTCCTGACAAGACCTTGGCGTATATTATAGAATTATTTTCAGCAATTACAAGTTTAAGGTTCACTTTAGTGACCCCAAAAAGTATAAATAACGAAGAATTTAATTAACTAGGGCATTCCACAACCAAAAGGCATTCACTATGAGAGGCCACGACGGACAGCAGAAGGCCATGCCACAGGATACAGCAAAGAAACATGCGACGTTCTTTTGCCGACTACCAGGGTGCGACACGTTGTCGCCAAAAGTCATAAAAAAACGCGCGTGTGGACTTAAGAAAACAAAAGGCCCATACTTATGGTCCATCACTTATCTGTAAGTAAAGTCAATTTTTTATCCTCTTTACTTCGGCCAACTATGGACACATTGGGTAAATAGACTTTCCTAACAGGCACACACACACACACACACACGAGCGAACAAATCATATTTTTATTCAACTGGCCATAGCTGTATTTTCTACATACACACACACACACACACACGCACATAAAATGAACATTGTATTTTTTATTTTAATCCTGTTTGTTATGGTTATAAATATTCTTAATGATCATTGTTGTCACATTCCATTTGTTTAGGTGCTTGTAAAATTTGTGTTGTACTTGTGAAAACTAAACCTCAAAGTAACTCCCGTAAATTACAGAAGATACTCAGTACCCTACAAAGTCAAATTAGCTAAATGATTCGGGTGGGGGGAGCACAACCCAATAATAAAAAATGTGTTATTTTCAGAAATTTTTGGAAACTAGCTTTTAAAAGAAATTTCATCTTTTTTACTTTTATTAAAATCTACCAATTAGTTGATTTGGGGGGGGTTCAAAACGGTACTTTAGCAGGTGCATGTTTTGTTCACACCTATAAGATAGGAATACGTGTTATCAAAAATCTCTGAAGAAACACCCACACAAAAAGAATGAAAATATAAATGCACAATGATCACACTTCCTTTACCTCTACGCATGAAATAACCCTAAACGGCTTGACACGCCGTTAAAATCAATCAATATGCTGGACTATGTATTACAAGCTATGTCGGTCCCGGAAGAATTTATACAGGTAACACTCTCTTGGTCGACACCGAACATATTGTTTTCTGTGTGATCGTCATCAAACGGAAAATTTTATTGGTAGAACTTTTCAAAATTTTATTGATGCTTATTTATTTATGCATTTCTCAATAGAAAAATGGGATCGAAATTAGTTTTTTATTAAATTAATAATTCTATTCCACTCATCCATTGATTGTTTAATTTTTGCTTAGTTTAAGAAATCTTTAGGACCACAACGAACTAGAAAATCGAATACAGAATTTTTTTTTAAATTACATACAAAACTATAATAGGTAAGTAAAAAACGTAAGTAAATATGTTTTATAACTTAAATTATTTTATTTGGTTATTTTTGGTAAATGTGGAGAATAATGAGGTAATTTTTATACGGGGTCAAAGTTTTTAACCAATACCGAATTACCTCCCTTACTTCAAGAGAATAATGTGATAAAAAGTCTAAAAGTAAAGTTGGCTTCCTTTGTCGTGGAGGACTCGAAGGCTCCCTTTTCAATAGCTACTTCACCAAGGTGTAAAGGAGGGCGCAACTCCATTCCCTGGATTGCTCCACTTCACCCTTGATCCTACCTTACAGTGCTGAGTACTAAGTAAGGTGGCATCAAGTACCATTTTTTGAATTTTTGGTATGACAAGGCCTGGGATTGAACCAATATCCTAAAAAGTATGAAAAAATGCACTTTTATTGTAAAGATCATTCCCAAAGCATTTTTATAATAATATCATTTTCCAGTGCATTTTAATAATAAAATCATTTTCAAATTCATTTTTATAGTAAACATCATTTCAATAAGTAAACGCCTGCTGTAATATACAAAATGATTTTATGAAAATCTAATATTTGAATTCACAATCCAGATACGAGTAAGTTTTAGTCTTTAGCTTAATTTTCGACAAGTTATTCAAGTTCCCAAAATTATAACTTTGCCATTGTTTCTAATCACTCCTTCCTTTGAGGTGGGGGAGACCAGAAATATAGCAAATTAGATAATTGAAGATGCAATTTCTAAATGCATCTGTTCAGTAAAAAAAATCAGAGGCCAACTTAGAATACTTGAAACCATATAATTTGCAAATTTTGGGGGGATTAAAATTTGATTTCTTTCTTTGTTTAAAGGCTTATCAACCTTCAAGGCTTATTTAATGCTTAAACCATCCTTATTAAAGAACAGTAGTCGTTGTATTTAACCCATAGCTGGGAGAATAAGGGGGTTCATACCTTTCCCAAGTGTATTTGTCTGAAAGTGAATGTAATAGTGCAGCTGCAGTTCAGTATATTAATCATTACATCACTGGGACTTTCCCCTGTGTATTAAGAATTGTTACTTGAGATTATCAATATTTACTAAGGATGATGATGATGATGATGATGATGATTATCATCATTATTATTATTATCATTGATATTATCATTATCAGTAGTAGTAGTAGTATTTGTAGTAGTTATTTGAAAGCATGTATATACAAAGTGTTCGCCAATGGCCCAGGAGACCTGGGTTCAGTCCCAGGTTGAGTCATACCAAATACTCAAAAAATGGTACCTTGCTTAACACTCAGCATTATAGAGTATGGATCAAGGTAAAGTAGAGCAATCCAAGGAAAAGGAGTAGCACCAAAACCTTGGTGTAGTAGCTATCGAAAAGGGAGCCTTCTGGTTACCCTTGACTACGGTCACCAACTTACCAACTTTTTATTATATACAAAGTAAATAATGAAATGGCAGCCAAGAAGATTGATTTTAATGGCACGAATAACCATATAGGGTTATTTTATGCTAATAGGTAAAGGAATTGTGTTCATTGTATGTTCATATTAACATTTTTTGCATTGTTCTGTCTCAGTAGTTTTTTGCAGAGTTTTTGCACATTGTCCTGTTAAATTCAAATAATTTTAAATAGATCTATTTGACACATAAATGACAGCCTAACAGGTACTACTATTCCAGGTCAAAGTGAACCTGGGAGAAATGGAAATTTGCTCCACACTACCAGATCTTCAAAACTAGAACCTCAATGCAGTTTAATTTTGTGGGGTGTGTCTTACCTCTTTGCAGGGAATAATGGTCAGTGTGTTCTATTATGTTGAATTGATAAAAATTATCAATTTTCTTCTCAGATCATAACGGCATTATTTGCTTACCCTAGCTCATTTTTTAGAACACTCAACTCGTAAGAACATCCTAAATTTTTTTGTTGGTGAGGTGGGTACAATCCCCATGGCATTAGTCTGTAACATGCTGGACTGTGGTATCACTTGCACTATAACATTCACTTTCAGACTCTTGAGAAAGATATAAAGCCCCTATACCAGCAGCTAGAGGTTTGGTTTGGTTGGGTTTTATGACATATCAACTATTGTAGGTTATTTAATGCTAAATCCTCTTTATACATATATATTAAACATATAGGATTTGTTTTGGTTGGGTTTTATGGCATTTCAACCATTGTGGGTTATTTAATGCAAAATCCTTTTTATACATATATATTAAACATATAGATTTGGTTTGGTTGGATTTTTTGGCATATCAACCATTGTAGGTTATTTAATGTCAAATCTTCTTTATACATATATATTAAATATATATGATTTGATTTGGTTGGGTTTTATGGCATATCAACCATTGTGGGTTATTTAATGCAAAATCCTCTTTATACATATATATAAAATATATAGGATTTGGTTTGGTTGGGTTTTATGACATATCAACCATTTTGGGTTATTTATTACTAAATCCTCTTTATACATATATATTAAACATATAGGATTTGGTTTGGTTGGGTTTTATGGCATCTCAACTGTTGTGGGTTATTTAATGCCAAATCCTTTTTATACATATATATTAAATATATAGATTTGGTTTGGTTGGGTTTTGTGGCATATCAACCATTATAGGTTATTTAATGCCAAATCTTCTTTATACATATATATTAAATATATAGGATGGAAAGTCAATGTTAAATGTCTTAGTTTTGATAACCTCCATCAGGACTTTAAGACCATGAAAAATGTTGTTCACACAGCAATAGATGCCTTTTCTGAAATAACAGGCAAAAAGAAAAAAAGAAATATAACAAAAGACCCATAACTGTACATTCAGTGCTCTTAGTTTGTTTATCAGTAAGAGTTTTCAGACTATTTTCTTCGTCTTTATTGTTTTTTTCCTAGGTTGAATCATTTCTATGCCCAGATAAACAGGGAACACCTGAGGAAGGCTGGAGGATACAGCGGCCAAAACGTTGTGAAAAAACAATAAAGACGAAGACAATAGTCGAAAAACTCTTACAGATAAAAATCATCAAGCTTCATCTCAGAAATTTAGACAACTAATATTAATTACATGATTGGCATGTGGAATGAGGTTTGAAATTGTATTTTTAAGAGATCAGAAAAAGTAAGTAAGTTAGCGACCATAGTCGAGGGTGACTCGAAGGCTCCCTTTTCGATAGCTACTACACCAAGGTGTAGGGGAGGGCGCTACTCCATTCCCAGGATTGCTCCACTTTACCCTTGAACCGTACCTTATAATGCTGAGTGTTAAGCAAGGTGGTATCAAGTTCCATTTTTAAAGTCTTTGGTATGACTCGACCTGGGATTGAACCCAGGTCTCCCGGGCCATTGGCGAACACTCTAACCGCTGGGCCAATCAGAAAAACAAACACTAAATTCACTCTTATACGAAATTTACACAAAGATTATTTCTGGATGATCAGTAGCGATAAAAACTTATTGATTTCTGGCCATTCCTTTAAAAACAGGAGGAAAATTCAATAAACAGAATTATGAATGTTAAATTGCAATACTTAAAATCATTTAATGATGTGCAAACAAATAATTAATTCTAAATTGAATTATTCATGTTAGATAGGAATACTTGAAATGATTTACCTGTCTGTACTATTAAATAGAATTATTAGAGTTAAATCGGAATACTTGAAGTGATTTAACAGTGTGCAAATAAATGAGCACAAACAACTTGTTTAAAGATGAAGTTACCAATAAACTATTTTCTTTCAAATTATAATTATATATAAATATACATATATATATATATATAAATATATATACGTTGGCTGACCTTAGTCGAAGGCAACCTTAAGCTCCCTTGAGGGAGGTGCCCATGGTGTAATGGGTATCATCACAGGAAATGGACACGGCGACACGAGTTCAAATCCTGGACGAGACTGCTTTTGTTTGGCCATATGTGGGGGTCCATAGGAGTACATCACTTACGAGCTCGTCCTTGCTTCTCCAGCAGTGTCCGGCGTGTCTGGCTCGTCTAACCTGTATAGTTTTCGTGATGGGAGGCAAGTGGCCATACAGTTGGTGTCTTGTGGGGTGTTGTCGCCAGGACTTGTTCAATATTGCTCTCAACATTCTTGTGTAGTTGCCGTCAAGTTTCTTCTCCAGCCATTTAGTTAGCATCCATGTAGTGCATCCATATAGCAGTATCGATACAACCGCTGCCTGGAAGAAACTGCGTTTCATTTTATCGGTCAGGTCTGATTTCCATATGATTGAGAGCCTATCTATAGCCATCCATGCTTTCGTCAGTCATGTGTCGATGTCGTTTTCGGTTGATGAGACGCTACTTCCTAGGTAGGTGAATTTTTCCACTAGTGTGGTAATGTTGCCCGTTTGGTTGTAACACATATTCAGTTTTGTGAGCATTGACATGGAGGCCAATGCCTGCTGCAGCTCGTTCCAAACTATGCAATAGTGTCTCTGCTTGATTAGGCGTATTCACCAGTAACGCCAAGTCATCAGCGTAGTCGGCATCTGTGATTGTTTTTGCGGGGTACCTTTTGCTTCTTTTCTTAGCTCGAAGCCATTTTCTCTGATTTTGTCAATCGAAGTTCTAAGTACGTAGTCTAGACAGATGATAAAGAGGTATGGGACTAGCGTGTCTCCTTGTAGTACTCCTGCAACAATGTCGAAGTATTCCGTGTCTCCATCTGGTGAACATACTTTCACTTTTGTGTTTCTGTGGAGGATCATTATTGCTGCTACGGTTTCTTTTGGTAGGCCGTATGCTAGTAGGATTAGTTCCATTTTCCCTCTGTGGATGGACTCGAAGGCCTTGGTAAAGTCGACAAATAGTAATGTCGCCTGAAGGTTTTTTGCCCGAACACCTTCAAGGATTCTACAGATGGTCAATATTTGTGAGGTTGTGGATCTATTTCTCCGGAAGCCATTTTGGTTTTTCCTAAGGATATTGTCTATTTTGGGTTCTATGCGGTTTCGTAGTAGGGCATTGTAGATTTTGGCTGCTATGGATGTAAGTGTTATCCCTCGGTATTTCTTGGCTAATCCGAGGTCGCCTTTTTTAGGGAAAGGAAGGATGCATCCCTTCATCCATCTTTCTATCCTATTTTGACTATAGACTGTGTTGCATTGCTGGAGCAGTATATCGTCGAATTGTCTAGTCTTCCACACTTCTGGGGGGATTTCGTCCAGCCCTGCAGCTTTCCTATTTTTAATTTTTTTAAGAATCGAGTCGAGTTCTTCTTTGGTGAAAGGACCTAGTTTAATGTCTAATTGCTTACTGATAATTCTGGTGATCGGTTCATCCGTTATTTTCGGCAGGCTTCCTAGTAGATTTTTGAAATGCTGTTCCCACAGTTTTACTCTTTCTTGTTGGCTTGCAGATTTCAATTTTTCTTTGGCTGTGCTCTTCCTTCTACTTACTTCATTTATTGTTTGCCAAGCTATCCTGGATTGTCTATCTTCCACTGAGTCTCTAATCTTATCTATCTGATTTTTTTTTTTTTTTTTTAGGCAGAATACATACAAAATCAGATAGAGGTACCATAACAATAACCCACAAAGATTTATATGCCATTAAACAAAGAAACTAAAACCAATTCAGTGTTTTTTGATAAAAAGTTAATTTTCTTGTAAACCAAATATAATAGGATTATCATTTCTTATGGAACATTATGCATTCAAAATGGATATTATTAGGTATTATTTATTACCAAAATCTACAGCACTGATACTCTTCACCCTAAAATAAAACTGTATAAATATGTATGAGGAGTGTACTTATTTTTGGTTTGCTGAATATTCATTTTTTTGTTACATGGGCTTAGGTTATTTTATACCTAGAGGTTAGAGAATTGCATTCTTTTTACATTTTTGTATAGTTGTTTCTTTGGAGTATTTGGCACACAGTTATATGATATTAAGTATTCCTATCAAAAAAAAATAATTTGCCAACATTTTGATATTTACCTTGAATAAAACAGGTCCTGCTGGCTGGGGCTGTAGAATACACCACACTGCATCTCTGCAGAGGGATAAAACTCCCCCAAACAAGTGTCCTGGTTCGGTTAGCCATTTGATCATTTGTTATTGCTTCTCATTCCTGGCCAAGTAGGCATTTCACAAGTCAACAAAAAATAATCATAAAAAGCAACAGAGGGTTGAAAGAAGAAAAGATAAAACACAGATTCAGAAGAGAAAACCATAAAAAGTGAAGTTGGTGACATTTTTTGGCACGCTGTGTGTATGCATGTGTTTGGCTATCACATGGGCATTGTGAAACTCCCAGCAGCCACCAAAAATGCTGACTCATTTCTGGTCATTGTCTTCACCACTAGACATCTCATTTCTGACTTCTATAGAATAACAATAAACAGCACTCACCTGTACAAGCCAAAAGCAACATGGCTGCCTCCTTGAAAAGCTAGCCAGCTTTTATTGAAGAGTGCATGAGCAGCATGTGGATTGGTTCACTTCACAAGAATGGACCTACCCAGCACATTTGCATGAGTGGTTTCCATTCATCTTCTTATTTCTCAACCAAATTACTCAGAGCAGTTTTGAAAGCCACTCTACTTGAGCTAACCAATATTCTACAACTTCACTGTCCCATGTCCTGGGCTTGACCGCGTGACTCTCTACTGCTAGGGTCTCACTCCTAACTTGACTCCTTCTTCCTTACTTACGGTCTTGTAGGTTCATGCAGGCATAGCTCTTTGTGTGGTCTTCGCACCAAAATAGACAAACAAAGGAGACCCTTTTGACAATCTGACACTTGTAAAAGATACCAAAGATAAGATCCCTTCTTTGACCACCCATCCATGAACACACACATAGACCCACACACATACATCCATATACATATATATATATATATATATATATACACACATAAATGCCTATTATTGTGTCACATTATGACACTAAACAGTCTGATGATAAGGCTCCAGTAATGCTGGAGCTTTTGGGAATGCAGAGTACCCCTTCATTACCCTCATTCCCAGGTCCACTCTGACCAAATGTGGTAGCACCTGATAGGATTCTATCTATGGGTCAGAGAAAACTGTTTGACATTTAAACTGTGTGCAAACAAATGACTAATGCTAAATTGAATTCTTAGAAATAGAACTGTTTAATCATTTTATTGTGTGTAAACAAATGACTGATGTTTAATTGAATTGTCAGTGATACATAGCAATACTTGCAACTTTTTAACTTTTTTGACTTATGTTTAATATTCATATATATCTAATATATGTAAAAGGGGGTTTGGCATTAAATATAAAGGTTGATATGCCATAAAACCATTCCAAACCTTAGTAAACTATCATAGCTTCAAGTAACTATTCTTAATATAAATAATCTACAGATATATGGCAACAAGTATTCCTATTGAATATGAATAATTTCTGGACCAATCTATTTGACCCATAGATAGGACTATATACTACCACTTCAGGTAAGAGTAGACCTGAGAGTAATGGCAGTGAAGGAGTACTCAATATTTTCAAGATCTCCAGAACTGGAACTTCATCCTTTAGTGTCTCATTCAGGGCACCTTTTTTTGAGTGAAGTATGGAAAGATCTTAACCCTCTGCAGACCTGCTGACACAGCATGTATCTGGTGGTGAGGCTCTTCTTTTGAAGCTTTGAATTGTATGAAGTCACTGTATTATTTCTATTCCTATATATATATATGTGTGTGTGGTACCTGGAAGAATGTTATTCAGGGGCCTTTTAATGAAGTGACACCACCGGTTAATAAAAGTGCATATTTGCACATACACAAATGCTATGCAAATATGACTATAGAACACATATATAGAATAGATATAAGTGGTGATTATCAGCAGTATAGTTATCCAGTTCAGTAGTAGACACTGTCACATATGTACCTCCAACTCTCCAATCCAACTACAACCAACACTACCGACCTCAGCCAAACCCACCTCAAATATATATGTATATATATATATAGCTAAAGCCATTTTAAATCAAAAGCATACAGTATTCTATGCATAAAAATATAAAGCAATATCATGATATTGCTAAATAATAGATTGACTGCATTTTTTATTTGGTGTGATATGTAGATAATTTGAAAAGACAGTTGTCCTAATAGTGAAAACTGTTAAGGGAAAATATGGGTAATTGACTGGTAATGACCTTTAAGGACAGTTGAAAGCTTGGCCCTCATTATAAGATTGTAAAGTCAGGTGACTAAAATCCTGGAAGTTAAAACTTAGAATTTAACCTTAAATTAGTCCAGAGCAGTCGAAGGCGCCATACCTATTTCCCTCTTTGCTCCAAAAAGGCCCTCTTGACTTTTGTACAGAGTTGGTTATGTTATCAGAAACTGATAAAGGATGTGCATGCAAGTTATTCATCTCAGTAAAGAACATAGGACAGTGTGGTGTGGGGAAGAAGAAAAGAGTGACTATTAGCCAAAGGGGACAAGTAGAACAAGATAGTGATACACAATTTTTAAAAAATAAAATAAAGTAAAATGGTTGGTTGGTTGGTTAGTTTTTATGGCATATCAACCTTTGTAGGTTATTCAATGCCAAATCCATTTTCATACAAATAATCAGTTCTATTTCAAACAATTCAGTTTAGCATGAGTACATAGTTCAATTGTCAAAAACATTTCTATTTCAAGCAATTCATTTCAGTCAAACAGTTCTAATTCAAATAATTCAGTTTAGTATAAATATAATTTTTGTTTACACTCAGTTAAATGTCAAAACTGTTCTATTTAAAGCAATTCAGTTTAGCATAAGTGCGCAGTTTAGTTCTATTTGATCCATAGATAGGACTCTATCAGGTGCTACCACTCTGGACCAGAGTGGACCTGGGAGCGATAGCAATGAAGGGGTACTCTGCATTCCCCAAAGCATCACTGGAACCTCACCATCAGATTCTTTAGTGTCATATCAGGACCCTCATTGGGAGGTCTTACCCCTCTCTAGAGTTGCAGTCAGTGTATACTACAGCTCCAGCCAATGGGCAATAAAATAAAATGTTAAAAATTCACAAATGATTTTCTTATACTCAATCTTCAGGTGAGCTTCTGAAGTTTATTGAATTCAACTTTGTTCTCACTGCAATATTTGTCACTTGACTATTACATGGCTTAGTTTGAAACTATATATATATATATATATATGGTCATTATAAAAACCTTGTGTGATTCAAATATATATAACTTTTAATCTATATAAGATAGAAGTAGTCTGTAAGGAATATTTAGAAACCAGATTCTCTGTCAGCTTAGAATACACTGTATCCTCTGCAAAGGTGTAACACATCCTCCTCAAAAAGAGTAATGTCCTGGGTATGACCCAGACATGTATCTGTTTGTAAGGCTCCAAGTCTGAAGATCTGAGAGAGTGAAGTACCCTTTCATTGACATTATCTCCATGTCTACTCTGACCCGGATTGGAAGTACCTGTTAGGGTCCCATTTATGAGTCAAACAGATTTGTTTGTAAATTTTTTGTATTAGATAGGAATACTTAATATGATATAACCATGTGCTCAAACCTTCTTGATCATCATCATCATGTTGTGCCGCCTGCATGGATATCCCTGACCCTTTCTCGCCACTTCTCCCTATTGTTCATCGCCTTTAGCAGGTCTTCAGGGCTACATCCCATATCCTCACATAGCTGCTGTATATATGTTCAAGCTGGTCGTCCTGCTTTTGTTTGGCCATATGTGGGGATCCATAGGAGTACATCACCTTTGAGCTCGTCCCTGCTTCTCCAGCAGTGTCCTGCATGTCTGGTTCATCTAACTTATATATATACATACAGTGTATGCAATTCCCTAATCTCTGAGGATAAAATAACCCTAGATGAGTTGATATGCCATTAAAATCAGTCAAACATCTTCACTTAAATTTAAGTCTTCAGTCTCAATACATTTTCACCACTAAATATATCTGTAATTGTCAAATATTTTAAATGATTTAAATTGCTTGAAAAATTTGATTTTAATTTGTGTTCAGTTCTTTTTCTTTCATTTTCAGTATCTTTCATCGTTACAATTGGAGGGGAATCATGAATATCAATGAGAAAAAAATATTATTGCACTGTGAGGTTTGTGCATTATCTGTTCCTTGTAAATCAAAACTTGAACAACATATGAGAACACATACAGGAGAGAAGCCTTTCCATTGTGAGGTTTGTGGTGAAAGCTTTGCAAAAAGATCTGGTCTAAAAAGACACATGCAAAAACACAGTGGAGAGAGGCCTTTTCATTGTCAGGTTTGTGAAGCAAAGTTTTCTCAGAGATCAGATCTAAAAAGACATATTCGAACACATACAGGAGAGAGACCTTTTCACTGTGAAGATTGTGGAACAGAATTTTCTGATTGCTCCCATCTCAAACAGCACATGAAAATACATACAGGAGAAAAACCTTGTCTCTGTGACATTTGTGGAAAGATGTTTTCTCGGAATTCACATCTGAAGGACCATCAAAAAATACACAGTGGAGAAAAACCTTTCCATTGTGATATCTGTGAAGCTACATTTTCTACCATATCAGATCTTAGACGACATGTACGATCACATACTGGCGAGAAACCATTTCACTGTCATGTTTGTGGAGATAATTTTTCCAGAAATTCAAATCTCAAAGTCCACATGCGAATACATACAGGAGAGAAACCTTTCCCATGTCAGGTTTGCGAAAAAAAGTTTTCTCAGGGTTCAGCTCTTAAAAAACATATACGGACACACATCAGATAGAAAGACTGGCTTATTGAAAAGATATTACATTTTAGAATTTACATAAAAATGACAGATCCCTATAACATCCTTCCTTAGACTGACCATTTGAATGCACACACACACACACACACATGTATATACATGGGTCATTCAATAAATCAGGTGAATTTTCCTGAAGGAGTCAACAATAGGAAGCATTGTTTACCGTTGAATCTTTTTCAAGGAAATCAATAATGATGGAGCCTTTCATGTCCCAGAAGACTGTCAGCATGACCTTCTTTATTGACTATTGCACCTGGAGCCTTTTCTTTACTTGAGAGTCACTGTGTTTCTACTCCATGGTCTTTTCGAATCTGGCATGTAATGGCAAACCCATTTGTAAACATTTCTGTGCACATCACAGATTCTTGTGTAAATTTCGCATGTTTTGCACTTCTCAGCTACCAAAATTTGATGACAGACCTCTGTTTAAGCCTGGAGCCCTCTATTTGATTTGCTACCTTAATGAGTAGCCTCAAAACAGATATTTTTGTGAGATTGAATTAATTTTTCCTATAAATCAAATCAACACAATGCAGAGTTTATATCTATAGTAAAAGATTTTTTTTAATTATTTTGCTTTTTTTAAAAAAAAATTCCCTTAATTGAATGACCCTCGTACATACACAATACTGGGTGTGATGAGTAAATTGTTGTCTAAATTATGAAAAAAATGAAAATAACAATGACACTTCACTTAATAAGATATATTTACCAACACTAGATAAAAGTATCTTGAAATAAAATTTATTCAAAGAAATCACCATTGGCTTCAACTACAACCTCCAAATGACTTTAGAATTTCCTGCAAGCCTTTCCAAAGGTTTTCTTGTTTGAATTATTAAATGCTGCCATTATCCTTGCCTTCAGTTCATCGTTGGTGTTGCTTGGAGTTTTGTTGCCCTCTCTCACTGAACCACACCCAAAAAATAATAACCAAGGGGGTTGTAATCTGAGGAGTTAGATGGACAGATATTAGGGGTGATGTGGTCGCAAAAATATTCTGACTGCCACCACTGGGTTCTGCTTGCAGAGTCCTGTCGCCAAATCTAGGGTCTTCCAGCAGCCACCATCTTGATCCAGGGTATCACTATCTACTCCAGGCACTTGATGTAGGCCTCCATGTTGAATGTGAGACCATATGAAAAGATGAATGGAGGCTTAACATTATTATCTTGTAGGGATAAAGCAAGCCAATGCTTATTCTGTAAGTTCACAGTTTGACCCAAACAAAAATTTTTCACATCTGGGAAAAACAAAATTATGTTCCATTGGAGGAAATGCTTTTGTGCAAAAGCTTTGCAACATGGTCTTTTTTCTTGTTCTTCATGGCCTGTGATACAGTTTGGCTCTTTCTCATCTTGTATGAGAAATACTGGATGTCTATATGCACTACCTGCCTGATAAGGAACTCAGACACTCCCATATGGATCTAATTAATTTGCTGAGATCATTATCAATCAGGATCTGTGATACAGTTTGGCCCTTTCTTTTCTTGTATGAGAAATACTGGATGTCTTTATGCACTACTTGCCTGATAAGGAACTCAGATGCTCCCATATGAATCAAATTGACTCGCTGGGATCATTGTCAATCATGGTCTAGATCTCACTTGCAAATTTAGAAGTTCTTTTCTTATCAGAACAATTAGAGAGAGATTTCCAATCTACCATACCTTTGTAATCACCATTAGACTCATCTTACTCTTCTTGAATCCTCTACATGGTACTCAGATTGACACCCAAAGATGCTGAAATCTTTGTATTGGAGCTTCCAGCGTGAATGTCATGCAATACAGCATACCATTTCATAATTTATGGAAGAGGAAATTGCATCATGGTGCTGCTTTCCTTCAAGATACCAGTTTACTTCACAGTAGACAAAGCCTAAAACAAGCAAAGTGCATGCACTATGATATAACTCTCCTGAGTCAAACTAGCAAGGTAACCAATTGATGAAAAGCCACCTGCTGGTATCATGTTGTTAGGCATAGTTCTGCTTGGTTAGGCGCCTCTGGTGGTGTAATGGTTAGCAAGCTCGACTAGCAAACCTACACGAGTGAGTTCGAGTCTCATTGGATGCCCCTTTTATATGGCCTTGTGCCACATCTAAGCAATAAAGCTTAGTAAATTTCCATAGTTCTGCTTGGTTTGACTGTATCAGTGTTCTTCACGACCATCCACCCCTCTGTCCCCGTGTTTTGATTATAAAAGGTGAGGTCACTTGATGAAGCCACTGAAGTGATAAACAGGTCAACACTCTTGGGGTTGAACCTAAATAATACTCTAATCTCCCCCCAAAAAAGGTCAACTCAGGTTAGAAATGTTACAAATGTTTGTTTATATCATTCTGTTGTAAATGGCAGTTTTAGATACTCCCATTACTGTCTTAGTCGAGTGACACTAAAATATGCAACATATTTTTAAAATGGTTTTGTTGTAAACCAAGTCTTTAGTATTCAGACCCTGACCCAAGGCTTCAGATTGAGGAGTTCTCTCAAATCAACATGAACTCCAACAGCAGTGGTGGTTCAACTCTTTTTGACTCTAACTGGTGAGATGTCAAAAAAACCCAGCTTATACTGAATTCAGTGTTTAACCAGTGTTAGGATTGACTGGGATATAGTGTCTCACTTATCTCTTTATCCTTAATGTCAATTTCTCATTATCCCAGTTTTCTTTAAAGCAGCTTTTCCAAATTTGGGGAACTGTCCAAACCCTTTTTTTAGTAGTCAGAGGTCTGAATTCACCCTCTCAATTCCAACCTACTTTAATTTGTATCTCTCTCTCCCATACCCTGGTATCATCAAGATCTTAGACCTCCCTTATTCATCCCACTCTCTATATTTAAACTATCCCTCACCCATAGGTGGGCATATCTGTCTTTTTTTATGATAAATTTGGTTTTCTAAATGTTTAAGTGAGTCTTCCAAAGATTATCAGTGACTGATATTTTGCAATCTGATTGACCACCCAACATTCTAAAGCATAAGATTTTGTCATTTCTGATAATTTCATAAACAATCAAAACCTTTTTTTTAAGTCTCCAAATTTTAGTTGTCCTAATATCATTAAACGATTAAGATTTTCTTATCTGACTTTCCTTGTCATTTTTTTTTTAATACAAACAAATCTATTCCCTTCTTTGACAGAAATAAACCAGATATTTTTCACTTGAACCCAGCTGTTTGTCTAAGTCATTTTATCTTTTGGGTTTTCAATGTTTTCTTTGTCGACTTGCTTAGATTGTCATAAGAGTACAACCCCACATCTTTCATTTAGTCCGTTTTTCTCTCAATTAATTAACCTCCATTTCCAAGTTCCGATGTCCCAGTGATTTTTAAGTTTTCCATCAAATATTGACCGTACATTTTGATCATAATTTCTAGTTTTTTTTATAATTTTTGAGGAAGATGATGATTCACTTACTTTGCAATATCACAAAGTGACAGTCCATAATCTTCATATACCACAATTGAACAATTTTCAAATTCAAACAACTGCTTACAAGCCATTAGCAAAGAACTAATCACAAATTAGGATATCAAATCAAGGAAAAGAAAATTCTTTGAAATTTCCTTCTTTTTTTTTTTTTGGTAAATCTGAGAATTTTCTCTTTAGAAAATTATGACTTTTTGTTTCTGCCAAAAAAACTTGGAGAACAATAATCAAGAAAATAATCACTTCCTATGTGTGCCTAATCCATTAGAGTTTCATTAAAATTTATGTCAATAATAAAAAAATTAGTTCAGTTTGTAACTGGTTTTTTTTTTAATATCTTATTTTTTATACTTGAAATATTTTGTGATATTGCTCTGTATTTTCAAGCACTTGAAAAGATTTTATTGATTAAAATTCTTTTAGCATTAAATTAATCATAATCCTAATTGTATATATATATATATATATATATATATAATACACATGCAAATATATTTGGTTTGTATTTTATATATATATATTTCATAATAACCTGGAAAGTAAAAAAAATAGCACCAGCTTACAAACAACACCTAAAAACTTTGTATCAAAGAAAGAATAGCTATAATCACTTTTCTAGAACAAAATAAATTTCTAAAAAATAAATAAACAGAACTTATATCTAAATATAGACATGGAAACAAGTTCCTACTGAATCACCTGAAAACTAATGATTCCAAAGATTAATCAAACTGAATTGAAACAAAACAAAATAAAGGATGATAATGATAATAATAATAATTACTATTATTATTATTAATTTTATTATCAAATAAATAGATAAAAACACTAGAAAATGATAAATTAAATAAACAAATCAAAATATCAATATATTCATATAAACAATCATGCACTGTATCATTAAAAATGTGAGAAAAAATAGACAGCCCTTTCCAGAACTACTTTTCTGTGGCCATGTCTGGCATTCATGCCGGATTGGGCCCAAGACCAAGATCAATATCAGATTTGAGGCCGAATGGTCCCCTGCTTTGGCAGGACCACCTTCAGGTGGGCAAACTGCATTGATAGCCCAGCATAACACTAGACAAGCTGGTTTAGTTTAAGCAACGAACAAGCATACGTGCCGAACTCATGTAACATCTAGTGAGTCCAAGTCCAGCAGGCTCATCTGGCTCACATTACACCTCGTGTGCCAATGAACAGCATAATCCAGCAGGGCACGAGTCTCTACTCCTGCTCAACCTTCCCCTTGCCTAAAACCGCTACAAAAATGGCCTTGTGTCAAGTCCTGTCTGGTGGAAGGCAAAGACAAAGATTGCACTTCCTAGAACAAACAGAACTTTGACAACAGTAAGTTGGCGACTGTAGTCGAGGGTGACCCGAAGGCTGCCTTTTCAATAGCTACTACACCGAGATGTAGGGAAAGGCACTACTCCATTCCCAGGATTGCTGCACTTTACCCTTGATCCGTACCTTATAATGCTGAGTGTTAAGCAAGGCAGCATCAAGTACAGGGAGGTATCAAGTACCATTTTAAAGTTTTTGGTATGACTCGACCAGGGATTGAATCCAGGTCTCCCGGGCAATTGGTGAACACACTAAGCATTATGCCAATGTTAACAACAGTAATCAAGTAAAATGATGAATGTTTGTCTCAGTCACTGAAGTTTCATTAAAATTTGAGACATTAATAAAAAAAAGTTCACTTTTTTCACTGTTTCTTTTTTTTTTGTGACCCTAAAGTATATTTTGTTATGAACAAATTGTGGCAAATAGGAATACAACACAATATCCCTTTATTCCTCAGTGATGGGTTAAATTGTACAACTGTTCTTCTACTTCAAGGATGGGTTTGGCAGTAAATAACCCATGAAGGTTGATATGCTATTAATAAAAAAAACCAAACCAAACCAAATTAAACAGATAGGTGACTTGCAACACTAAATTTGTAAAAAAAAACATTAAATACTAAAAAGAGAAAATATTAGTTTTTATTCACTATGAATTTGCTACCATAAATTTTATTCATTTTTCATTATACTCCCATCACATCATGAAAGCATCCCCTTTGAATCTTTCTTATCATCTGTCCCTATCAGCTATTTCTCTTGGTAAATCCTTTAATCGGTACCCAGTGTCTGCACAGAGCTGAAAAATAGTAAGTCTTTCTTTGTTGGCCAACACCAGTGTGTCCATATGTAGTAGTCTATAGCAGAAGGTTGCTTATAAATTCATCCTTTCTTCTTCCCTGCTTGTCTTATTTCAATGATTTGTGAGATGAAAGTAAGTGGTCATACATCTGGTGATTTGTGGGATGCTGTTTCCAGGATTTTTTCAAAATAGCATGCAGTATCCTTGTATTGTTCCCGTCTGGTTTTTTCTCAAAGCATTTAATTAGAGCCCAAGTTGTGCAACTATACAGTAGTACTGGCATAGCTACAGCTAGAATGAATTCCTGTTTTATTCTATCAAAGAGATTTGATTTTCATGTAGTTGTCAGTAGCAGTCCATGACTTACCTATATGTTGATAGATGCTACCAAGTTACGTGAACTGAACTCAAAATGTTGTTTATATTCATTTCTTAAATAACACATTATATTATCACTGTCCAAGAATAGTTGTTACATTTGCATATAAAATTAATAAACTAAATGTGCCAAGCATATTAGGACAAAAATAGTACCGTCCAGGTCACAATTATTGACATCCATGAAATTTCAGTACATTTTGTAGAATGTCTGAAAAAAAAAAACAAATCGAGTAGAACAAGTTTGGTCTCTTGAGAACTCATCGTTGATAAAGAATTTCAAAAGAATAAAACAACATTTTTATATAAATTTGGTTATTTTCTTTTATTTCCTCAAGATATAACAAAAAACAAATGGAAAGGTGACAAAAATAGTGACCAGGATGTGCTCGTGCAGAATGTGACAAGGGTCAATTTTTAAGCAAAGTTCAACCGGTTTGAATTTAGAGTTTTTCTTCTAGCCTGGTTGCAATAACAAGATTAAAAAATCTACCATTTTACTTTTTACCTATAGTTGGAGGAAGAATAACTAGATTCATACCATTACCAAGGGTATCTGCGCTATGTGAAATGCAAACAGCCTCATCTGAGATTTGAACTCAAGTTGCCATGTTCATATCCTACGATGGTAATCATTACATCACAAGCATCTCTAAAAATAATTTACCAAATGTAACATCCATTATGGGACAAAGATAGTGTATATTTTTCTCATTGTGATTTGGGTTATTTAATGCCAAAGCCCTCCTTGCAGAGGAACTATTGTGGTACTATTTAACTCATAGCTAGGTGTGATTTGTTTTCTTATCTGTAAAGACAAGGGAGAAGACTGCGGAAGACAGTTATGAGACGTCACGTTGCTCTGGGCTCTGGCCTTGCACCTGACTGCCCAGGGTTGAGAAGTGAGTAGAAATTAAGATAATTTGATGCCTTGAGGTAGTCCTGTACCAGTCTTATGAAAGCAGAATGAAGAGAGAACAGTTTTCACTTCATTTCAATTATGGCCCGGTTTAATCTAAAAATAGTTCACCTAATATATTTGATGCAATTTTATTTTTAGTTACTGAGTTTACATTCTGTTGAGTTTTGCAATAAATAGTATCTAATAATATCTATGTTGATTGTATTATGTTTCATCTTACTAGATCATAAGATAGTTAAAAGAAATAGAAGGATAAAAATGCATATTCTTGTTTTGCCTCTATGGAACCTATTACTTTCATCTGACCTTTACAATCAATATGGATATTATTTGGCAAATAACAAATGTAGCTCCTGTGGTGACAGAGATGAAAAAGGTAAACATGGTTTTGGGACTTCTGCATAATTTCCACTAACCCAAGTCACCTTTGCAGTTACAAAAATTGAATTGAAGTGTTTTATGTTGGGGTTATATTTGATATTTTTTTCCAATGAAGCCTTCATCCGATGATGATTCTGAGCTCAAACATGGTTTTTGTGCTTTTGTATCTGAGCAGCATTTAAAAAAACACCAGACATACTGGATCGTTGTTGGGAATATATTCGAAGTATATTGTAACGATTTTTTGTAATTTTGAATAGTTATTCTTAATGACTGGGCCATTGGCCTAATGAGTAGAGTGTTCACCAATGGGCCAGGAAACTGGGGTTCAATTCCAGGTCGAATCATACCAAAGACTCAAAAATGCTACTTGATGCCACCTTGCTTAATACTCAGCATTATAAGGTAAAGATCAAGGGTAAAGTGGAGCAATCCTAGGAATGGAGTAGTGTCCTCCCCTACACCTTAGTGTAGTAGCTATTAAAAAGGGAGCCTTCAGGTCACTCTTGACTTTGGTCGCCAACTTTACTTTTAACTTATTATTCTTAATTAATTCTAATTCTTAATTATTATAATATATTTATAATGTTTTTGTGTAGTTTTATATGTTTTTGTTAAAGTCATCTATGCGAAATAATGTATTATGTGTTTATAAAATGATACGTAATACTTCCCGTGATGATCAAAAGGTAGGGTAGGTGAGGAGAGATATGTATGTAGAAAATAAAATAAAACTATACAAAAAGCAGGAGACGTATAAGTTGTACAGAAACATTTGCAGAATCTCATTTTAAAATCTTCTCTCAGCCAAGGTGGCAATAATGGATATAAAACACTGATTTTTATGCTTTTAAAATCCAAATTTTCTCATTTTTTTCTATACAAAAATCTTTATATTTTTATGGAGCATTTGTGGAAAGACTACTTTAAAATTATATATATATATATATATATATATGGAAGTAAATAATGGAAAGAAATCAAACAGTATGGAGAAAATTGAAAACCAAAGAAATCCAGAAGTGATGAATTTATTACAAAGGAAAATCAACCTTAAAAGTTTTCGGTTTTAATGAAACTTCATCTGGACTTTAAGATGGAGAAAGAAATGCTAATAAAACAATGATGGATGTTTAATAAAATACAAAAACAGGGAAAGAAGAATATATACAAAGAAAGATCATATAACCGTTCAATCATTCAGTCAGCATTCTTTTTCAAAAAACTATCACATGATCGGCACAGGCAATGATGTTAAAATATATGGAACTTCTAAGAGATACAACTGATTAAAAAGAAGAAAAGTCCTGATGAAGGTTCATTAAAACTGAAATGGTTTTATATTGATTTTCTTCATAATAAATTCTTCATTTTTCAATTCTCTCTCTCTCTATATATATATATATATATATAATCCAAGGAAAAAATCCAGCAGGTAGGAATATCTAATTTGAGTACTCAGTACCAATGGCTATCGACTTATGATTAATTTGGGATTAAGAATATATCAAAACTCAACGTGCAGTGCCAAAAATTTTTTTCTAATTGAAAAATAAAAAGAAAATATTCAATTCTTTGGTGTCATTATAAATTTATTTCCGGTCTATGATGACCCTCTTCAGATGTTAAATGAAGAAATTATTTGGGTGTGATTATATATCAATAAAATAGTTAAATAGAGGTTTCAGTTAGAGTTTTGGGGTTGCTCACACAAGAAGACATTGAGAATAGAGAAGAATTTCTCACATAGTTTAAGAAAAATGGCTTTAACTAATATAAAGTCATCTTCACAAAGACACAAAAGAAGAAAATAAAAACTTGTAAAGAGTTTTATTGCACTTTGTTTCCAACTTCACTGCTACATTCTTATTTCATTTTTTTTTTAAATATGTACACCTGATGAAGGCTGAAGATTGGATCAATCAAAATGTTGTCTCAGTATTAAGAAAACAAAGAAAAAATTGAATTATCAAAACTTTCTGTTACACAAGGATGAGTGAAAAGTTTTACTGGACTGTGAGATGCTGAGCTCGCCTGATACTCTTTGAATGCTATTCACTGGATTTGTCTCAATGGCTTGAAGCATGTTTGTAAAATTCTCTTTTAGGCCTGACTGCTGAGGTTCTTGCAACCCAACCAAAATTTGTTGATCCATCTGTTTACTGTAATCAAGAGCACCTTCACCTTTTGCCCCCACCAATATTTTTGATTGCTTCCATGATGTTATCGTCCACTTCAAACTCATAAACTTCCAAATTAGTTGCCTGTGTAACATATTGGCCCACGACCCAGCTGTCAATCAAGAAACAAGTGCATCCAGTCAAAGATATCGGGGTATCACCTTGACCTGTGGATGGGTTGAATTCGGTGCAATTGCGATGCCCACAGGAAGCAGGTGGACGTCAAACAATTATATAACCAGGTGCCACAGACAGTTTGAGTTAGTTGGAGTTCGAGTTGCAGTTCGAGGCAGTGAGAACCAGCTCCAGACAGAGGGCTTGCGGCCCTCAGTGACCCCTGGTTGAGCAGCCCAGCAGAATGAAAAAGAAGTACTGCTATAGTCAGAGGAACTTGGGGTCAATATGTTGCAGTCTGTTCCGTCTCCAACTCACCTCTCACACATAACCAATATCAACCCTTTCGCAACCCTTTCGAGAATAAAGTGTGAGAGGTGTATTTTTCTAAAGAAGTGTTCGTCATTATTGTTGATTATGTTTCCGTATGTATAGTTGTATCATGGCTATACAACACCTGTTCATCCGAATGGCTTTTAAATCACATATGGAGTGAAACAGTGCACAACGTGTCAGCGTATAAACTACCACAATACTACTAATCACAGCTTGAACTTCTTTGGTCATATGAAATATATGTGGCAAACAAGCATGTTACCAAAATATTGCAAAACTCTTGACTCACTCTAAAAGATTTCACCTTTCTAGAATTATCATCTCCAAGAAATTCAAATATCTAAGATGTTTGAAAAGTAAAACATAAACATTTACTAATCAAACATGGTTATTATTATAAAAATAAAACATGTATGTTACCAGTACTAAGATGCTACTTTTCCATTTAGTAGTGATTGAGATTGATACACTTGTCTCATCAGTGGAAGAATGCATAAGTACCTTCCTATTTAGGAGGCACTCATACTGCAAAGGTTATAGTCATAAGAAATGGATATGCGTAATCAAGTTCAAATCCTGTACAAAGCAGTTTGCATTTCACATATCATTAATAATCTTGAGAAAGGCATGACTTCAACTATTCTCACTCTAGCTATGGGTAAATAGTAGGACAGACTGGTCTCTTTTATCTTGCTATGGCTACTAGTCTAGGAGAAAGAACATTCTGAATTCAAACCAAAGAGGCTGTCTTCTCGTTAGTAAAACTGCTTTTAGAACTCCACTTCCTTCTCCTCCTCCTCCTATTCTTCCTCTTTCCTTGAAAAATTTGTAGTTAAGAAAATTCTTTTTCAATCTCAACTACCTTGAGAACCAACAAGACGACACTTTCTGATATCCCAACTTGTCATTGATGTTGAAGTTCTCTCGTGTCATATTTCACTTGTGTCGAAACGTAAAGCTTGGTAGATATCAGTCAGCACTCAGTTGCATAACCAGTTGAGTTACAAGCTGAAGTGAGATGCAGAACTGAAGAAGGAGGGATTTTATAGACATTGAAGCATTCCATTACGCACACATGGTTAAGTCCATTCTCTGGACAGTGATTGGTTGCTAGCCCAGTGAGTGCATATATTGCTGCCTGTGGTGTAATGGTCATCGTCGTAGGAAATGGACATGAGGACACAAGTTCAAATCCTGGATGAGGCTGAATGCATTTTACATAGCTTTAATACCCTTGGGAAAGGTATGAATCCAATTATTCTCCCTCCAGCTATGGGTAAATAGTAGGGCAGACTGGGTTCTTTAGCCTTGGTTAGGCTACCAGTCTAGGAAAACAAAAACTCTGACTTCAAACCTGTTAAACTCTACTTAAAAATTGACCTTGTGTCACATCCTGCCCAAGTAGAGGGGTTGGTAAATATATATATACCGGCTCACTTCAGTCATGTCGCGGAGTCTGTATTGAGTTACAGCTCATTTTATTTTTGTCAACCAGCTGGATGCTATCTTGGGCCACTGAGCAGATAAGTGTTGTTATTATTGTTGTTTAGAGCAGTGACTTCTACAATTGAAGATTTAATGAACCACTGACATTAAAAGATCAACTTCCACAGCCACAATATGAAGTTTGCAAAGAGTTCTTCCATAAAGCAGTCAAAGGTTGTGTTCCTCCTGTTCTGGCAACTTCTTTGGTTTGGTTTGGTTCATTCAGTGGCATATCAACTCCTTATGGGTTATTTAATGCCTACGTTCGATTCATTTCTTAATGTTTTTTTCTAATCATAACTATATTTTTTCATGTTTTATTGCATTTTTTTGTCGATATATAATTTGTTTGTACATACACAGGTATACATATCAAGTATTCCGTATACAAATAATTTGCATTCAGTGATATTGTTTCAAGTATTCCTATTTAATACTGATAATTTATACACAATTATAAAGTTTAAAGTAAATATTTCTACTTAAGGATAATCATTTCTTAGCTCACAGTTATATGGTTTCAAGTATTCTGATTTGACACTAATAATTTACAAATAATCCTTAGCAAACAATTATAGGTAAATGGTTTCACATATTCCTATTAAACATTAATAATTCAATTTAATAATAATCATTTGTCTGCACACAGTAATACATAGTTTCATATATTCATGTCCAATACTACTAATTTTCTAACAAATTCATTTGACCAATTAATGGAACCCTAACTGGTACTACCACTCTGTGTCAGAGTGGATCTGGGAGTAATGGCAATGAATGGGCACTTTACACTCGTCAGAGATCCAGAATGGCAGCCTTACTAACAGATGCAGTTTAGTGTCTTACCCAATATACCACTTTTTTTTGGGGGGAGTCTTACCCAGGAGAAGCATGCTGGGCCCATAACCTATTGGAATTCGAGTAGCCATTTTGTTTTCAGTAGTGGGATTCTTAATACAAAATGTACACCTTCTCTGTACCAAGGCTGGAAAACGTTTTGACACTAGGCCATAACTTGCCCCAACTCATATATGCTTTAGTTATCTCTGATTGACCAATCTCCTGCTGCTTCTGATGGGCAAGTCAATAAATACTTACTAGCAATTTGTAGATAGCTATTACATACCTATCTGCAGCAGATACAGTTGGGGTATTCTAAGTCCCACCGACAAGGTAGTGGCAAGTTCCACAGTAATTCTAATGCCAGAGTTATGTAACACCTGACCTTTCTCTTGGATAACATCACCATGATGAAGAGTAGAGACCTACAACATGGGCAACTGTTGGTTTTCTATACTCACTAGCCAAAGCCAAGGTGCAGATGCATCTTCCAAGACTGACAGATAACATAAAACATTGCATTCATAAAGTTTTATATGTTGCTTTTTAGACACCCATCAAGTATCCATGGATATTTCAAAATAAAGTCCATAAACATGGACTTTTGGAGAAATAGTCATAACAAATTCCTAGAATGATTGATCTTCTGAATGTATTTGCATGTGTTGCTGTAGATGTGAATGCCGAAAAAAATTTTTTGAGCAAATTCCACACACAAAATCTTTTTCTCCAATATGCATTTGCACGTGGCGTTTGAGATTGGAATTCAAAGAAAACTGCTCCCCACAAATGTCACAGAGAAAAGGCTTCTCTCCAGTGTGTGTTTGTATGTGTTGTACAAGATGTGAATTCCGGGAAAATGTTTCTCCACAAACCTCACAATGGAATAACTTCTCTCCAGTGTGTATTAGCATATGTTGTTTAAGATTTGAACTGAAGGTAAATTTTCCTCCACAAATCTCACAATGGAAAGGTTTCTCGCCTGTATGTCTCCGCATATGTTGCTTGAGAATTGAATCAATGGAAAATTGTTCTCCACAGATTTCACATTGATAAGGTTTTTCTCCTGTGTGCTTCCGCATGTGTTGTTTAAGGCTCGACTTCTGGGTAAATTTCCCACCACATACCTCACAGTGAAAAGGTTTCTCTCCAGTATGTATTCTCATATGTCTCTTGAGGTTTGAACTATCTGAAAAATTCCCTCCACAAACCTCACAATGAAATGGTTTCTCTCCAGTGTGTGTCCGTATGTGTTGTTTAAGACTTGAATTTTGAGAAAACATTTCACCGCAAACTCCGCAGTGGTAGGGTTTTTCACCAGTATGTGTTTTAATATGTTCTTTGAGATAAAAATTCCGTGAGAATCTTTCTCCACAAACTTCACATTTATATGGTTTCTCTCCAGTATGTATTCGCATGTGTTGTTTTAAATGTGGCTTCCGTGTAAATTTTTCCTCACAAATTTCACATTGAAAAGGTTTCTCTCCAGTGTGTGATCGCATATGTCTTTCAAGTGTTGATTTATGGGAAAATCTTCCACCACAAGCCTCACAATGGAAACGTTTCTCTCTCATGTTGGTTTTCATTTTCAGTCCAAGTTTGGATTCATAAGGAAGAAGCAATCCAGAAGCCTCATAATGTAGAGACTCCTCTGTGTCTCTGACATTCATTTTTCTCAACCTGAAGAGCAGAGAGACAGGAAATTTTAACAAAACAAAAGACAAAAAGATAAGTAAATAAACCAAATAATAAATGCATTTCATATCAGTAAAATACAAGACAAATATTAGACTACAATTATTTGCTGAGAGAGAGAATGAACATTAATGATGATCACTGAGATGGAGAGAGATAATATATAGATAATAAAGAGACTGACTGATAGAATGAACATATTGATATATATATATATAGGGAGAGAGAGAAAGAATGAACATAGATAATGATCAAAGACTGAATGAACACATTGTGATATATAGATATATACTACCAGTCAAAAGTATTTGGGCACTCTCAAGAATTTGTATTTCTCATCCTAAAAGTGTTATTCTTAATGAAACAAACTAAGCACTAAAACTTGTATGTAGTATAATAAATAAGCCATTGCGATGCTTAACTTGTTTCATTAAAAATGACACTTTTAGGATGAGAAATACAAATATTTGAGGATTTTAAATACTTTTGACTAATAGCATATATATATATATATATATATATATATATATATATATATATAAATAACAGAAGGGAATTTGACAATATAGAGAAAAATTGATAAACGAGGTAATCGAAAAAGAAAAACTGAATGTGAAAGAAAGTCAACATTATAACGTTTTGGTTCTAATGAACCATCATCAGGGCTACGAAGGATGATACCTAGTGATGTTAAATCACTGATTGATAGTTCATTAGAACTGAAACGTTATAATGCTGACTTTCTTTTACATTAAATTCTTCTTTTTGAATTACCTTGTTTATCAGTTTTTTTTATCAATATATATATATATATATATATAATGAAGACACTGACAGAATGAATAAATTGATATACATATATATGTGTATATCAATATCTATATATGTTATCTCTCTCTCTATATATATATATATATATATATATAGAGAGAGAGAGAGAGAGAGAGAGAATATACATAGAGAATGAATAGACTGAGAGTGGGTCAAGTGTTAGCCAATGGTCCGGGAGACCTGGGTTGAATCCCAAGTCGCATCATACCAAAGACCTTAAAAATGGTACTTGATACCTCCTAGCTTAATACTCAGCAGGTGCCCATGGTGTAATGGCTATCGTCGCAGGAAATGGACATGGCGACACCAGTCCAAATCTTGGCCTAGAATAATTGCATCTCACAAAGCACTAATACCCTTGGGAAAGGTATGAATCCAATTATTCTCCCTCCAGCTATGGGTAAATAGTAGGGCAGACTAGGTTCTTCAGCCTTGGAGAGGCAACTAGTCTAGGAGAAAGAAAACTCTGAATTCAAACCTGTTAAACTTTGCTTAAAAAAAAATTGACGTTGTGTCATATCCTGCCCGAGTGGAGGGGTTGGTAAATATGAATACTCGGCAATATAAGGTACGTATGGAGGGTAAAGTGGAGCAATCTAGGAAAAGGAGTAGCGTCCTCCGCAACACCTCGGTGTAGTAGCTATTGAAAAGGGAGCCTTCTGGTCGCCTTCGACTACAGTCGCCAACTTTACTTTACTTACTACATATGTGTGTGTGTGGGTGTGTGAGTGAGTGAAATTTTACAAATGAATCAAATTACGGCATTAAATAACCCATGAGGAGTTGATACCAAATCAAAGTAAACAAATGATTATTGATATTAGACAAAAAAAATATTTGAGACGATATATCAGTAAACAATCAAAATTATCATTATATACAAAAAAAAAATCTGTCTAAAAAGACGGGAATGAAACATTAAGAAATGAATCAAATGTTGGCATTAAATAACCCATAAAGAGTTGATATACCGTAAAACAAATAAACCAAGCCGAGCCATTTGTTTGTTATTTATTAATTGATAAATTTATTTCATGTGCCGAAAAGGAACTGCCATTAAAAGGAAGATAAATGCAGACCTCCTCAGCCCACAAAAAATGTTCAAAATAATGTTTATTAACCCTCTGAAAAGTACATAGGAGATCGGCAGGGTTGAATGTGTGTGAAAGACTTCACAAGAATAAAATAAATGAATAAATAATCACGTTTAAAAATTGGACCACAACTTTACCATTGTACGCGTTAAAAATTTATTCATGTCCGAATTCATTTTATGTAATGTGTTATTGGTCAGAAAAAAATTGTGAAAATTAATTTGTTGATAAAATGAAATCAAACTCTATTAGTCCAGAAAGGTTTTGATAAACGGGCTACGCTTACCAAAACCTTTCTAGTTCCCCAATGATGCCTACATCGGAAAAATAAGGTTTAAAAAATCGGCTTTGAGATACTCTTACTGCGCTTTTAATCTGACTTCATATCGTATTTTGAACCGACTACAGAACTCTAATAGTACGAACCTTTATTTTTATTTATTTATTAACCATCATTGCATACATACATACATACATACATACATACACACACGTATATATATATATATATATATATATATTCTTTAAGAAAAAAAACAACGAAACCGGTCACATAGGATTATAAATTTATTTCAATCCTGTTACGCATTTTTGAAATTTCCAAAAACACGAAAAAAAATTAACGGGACTTCTTCTGATGAAATCAATACTATATATATATATATATATATATATATATATATATATATATATATATATATATATGAGGGGGAGAGAGAGAGAGAGTTAAGTAATTTTAATTACAATGTATGATTTAACTGATTTAATTTTTCTTGATATTTTAAAGAAATTTAAAATTCTAATTTGAAATATTAACATTATAACAGACTCAATAAAAAAAAATATTCATATAAAATTTCAGAATATTTTTTACTTACTTTTTTGATATCCACACAAAAATTTGAGAAAATGATCTTCAATATTTTTTTATTTTTTCGGGTTCCTTTTTATTTTTTCGTTTTTTTAAGAAGAGTTTTGTGAAATTTGGTATGGTTAAGCTAAAAAATTTCCAGATATTCTCATGTTTAATTTAATATGATTAATGACTGGATTAATAACTGGATTATCTATTTAAAAGAAAACCACCTCCAATTAGAAATAAACAAGATTAAATAAAATCCTGGAAGCAACAATGAAAAAAAAAACACCTTCGTTATTCAATAACAAATTTAAACAAAGGTTGTTACTTACCGGTGTAAAACAACAATATGTAGCCTGTAAAAAATGTTCTCCCAAAAATATCAGCAGTAATTCTATTCTTTGTTTTAATGGCTTATCAACCTTTGCCAAAGCCATCCTTGTAGAAGAACAGGTGTAGAACCATTTAACCCATAGTTGGTGGGATAAGGAAGTGCATACTTTTCCTAAGGGTATCAGTCACAAGTGAACATTATCCCGCAAATGGAGTTTGAACTTGCCTAATACGGTCCAACATATTAACTATTACACCATGGGGGACCCTTCGGTTATTTTATTGTCGAGACCCTTATACTGTAATGGCTATCGTCGTCGAGTATGGACTTGATTGTTTTTAAATTCATTGCAGAAAAGTCTTCTTATGGTAAAATCATCATATGGTAAATTAATCGACAGTAAATTCATCATACCAGATTAATTGCTCTTATAATATAAGATTTCCATAAACCTCGTCTAAAGTCAAATCCTCTGTTGCGGAGCCGATAAGCATGTCGACCCCGCAAATGAATTAAGTTTAATGCGTGTGAGTGACAGCCAAAGACAATGAAGGAACAAAATCGAGGTAACAAATATAACAGGTGACAATTTATTGTCAGATCTACAAACGTGTGTAAAGTCTGTGATGATCGTATTCGGTCTTCAGCTCGAATGGTAACGTTGATAGCTGGTATGGTTGAGAAGTAGATGAGCGCAGCTGGATGTTAGTTGCGGCGGGTAAGCTGGCGTAGGTTGATCGAGCCGTTGAAGAAGCTGAAGGATCATAGCTGGAAGCTGAGGTCGGTTGAGTCGTAGAATGCAGCTGGATGATCGTAGCTGGAAGCTGGCGTAGGTTGATCGAGCCGTTGAAGAAGCTGAAGGATCGTAGCTGGAAGCTGAGGTCGGTTGAGTCGTAGAATGCAGCTGGATGATCGTAGCTGGAAGCTGGCGTAGGTTGATCGAGCCGTTGAAGAAGGTGAAGGATCATAGCTGGAAGCTGAGGTCGGTTGAGTCGTAGAATGCAGCTGGATGATCGTAGCTTGAAGCTGGCGTAGGTTGATCGAGCCGTTAAAGAAGCTGAAGGATCATAGCTGGAAGCTGAGGTCGGTTGAGTCGTAGAATGCAGCTGGATGATCGTAGCTGGAAGCTGGCGTAGGTTGATCGAGCCGTTGAAGAAGCTGAAGGATCATAGCTGGAAGCTGGGGTCGGTTGAGTCGTAGAATGCAGCTGGATGATCGTAGCTGGAAGCTGGCGTAGGTTGATCGAGCCGTTGAAGAAGCTGAAGGATCATAGCTGGAAGCTGGGGTCGGTTGAGTCGTAGAATGCAGCTGGATGATCGTAGCTGGAAGCTGGCGTAGGTTGATCGAGCCGTTGAAGAAGCTGAAGGATCATAGCTGGAAGCTGAGGTCGGTTGAGTCGTAGAATGCAGCTGGATGATCGTAGCTGGAAGCTGGCGTAGGTTGATCGAGCCGTTGAAGAAGCTAAAGGATCATAGCTGGAAGCTGAGGTCGGTTGAGTCGTAGAATGAAGCTGGATGATCGTAGCTGGAAGCTGACGTAGGTTGATCGAGCCGTTGAAGAAGCTGAAGGATCATAGCTGGAAGCTAAGGTCGATTGAGTCGTAGAATGCAGCTGGATGATCGTAGCTGGAAGCTGGCGTAGGTTGATCGAGCCGTTGAAGAAGCTGAAGGATCGTAGCTGGAAGCTGAGGTCGGTTGAGTCGTAGAATGCAGCTGGATGATCGTAGCTGGAAGCTGGCGTAGGTTGATCGAGCCGTTGAAGAAGCTGAAGGATCGTAGCTGGAAGCTGAGGTCGGTTGAGTCGTAGAATGCAGCTGGATGATCGTAGCTGGAAGCTGGCGTAGGTTGATCGAGCCGTTGAAGAAGCGGAAGGATCATAGCTGGAAGCTGAGGTCGGATGAGTCGTAGAATGCAGCTGGATGATCGTAGCTGGAAGCTGGCGTAGGTTGATCGAGCCGTTGAAGAAGCTGAAGGATCGTAGCTGGAAGCTGAGGTCGGATGAGTCGTAGAATGCAGCTGGATGATCGTAGCTGGAAGCTGGCGTAGGTTGATCGAGCCGTTGAAGAAGCTGAAGGATCATAGCTGGAAGCTGAGGTCGGTTGAGTCGTAGAATGCAGTTGGATGATCGTAGCTGGAAGCTGGCGTATGTTGATCGAGCCGTTGAAGAAGCTGAAGGATCATAGCTGGAAGCTGAGGTCGGTTGAGTCGTAGAATGCAGCTGGATGATCGTAGCTGGAGGCTGAGGTCGGTTGAGTCGTATAATATAGTTGAATGATCGTAGCAGGAAGCTGAGGTCGGATGAGTCGTAGAATGAAGTTGGATGACCCATAGCTGGAAGCTGAAGTCGGTTGAGTCGTAGAATGCAGCTGGATGACCGTAGCTGGAAGCTGAAGTCGGTTGAGTTGTAGAATGCAGCTGGATGACCGTAGCTGGAAGCTGAGGTCGGATGAGTCGTAAAATGCAACTGAAGGATCATAGCTGGAAGCTGAGGTCGGATGAGTCGTAGCATGCAGCTGGATGATCTTAGCTGGCAGCTGAAGTCGGTTGTGTCGTAGAATGCAGCTGGAAGATTATCGCAGGAAGCTGGTGTCGATCGTGTTTGGTAGATCGATATTCCTGGTTTTGACGGTACGTTGGGTTAACCGAGGGTGTGTCCATCCGGTTGCTGGCTCGTACTGCGAGTCGTACGTGAGCCAGGTGTTGCAATAGTAGGACAGTCCGTAACAGCGAGTCGTACGTGGACTGCGTGATACCTTGCAGGATCGTCGAGGTCGAGTTTGGTGTTGGCGGCTTGGTCGTGTAGTGTCGGGCGAGCTAGTGACTAAGACTGAGCCGTGTCTTAGTGTTACGGACCAAGTAAAAGGTCGGAGAGACCGTGGTTAAGGTTTGCCAGACCTTAATAAAGACGTGATCGAGTGAACGAGTCGGTGATGCTAGGGCTGAGTCGTGCTCCCTAGCCGTGCGGACGTATCGGGCACGAGCTAAGGCTTTGCCGTGTCAAAGTCGTGCGGACGTATTGGACGGGAGCGAAGGCTGGGTCGCACGAAAGCCGTGCAGACATATCGGACGGTAGCTATGGTTGTGTCGCACCAAAGCTGTACGGACGTATCGGACGATAGCGAATGCTTTGCCGTGTCAAAGCCGTACGGGCGATAGCTAAGGCTGTGCCGCGCCGAAACTGTAAGGACGGTAGCGAAGGCTTTGCCGTGTCAAAGCCGTACTGACATATCAGAGTACAAACGAGCAGACAGGCCGGGAGGCCGAGGCTAAGATTGACGTTATCTTAGCGCTGCGCAGATAGTGAAGCGGTAGCTAAAGGCTAAACTGTGCCTTTAGCACTGCGCAGCCAATCGGACGAGCGGAACAGAGCGAGGGTTTAAGACCGGCTGGTCTTAGAATCCGTCTTCGTGTTTGCCTCCTGGCCGTCTATTTCGGCGAGCCAATTAAGACTGCCAAAGATACTACGACCCGCAGACGGTGACCTCTTATGGTCCTTAAAAGGGCCGTTTGTGCATAAATATGTGATGGGAAAGGCGAATGCACCACCTGATGTAGGATTCGAGCCTTTTTGAGACTGCTAAGAGCGGCTCCTGAGAGCATCCGAGGACCTATGGATTTTTGCCGTCGCAGAAGCCTTTGTTATATGAAAGCGTAGCGTCGGCTAGCGAAGATGATTTATTCCATTTTTATAGCGATGTTTCAGACAGAAGTGTTCTGTTATTATGTTAATTTCAAATTTATCCCTTTTTTTATCTGAGACGAGAGGTTAAGGTCGTAAAAGGGGCTTCGTCACTTCCGATCGTAACCGGATGTTGTTTTTCTAGGGCGAGCGAGTAATCCGATGTGTACGTTAGTGGACAGGTTACGATACTTCTAGCTCTTCTAAATTCTTAAAAGTATAACGAAGAAGGTGGTTCAGGTTACCCTCTCCGTTATATTAAAAGGAAAATAAAGGAGAAGAAACGAAGATGCCGTAAGTTTTTCAATTTAGAAGTTTAATAAATGTTTGTTGGAAAGAAAACCTTTGTACTGGTCGTCGTAGTGTGGAGAAGAAAATAGTTATTGAATTGAGAAAGAATTAAAGCAGGCATATGGCGTGCTGCCAGTAGTTTGTAGTCCCGTGGATTTTTGGAGTGAAGAAAAGTTTTCCTCTAAATGGCGGAATAAATACATCTAGTTTATATCCAATTGCGAACCCTTGATCTAGGAGGTTAGACTCAAGGGTCCATAAACTAGATGGCCTCCCTCATGATGTTATAACTCTGCCGCCAGGAAGAGAGTGGACAGAAATACGTCCGTCCCGCACGCAAGATTTTGAGGAAGAGAAAGTTTGGCGAGCTTTCACCGAATTCGATTTGACCGGGAAAGTCACCTGTTCCGAATGGGATTCGTCATCCTCATTGGGTGAAAATCTGCGACAACCATAACGGTCGAAATAATTTACGCACCAAAGACACAAAGTTCTTTCTGCTACAAAAGCAATGAGCAAATTCTAATTTTGCCACGAATAATTTACCATACGATGAATTTACCGACGATGAATTTTTCATCATAGATTTACAGGATAGGGCCACCTGAGTTCAAATCCTGAACGAGGGTGTTTGCTTTTCACATTGCGCAAAGACCATGGGGAAAGTTACGGATTCAGTTATTCTCCTACTAGCTTTGGATAAATAGTAGAATAGACTGGGTTCTTAAACCTTGCGATGGCAACTGTTGGGGAACTAAACCTAGTGGTCTCCCTTTTTGGAGTAATGAGTGGAGCTTTCGAGAATCACGTGACTGTTGGTCATGAGACATTTCCAGAAACGAGTTCTATATCTTTTGGTACCAAACACCAAACGAAGAGGACGGCTTTCTTTCGTCTCCGCTTTTTTCTTGCAGAACGCGCTTGCAAATTATCCTGTGTGAACCATTCCTTAACACCAGAAAAAATGTAAGATTTTAACCACGACTGTTTGCTCTGTGGAACAGCTTATCTACTTTCTTTTACACTTTGGGACAGTATGTCACGTTTCTTAATTATGTGTACAATGTATATCATGTTTTTTAATTATGTATACTATGTATGTATATAAAATGTATGTCGTTGTAGTCTAAATAAGCTTTGTTTTTCCTTACCGAAATATTTTGTGTTAGGTTTCATTTTGAAACCCTAATGCATTATTGGAAAAAGCTGGTGGTAGACTCAATGAATACCACACATCAATAAATTCTAATATAACCATTCTTGGAGAAGGAAGGCTTTGAATTAAAACCAGTTGTAAACCTGGAAAGAATGGGTACCGCTTGGCTATTTGTGCCCAAGACACATTACACATGTAGTGCCTCATCTCATGACCAAACCAGTGGCCCAGTTGGCTGCATCTCTGCAGATGGGTAATACTCCCCCAACGAGTGTCCTGTAGCCCAGTTGGCTGGGGCTGTAGAATACACTGACTGCATCTCTGCAGAGGGGTAAGACTCCCCCAACGAGTGTCCTGGATATGACACTAAACAATCTGATGGTGAGGCTCCAGTAATGTTGGAACTTTGGGGAATGCGAAGAATCATTGCCATCGCTCTACAATGGTTGATATGCCATAAAACCAAACCAAACTAGATTATAAGGCAAAAAGATTTTCTTCATGCAACGGCTAATCAAACCTTTTATTAGTATCAATATCTTTAACGGTCTTACACTTGCTTAACACATTTGGTTGATTGATTTCAGTGGCCTATTAACTTGTCAAGGGTTATTTTATGCCTGGAGGTTAGAGAATCGCATACATTTTACTTTATATTTACATTTTTCTATATATATATATTTTTTTTTTGCTTTGCTGTTTGTTTGTTATTTTCGTTTTTGCTATTTTTTTTTGTAAAATCTTTTTGAGAAATTAGAAATAGAATCGAGATTATAGAGACTTGTTATCACTCAGATCTGTGGAAGATAAGTTGTTCTCGAAGTTTTATTAGAAGTAAAACTCCGAGTGTCATTTCCACAATTTACAACACAAATCGTATAAACTATAAAAATTTATTTCTAACAAGGAATCAAACCGACCATGTGCGGCACTTGATTTGGCCAGAGTGGAAAAGGAAGAAGTAATTCTAGACAATACGACACCAAGAAGCTACTTCCCACTGTTGGTCAAAAACTACTACTGGATCCTCTGTACGAACTCGGGACCAGACTGCAAGACAGCAAAAAATAGCCAGCAGAAAGCTTTCGTCACTCACTTCTTGAATAACTGATAATTATTTCAAACAGACAAGAAGCTTCCCAATAGATAAAACTAAAATCAAATGAACATTCTACGAAGTTGAACAACTGAAAGAAAATTCAACCCGAGAATTCTGCTGAAAAAATAACTTTACAGAAGACTCAATTGAAATTAAATGAAAATTAAAAGGATTCAATTAAAATTAACTGAAAAATAAAATTCAACCCATAAACTCTGCTGAAAAAATAACCTTTCTCTGCTCTCATCCAGAGGTAGGCGTCGCGTTCCATTCAAGGGAAAAAAGAAACTTTCGTAGAAGAAAAAAAAAAAAAAAGAGCAATTAATTACCAGTCATCCCGGAAGGGAACTCCGTTGGCCGAAGCCCCCTACCAGAATCGACATTTTTCCTCCATCTTAACCCTAGCACGTGCGCGCAGCAAGAAACCATTTTTGTCCTAACAAGAAAATTTTATAAGGTATGTCCCAAAACTTTAATACCAACAAAACAAGAAGGGAAATGTATTCCTAGGTAAATTTCAATCTCCCGTTTTTTGGGCTTCAAAGGACTCAGCCGAATTACCGACCAAATCCCGCCAAGAAGGCGCATAGACATTCTGTTGCTTTTAATTTTGTTTTGATTCATTTTTGGTTTTGTTTTTTGCATTAATAAATGCACATTGTTGTTCATTAATCCGGCCTTATGTTTTTTTTGTATTCGAACGTCTTCAGTAACGAAGAAATTTTAGTTATAATTTTATCGTGTTGCTAACACAACTTTTAATTACGTGCCTTCCCCACGAGGACCGAAAGGAAACCTAAGTGTAACAAACACGGAATATAACAGAGTGTTGCCCGTACATATCTATGTGTACGTGTAGTCAAGATAGAGGGGAGTATGGGATACACATTTTTTCTAGTCTTAAAATAAGCAATAAAAACATACTTAAGAACATTCTAGAAATTCAGGATCAAAACCGTATTAGCATTTAAATTACATTTTTATATTTTTCAACCAATCAGCTAAAAACATAGAATAGAACATTCTAGAAAGATAGGATCGGAAGTGAACTAACAGAAAATATTTAGGCTCGAAAATAAAATCGTAAAATACAAATCTGATTGGTCAATAAATGTCTACGCGCCAAAATTTTAGGACGATTCTTTGATCCACCTGTAGGATATAAATAACACAGAATTAGGGAGCCATTCACACAGACTTACACCAAAACGAAGACGAAGACTAAGACTAAAACACAAGCCACTAAGCCAGTAAAGCAGTAACCGATACTATGTCCGGCAAATTCCTTTCCTTCCTCAATTAAAGTTCATGACATATCTTCAGATGGCCGCGAATCACATTCAAAAGAAAAACCCGACAAACTTTCTTTCATCAACGCGACACGCCGTCGCCACAATCATAAAACCCGCTATGAACTTAATGTAAGTAAGAACGACTTATTTACGGACTCCGTTAACATACACACATCTTTAAACAAATTTATTTTTTTCTTGCCAAACTTTATTTTCCAAAAGGCCATTTACACATCATGTATTTTATTTGTTTTCATATTCTGTTATTTGCATATTAAATTGTTTGTTGTTTAATGTTCGTTGTGTTCTATTCCATTTCTTTTACGCAGTTGTAAAGTTTTGTGTTGTATTTGTGGTGGAAATAATTTAGAGAGCAATACCCGTAAATTACTGACGCACATCTACTGAAATAACCAAATTACATACAACCCCCACAGGAGAAAGTGGTAAAATTGTACTTAAATTCATATGTGTGTGCGTATGTACGCGTGTGAAAGAAAAGTACATTGTCGTGTCTGATCGCTGACTGAACGGGTGTGTATGTGTGTAGTGGGAGAGGTTGATGTCCACAAGAAAATGAGTTGACCAACAGATGGTAAGTTTACTAATTTCGTAGCGACTATAAATGTTTTTACTTCTGTGTCCGTCTGTCTAAAAGTCTAAGAGAGTCTGTCTGTGTAAGAGAGAAATTGAGAGTCTGCGTGTGTCTGCGAACGTCTACTAGTGTCTGAGAGAATGTTGCTATTGATAGCGTGAAATAAATAGATTTCCTAATCACGTGACCGACTCCAGATAAGATATTTATTTTTGCACGGAACAATTCAGTTTGGAGTTCGACGGCGCAGTCGTAACTGAAAACACCGACACGTAGCTATTCTGTCCAATCAGGTTTCAGAAACTACTTACTTTATTTCTCACAAGGAGTAAAATAATAATAACTGAGAGAGTCAAAATTTCTGCAGTATTTTGATATCTGCAAAATCACCGCATGTATATCATGGGACCAAAGCAGTTCAGGCCGTAGTAGGTTGGTAATATTGTGGTAACTTGTGCGCACACACGTTGCGCGTTGCTTCACTCTGTGAGTGATTTGAAAACCGCACTGATGAATATTCAGTGTTGCCTAATTCAAGAACTTTAAGTGTTCGAACTGGGGTATAACGCCGGGGAAACAAACTAAACCATTTCTGGTGCAAAAGGTGCTGTTGATCACAGTACAGTAATCAAATGGTTAAATAAATTTCGCCTCTATAGTAAGAAAATTGACAATCACGAAAGTTTAGGTAGACCCAAACGTGTTGATTCCGAGGCTGTGCTCCAACCGATAAAGGCAAATCTGGCGAGTAGCATTCGGAGAGTATCAGGCGAACACAACATTTAACAGTCCAGAGTGGTTCGTCAAATTCATGACTTCGGCAAAAGCGCCAGGAACTGCCGAATCGTGCTACATGTTACCAAAATATTGAAAGACCTTTGATTCTTAATTATAATTATAATGACAATACTGTATAAAAACTTATTTCTAACAACAAAACAAAACTGACCACGTGTAGCTTTTAACAGCAATTTTAGCGTTTCAAAATGGAGAAGGGAGAAGTGAGCCAAGGCTACAAGGCACCAAGAGTTGTCTCCAACCATTTGTCGGCAGTTACTACAAATGTTCAGTGCAAATTCGATGCTCAATTGTTAAAGCAGAAAAACATAGCCAGCAGAAAGGTTTCGTCACTCACTCCTCCTTTAACTATTAAAAATAAAGAAATTAACTAGGAGTTATCCGAAAAATTCAACTAAAAGTCAAGTTAACAGAAAACTTAGCGAAAATTAAATGAAAGCTGAACATTCAACCCGAGAATTTGACTAGAGATAACTTTACAGAAAACTCAACTAAAATTAAACGAAAGTTGAAAATTCTACTAATATTTCAACGAAACCACAAAAACTACTCAAATTCAAAGAACGGTGTTTTACAGACTCTCTCTCTCTCTCTCTCTCTCTCTCTCTCTCTCTCTCAGACAAGTCCTACAAATTACAACAAATTTGCAATGCTTTATCCTTTCTATCCTTTCTCTTCCTTTGTTTATATTATATAAAATTAGTTTTCCTAAAACTATGTCGTCTGTATTATCTTTAGAATCATTATCTAAACAAGAAAACTGCGGAACCTACAGTTTGAAACTACCTAGTAAAGCCAGCCTAAAAATATTATTCCTTTATCCAGCAAATTTGGCTCTTAATATTATTTTTTAAATGGTAAATTGTGTTCTTTATGTATTTTCACATTTCACCTATGAAATCATGCTCACGTTATTGAAACTTTTAGTCATAGTTTTCTCTAATGAATTTTCCTCTTCCTCTTATGAAATGATAAAAATAAAACCAAGTGGAAGACAACTGGGATACGTGCGAATCGGTAATTAGAGATCATTTCGATATTATATTAAATTGTAAACAGGAAACCCATTCTAAAAGTGGGAAATCTTGCGGTATAGCGGTTAATATGTTGAACTGCAACATCATAGTACGCAAGTTCAAATCCCAGTTTTGCTAGTACATTCACTTTCGGACTAATACCTCTAGGAAAGGTATGAACCCTTTTATTTCTCCAGCTATGGGTTTGTAAGGGTTCATAGATAGTAGATACATATATATAAATTTTTATCAAGAACAGTATTGGTATATATCACTGACAATTCAATTAAATAACAATCATTTGTTTACACACAGTTAAATGATCAAACAGTTCCATTTCTAACAATTCAATTTAGCATAATTCATTTGTTTGAACGGAGATTATATGTCAATTAGTTCTATTTAACCCATAGATCAAATGTTATCACTCCGGGTCAGAGTGGACCTAGGAGTGATGGTAATGAAAAGGTGTTACGGGACAAATAAGAACGTCGACCTTGCAAATTATCTTTATGTTGGGTGAGTAAATTGACAGTCGGAAGACAATGAAGAGAACAAATGCGAGATAACAGTATAATAACAAATGACAATTTATTTTGTCGTAGGTTACTGTTTGATGGTCGTATCGGTGATGGAAATAGTTGAGACAGCTGGTGGAATACTCCTTCATTGTAGGGACAGCTGACGGTAGTCGTTAATAATAGAGACAGTTGGAAGTCGTCGGTTGGTATCCAACCAGGAGGTGAGTTCTGTGAGTCGGTCGTAGGCGTCGAAGTTAGTAAGCCGCGAGGATCGAACGAGTGGACTAAGACTGCCTTGTCTTAGTTCTATGTAGCCGAGGAACGAACAAGAGACCAGTGGCTAAGACTACCGTGTCTTAGTTCTGCGTAGCCGAGGAGCGAACAGACGAGCGGCTAAAACTACCGCGTCTTAGCTCTGCAGAACCGAGGAACGAGCGAGGGACCAGTGGCTAAGACGACCACGTCTTAGTTCTGCGTAACCGTGGAAGGAACGAGCGAGTGGTTGAAACTATCGTGTCTTAGGTCTGCGCGAACCGGAACCGACCGAAATGGATATGACCGGATGGTCTTACTATCCTCTTCATGGTGCCTCCAGGTCGTCTGCTTCGACTAGTTCATAAAAACTAGTCAGAGATGCTCCGAAACTAAGGTTGGAGACCTCTAATGGCCCTTAAAAGGACCGTTCACAAGTCTATGTAGATGGAAGACGGATGCAACCACAAGATGTAGGATCACACTTTTGGTACTTTGCTTACGAGTCCAGATTCGAAAGAATCGTAACACCTGGTAGTATTTGTCTCTGCATCCCACCAGACATGACATGACATGACACAAGGTCAATGACCCGAAGGTCGATAATAGTGAGGGTTTAGGGGAGGGGAAGGTCAGGCACGACTGTCCTTCCAACCAGGCGAGTGTGGCACAAGGCCTTTTTTAGGAGGGACCGGGCGCAGGGCCGTAGCCCAGACGCGCCTAGCGGCTCCAAAAATGCCTCAGGTCCCGTCGGCATTCCCCTAAAGAGGGGTGCTTCAGGCACCATGTAATAAATTCAGCCCTTCCAAGGAGGATTAGAGCCTGGGAGTATGGCCCTCTGAGGCTCGAGGATGCAGGTCAAGGTGCATCACGACCGACTGCCACCGCAACCAGTACACATCCAACTAGATCCGTGTACGCCCAACACGGCCGATCGAAGTGTGTTCCGATAAACGGTGACACAACGTCCGTAAAAATAAACGGGCGCGCCACTGACTGTTGAAAAACCTTGTCTATACATTGAGCGAAAGTGATGACACGCTACCTGGCTGCATAAATCGAAAGTTCATACATATAAAAGATAAGTGGTAATTGGAACCTTCATTAGCCTGGAATAGGCATCTGAAGATTATCCACTTTATTTTGATAAAGATGACTTTCGCAAGATTGGCACTATTAGTGTTGTAAATAGATGGGTTATTTCTTTTTTCGCTGTTATTGCTAGTGGAGCAGAAATAACTTCCTATCTTTATTTGGCGCGTAATTTAATTTGACCATGATGGTTGTCGCATATTTTCACCCAATGAGGATGACTTATCCTATTCTACCCGGACCATTTTTCCCGGGCAACATAAAAACAGTGAAAGCCCGCCAAACTTTCTCTTCCTCGTGTTCTTTCGAGCAGGACGGATGTACTTTCTGTCCTCTCTCTTCATCGCAGCAGAACCATTACACCATGAGGAAAGCCATCTAATCTATGGACCTTTGAGTCTACCCTCCTGGACCAAAGGCTCCCAGTTGAATATAAATTAGATGTATTTATTCCGCCACTCATAGGAACACTTTTATATTGCCTCTGACATTCAGCGACTTCATTCCTGTTCAACCTTTTAGGAGACCTTCATTCCTCTCTCCTACAGCGCAGGACCACAAACTTATGGTTGACTGCATCATTCCTGTCCTTAATCAGCAACACGACTTTTGCTATGTCTATAGCGAAGCGAACCCCTATCAGACAACCAACTACTTCAATTCTGCTTATCGATTTTGGAGAACTTTACTCCTCTATCCAAAATCTTGGGGACTTCGAACTACTGGCTGAACGCCAAATGCCTGCTCATCCCTTTTATAACTGTATTTCTTCTCACTACGACTTTCAGCACAAAGGTTTTCTTTCAACTCAAGTCGATAATAAACTTCCAAGTTGAAAATCTTCGGTATCTTCGTTCGACTCCTTTCATTTTCCTTTTAATATAACGCGGAGGTACTTTAACTACCTTCTTCCCAATACTAGTAAGGGTTACGAATAATTTTTATCGTTTCCGGTCGTAAGCGGACGAAGCGTTTTTTAGCGATTAGAGTGGTCTGGTTTGTTTACATTTGAACAAAACGCAACAAAGGCACTCCACATTCACCAAAGCTCAAAAATTGGAGCTTCACCATCAGATTGTTTAGTGCCATACCCAGGGGGAGTCTTACCCTTCTGCAGAGATGCAGTTGGTGTATTCTATAGCTCCAGCCGACTGGGCTATCCACGTGTTGGTAAAATAAAATCAATTCACAAAATAAAGAAGCTAACACATTGTTTCATTTCATGTATCGACTTTATTCTGTATTCCTTGGAAGAAAAGCCCTTATTCAGTTCCTTTGTGCGAAGGGATTGGGTAATTTAAGTACAACTGCTTGGCAAAGTTAACGAGTTGGGGTCCTCGTGAATTATTTCAATATCTCTGGGCTCTTGGAGCCGCCGAGAAAACTGTACTTCCTTGAGTGAGGCTGGGTATAAAAAGAAAGCAGGAAAAAAAATTAGGAGAGCATGACCCATGACCGGAAATTTAGAATCGAAGAGTCTGGTGACAAAAATCCCTTGATGGGAAAATTGTAAATTAAAATTCTTTTTTTAACTTTTATTTTCATCATTTTTACTAATTCGATATTTCTTTAAAATTTATTCTATTTTTTTAATTTCTTATCTTATTCTTTTATGCTTCTTTTTTCAACGAGATTTACTGAGTGTTCTTCACTCAAATCTCGTTAATGACGAAGAGATTAATGCAATTCATATACGGAACGTTGAGAGAAGAATTTATTTGGTTATTATTTATTGTTTCGTAGGTTGTTGGTTTATGGTCATTGGTTTGAAGTTTAAGTATCTGACTCCATTTGTTTTTCTTGCTCATTTTAACTTGTTGGCGCTTTCTTTGTTTGCTGAAGGATGTTTGAGAATTTAAGGAAGGAAACAAAGATTAACTTTATTTTTGAGTTTAAAACGGCTATTTTATAGTATAGGATTTACACTTCTATATTTTAAAATGGCCGTGATACCCCTTGTTCCCGAAACAAAGATGGCGGACATCGGTATACTAATCAGTCTCGGGAAGCAATTGGTCGGGAAAGTTACGTGATTTTTGCTCACAACTACGTCCGCAACTTTGATTTTTGTCCCGCGCATTTGGAGCCGACCACATGACAAGGATTGCCTATATATACTTTCATCTTCCAAGAACTCAAACTCTTACATTTTGACTTACAGAGACAACACTCTCCATTTCGACTTACAGAGATAGCACACACACACACACTCTCTCTCTCTCTCTCTATCTATCTCTCTCTTTCTCTCTCTCTCTCTCTCTCTCTCTCATTTTAACTTCCAGAGACAGCATACTCTATCACTCTCTCCATTTCGAAATCCAGAAACAGCTTGACCTTGCCAGTTAGTAACACAGTGTAATACGCGTAAAATGGGTGCGTATACATTCTGCAACCTTTTTCTTTCTTGTTTTGCCTTTTCGGTTAGACTTTTTCCAGCCTCGAACACAGCCTCAGAAATTTTGTCAAACCTCGAAAGCGACAAACAACCAACATGAGAGAAGACACGCTCCTCCTCGGATACATTGCTATATTTCTGTATATTGATACCTCACATGAAATAGTCAACATACATTTTGTAGTCTACAGGACACTTAATATCTAGTCTTTCACCATTATTAGTTACACACATACACACACGCACACACACAGAGGAATATTCAACAGACTATATTAGAATATTTGTAATGTTTTCTTTTTCATGTATTTGTTGATATATAAACTTAATCTTGTTTGTACTGCTTTTTGATTTGGTTTGGTTTCTTTGTTTAATGGCACATCAACCTTTGTAGGTTATTTAATGCAAAAGCTATTCTCCTCGAAGAACAGTAGTGGTACTATTTAACCTATAGCTGGGAGGATAAGGGGGTTCATACTTTTCCCAAGGGTATTTGCCCGAAAGTGATAGCGCGTCTGGAGTACAAACTCGCTTACTACGATTCCGCAGTCCATCGCTTTAACCACGAGGACACCCCTGCTTTGTTTTGAATGTTCTTTTGTCTGCGTCGTTTTACTTCGTTTGCTTTTCAATAACGAGCCCAACATAATTTGTGGGGAACAAACTATTAAGCAAACATACCACCACAAAATGTGGGACCAAAAATATTCACGAAACATTCCCTACAATAGCGAGGAAATATTCTGGACTAGTAGAAAACAGTCGCACCTCCAAAATATCGAGTTGGAATGTATTTTTCATTTTTAGTGGAGGTGAGTTCAAGGTCAGTGGGAATGTCCAGCGAGTGTTTTTCAATAGACGTAGTTGCTACAGGAGACGCAACCTGCCCTCAAGCCCGAGACTTGGCGAACAAGTGCGCAACCTGCAAACAGACGAGTAAAAGAGGTTTTTTTTTTTGAGCGAGGAAGAGTGTTTCGTTACCTCCTCGCCATATTCGAAGGAAAATAAAGAAGAAGAACGAGGAAGCCGTAAGGTTTTTAATTTGAAGTTTAATGAAGTTTGAGTTGAGAGCTAGTCTTTGTGCTGGTTATCGTAGTGAGAAGAAAACAGGTATAAAAAGGTCGAGCAGGCATTTTGGCGAGTTGCCAGTAGTTTGAAGTCCTATAACTGTGGAGGTGCCGCGACCTGCCTACGAAATTAAACATATCGGATTACACCTCGCCCTAGAGAAATAACATCAGGGCGCGGCCGGAAATGATGAAGCCCTTTTTCGATTTTAACCGGCCGTTACAGCTAAGAAAGGGATAAATTAATATTTATCAACATTTGCAAAACACTTCTGCCAGAAATAATTCAATAAAAATGGAAGTAATACTTTTCGCTAGCCTATACCGGGCTAAAGAAATACTTTTTTCTGCGTCCATTTTTGTAGAATAACTTTCTATCCACGTGGCGTGACAGAAGTGGAGTTCCCTTTCTTCCATATAAAAAGGCTTCAGGCGGCGAAAATAGAGAGGTCTAAGCGGACGCTCTCAGGAGCCACTCGGCTCCACGAGGCTCGGGTCCTACGTTATCGTGGTCGCACCCACCTCGCCGCCACTTCTGGTGGTGGATTCAACAACATTTTTTACGGTCCTTTTTAAGGGCTATGAGAGGTCACCTTTTGCGGGTCGGTGCATCTCTGGCGGTCAGTAATCATCAGTCGAAATAGACGGCCTGGAGGCAAACACGAAGAGGACTCACTAAGACCAGCCGGTCTTAACCATCGCTCAGTTCCGCTCGTCCGTTTGGCTGCGCAGCGTTAAAGGCAGGGGTTGGCCTTTAGCTACCGCTCCACTATCCGCGCAGCGCTAAGATAACGCCAATCTTAGCCTCGGCCTCCTGGCCTGTTCGCTCGACAGTGCAGAGTTTTGGTGCGCAAGCCTTAGCTATCGTCTCGATACGTCTGCACCGCTTTGGCGCGAAACAGCCTTAGCTATCGCCTTGATACGTCCGCACCGCTTTGGCGCGAAACAGCCATAGCTACAGTAAACGATACGCCCACACAGCTTTGGCGCGAAACAGCCATAACTACCGCCTCGATACGTCCGCACAGCTTTGGCGCGAAACAGCCTTAGCTACCGCCTCGATAAGTCCGCACCGCTTTGGCGCGAAACAGTCTTAGCTACCGCCTCGATACGTCCGCACCGCTTTGGCGCGAAACAGCCTTAGCTATCGCCTCGATAGATCCGCACCGCTTTGGCGCGAAACAGCCATAGCTATCGCCTCGATACTCCCGCACAGCTTTGGCACGACAAAGCCATAACTCTCGTAAACGATACACCCGCACAGCTATCTGGCACGACAAAGCCAAGCTACTGTAAACGATACGCCCGCACTGCTATTTGGCACGACAAAGCCATAGCTACTGTAAACGATACGCCCGCACTGCTATCTGGCACGACAAATCCATAGCTACCGACCACGACGCTCCTACAATGCAGCATTCAGTCCACGTAACGACTCGCTGTTACGGACTGCCCCAGCAACGTAGTATCTAGTCCACGTAACAACTCGCTGTTACGGACTATCCTAGCACTGCGACAAACTAGCTCACGTAACGACTCGCTGTTACGAGCTAGCAACCACAACTCGACCATACCAACGAAATGTCAAAACCGGGACATCGATTTACCAGCGACCGACTTCGGCTTTCCGCAACGACTCGACCGACCTCAGCTGCCCGCGACGACTGTCCAACTGCATCCAACGCCTCGACCGATTTCAGCTTACCAGCATCAAACATCTAGCTGTATCTCCACGACTCGACCTACGCCAGCTACCCTCGTCGAACGTCCAGCTGCGAACATCTACAACGCGACCATACCAGCTAACGACGTAACCCATCCTAGCTGAAGACTACATCACAACCACCACGGACATTTACATACACGTTTGTAATTCCGGCAAATAAAATCGTCATTTTTGTTGTATCTATTATCTCGCCGCCTTTTTTCCTTCATTGTCTCTGACCATGCACACTCACACTCACCGGCGTTACACTTAAATTCATTTGCGGAGTTGACGCGCTTATCGGCTCCACAACAGAGGATATATTCAGCATAAATGCGTGGTCCATGTTGTAGGCATTTGGCGTGTTGCCAGTAGTTTGAATTTGTTGAGGGCGTAATATATTCGTCTAATGCATGTCCAACTGGGAACCTTTGGCCAAGCAGTGTAGACTCAAAGGTCCATGAATTAGACGGCTCTCCTCATAGTGTAATGAAACTGCTGCTATTGAAGGGAGCGGACAGAAAGACGTCCGTCCTGCTCAAAGGTTGCTGAGGAAGAGGTGGTTTGGCGGGTTTTCACCAAATTCGATATGCCCGGAAAAGTCATCCGAGCCTTGTGGGATTCGTCATCCCCATTGGTTGAAATTATAAGACGAGACCAACGGTCAAAATAATTTATACGCCAAACATACGAAGTTCTTTCTGCTACAAGGTCTTTTCAGTACTAGTGAAGGCTGAAGTGTGAACAGATTTCTCTTTGGTGCCAGTAAGACTTTTTTTCAGGCATGCGTAGATTTCGTTTTCTGTCAGATGCTTTTGGGAGCTATTGCAGTTTTTGGATTTCTTTTCTTTTTTTTTTTAATCCATTTTTATTAATCTCCTCGGAGACTTCAGCTCACGACCGAGATAGATAGCGAATAATTGTCAATGAGTCACTGGTATCACAGCAAGCTGAAGCTGATGATGATGATATCAAAACATTAATCATCAATTACTTTATTTTTTATCATTTAAAAAAGGATCATATTTTCATAAAATCTGGTTGAAGAAAAAGTGAAGGGAACTGTACTGCTCAACATAGGAATTGAACTTACAGGCCCCAGGTAATGAGTAAAAACTTTTTATAAGCATTTTGGGGCCAGTAGAGAGATTTTTGTTGTTGTTGTTGTTGCCTGATGAACCTTTGCCATTCAGGTTCAACCCCCTACCACCTCGACTTTGCTAGCAGAAATAAAATAAAAAGACTACTTCATTCAAACTAATTATTTTTTCAAAGCTACCAAAATAAAATTAAATAAAGAAAACGATTTTCTGTTGTATTCTTAAAGTAACCCCCCACTGAGACCATTTTTGCATAAGGGATAATTTTATACTTAACACCGGTGATAAGATTTTTTAAAAAATCACTTCGTCATCAACTGATTGTTGATGTTGTTTGGAAATTGAATGAATTTTGTGGGGGTTTTTTATATATCGAAGAAATCTTTTAAAATTAATTGAATATTAATATTAACAGAAATAATTTAGATTACCTGATAAATGTTTATTGTAAATCCACAAGATAATATTTATTTATCCATAAAAGCAAAAATTTGAGGAGATCGATAAGGTAAGAAATATTTTTTTTATATTTGATTATTTTCATCGGTCGTCATCATTGAAATATAAATATTATCGAAGAGTGCGATGGTCTTTCAATTATAAAACCTTTGTTATATACCAACAAAGATAATTATTTATTTAAAAACAAATACTCCGTTTCCGTACGAAAAAAAAAAAGAAACAAAAGAAAATAAGACACTTATACCACAGAAATTCACTAAACAACCCCCTGGAAAAATATACGAAAATTTAAAATCGTTTATTACATTTTTAGTAATTTTATTTTATTTTGTTTCTGACTTATTTATTAAAATTTTTAAAGTAAAATAGATTATAAATTATAAGTATTTTATTAGGTGCAGCATGTGTTAATTAAAATTTTAAAATTTTAAAAATTTGGGATTTATTTTGGTTGCTTTCCATCCTCAAGAACTTCCTTTACTCTGAGAATTTGCCAAATTTGAAATTAATCGATTTTTTATTGAGTTTGAACTGGGGGTTCTATTTACTACATAAATATAATAGTGAAATGATCCCTGACTTTGTGTTATTTCCACTAAGATGTCTACACTAGTTACCTGCCCTTTGTTTTGATTTTATTTGGAGCTGAAAATACTTTTCAGTGTACATTTATTTCTCAAAGAATTGGAGTGGGGGACCTAAAATATTGCCTAATAATTCCGTAGAAATCCAAAACAAAGAATAGGGGTAGATGTATTAGAAATTAAATTTGAATAATATTCTCTAAGGAGGTGGGATAAAATCCGTAAAATATTAGGAATCATTTCGTTATTGTATTCAATTTCTCTGATTCAAGTTCTTTTAAATGCGAGACAATCAAAATTATTTTGCCCAGTCGGCTGTGGCTGTATAATACACCGACTGCAATTCTGCAGAGGGGTAAGAACCCCCGCCTCCAACGAGTGTCCTGATTATGACACCAAACAATCTGATGGTGAGGTTCCAGGAATGCTGGAGCTTTGGGGAATGCGGAGTAACCCTTCATTGCCATCGCTTCCAGTTCCACTCTGGCCCAAAGTGCTAGCACCTGATAGGGTCCTATCTATGGGTTAAGTAGAACTAAACTGCATACTTATGCTAAACAGAATTGTTTGAAATGGAACTGTTTTTGACATTGAAACTGTACTTACGCTAAACTGAGTTGTTTAATATAGAACTGTTTTAACATTTAACTGTATATAAACAAAATCTATACTTATAGTAAACTGAATTGGTTAAATTAGAACTGTTTGACTAAACTTGAATAGCTTGAAATAGAAATGTTTTTGACAAACTGTGTACTTATGTTAAAATAAATTGTTTGAAATAGAACTGTTAACTTGTATAAAAATGGATTTGGCATTAAATAACTTACAATGGTTGATATGCCATAAAAACCAACTAACCAACCCAAATTATTCTAGAAAATTATTTTTATTTTATAAGAGGGACTACTAATATTACTTCTGCCATTAAAATTTAAATGCATTTTTTTTTTAAAGATATGCCATTGTCCTTAACTAACCTTAACTAAATAATAATACTGTCACCAATAATAACTTAAGTTAATTAATAACTTAAGTTTGTGTTATGTTTTAATTTAACCAAGATGGTTTGGTTTGAACCCGGGCTCTTCAACCTTTCCAACTTGTGTAGGAGTCCATCAAAGAACATCCTTTATGAGTTTGTCTTCTCCAGCAATGTCCTGAATGTCTTACTCATCTTACATGGATGGTTTGTGAGATGAGTACTTAGTGGCTGTACAGCTGCTGTTTTATAGGGTGCTGCTTCCAGGATTTGTTCAAAACAGCATTCTTGTGTAGTTCCCATCTTGCTTCTTCTCCATGCGTTTTGTTAGCGTTCATGTGCTACAACCATACAGTAGTATTGATACTGCCACAACTTGAAAAAAAATTCCATTTTATTTTATTGACTAAATCAGATTTCCATATGATCGATATCTTGCTGATAACAGTTCACATCTTTTCTAGGTGTAACATCACTTTCAGTTGATGAGATATTGCTGTCAAAGTATGTGAATTTCTCTGCTAATTTTAGAGGCCTACCACTTAAAGTAAAGCTGGCTCCTTCTCATTTAAAACACATGAACTCTGTTTTATTTGCTTTCATATGGAAGGTAGTGCCTCCTGCTCCTAGCTCTTGGCTATGCAATAGGTTTGTTTTGGTTTGGTTTTATGGCATATCAATCATTTTAGTTATTTAATGCCAAATCCTCTTTATACACACACACACACACATATATATATATATATATATATATATATATATATATATATATATATATATATATGAAATATGTATGATTTGTAAACACATTTTGTTGATAACATTTTTAAAAGAGTCTAAGCTCATGTCTTACTATGTATCACTAACAATTCATTTAAACTTTAGTCATTTTTTTACACACTGTTAAATGATCAAACAGCTCTATTTCTAACAATTCAATTTAATGCAAGTCATTTGTTTGCACTCAGTTTGGTCCATAGAACCCTTTCAAGTGCTACCACTCCAGGCTAGAGTGAACCTGGGAGCAATGGCAATGAAAGAGTACTCCTTATTCCCCAAAGCTCAAGCATTACTGAAACCTCTCCATCAGATAGTTTAATGCCATATCCAGGACAGTTGGGGATAGGGGGAGTTACCCATCTGCAGAGATGCAGTCGGTGTATTCTACAGCCCTACCCGATTGATTGTTTTTAGTAGGGATTTAGCTTGGGTCGGTGTATTTGCAAGAAGTGTAAGATCTTCTTTGTTGCCCCGGTCTGTTCTAGTCTCTGCTTGATATGGTCTGCTTCTTGCTTTTTTTTTTGTGTAAATCCATTTTCCTTTATTAGATCGATTGACATTTGAAGTACATAGTCTAAGCAGATTATAAACAAATGTGGCACTAATGTATCTCCTTGCAAAACTCCAGCAACAATATCAAAGAAGTCTGTGTCTCCTTTTGGTGAGCAAACCATTGCATTTGTATTTTTATAAAGCATCATGTTAACTAACAGTTTCTATGCTAGTAGTATTGGCTCCATCTTACTTCTGTGTATGGAATTGTTCGTGGTTTTAGAAGTCTAGTCGAAGTGGAATCAACCTACTGGGGGGGGGGTAGTCAAAGTATTTTAACATGCAAAATAAACTGATGGATGTTCACCAATCAGATATAAGCAAAATACTGCTCTCCTTTTTCCACCTCAAACTTAGTTTCTTATATGCTCATTAAATCTCGCCACTTCACATGGGCTTATCACATTCTCCCCTGTAAAATAAGTCACACCTCTTGTGTCCTTTTCTTCTTATGGTTTCCGCATGCCGATAGCAAATAGAGCACACCATCTGTTTCTTCGAGGTAAGATTGTTCGTGGCATTACTACTACAAGAATCAAATGCTTTGGAGAAATCTATGAACAATAGTGTTGCCTTGAGATGTTTTTAAATATGTTCCTTCAATGATTTGATGTATAGTCAATCTGAAGTTGTGGATCAATTTCTCTGAAAACAGTTCTGATTTTTTCTAAGAATTTTCTCAATTTTAGGAACAGTTGATTGGTACAAGAGATGCTCATTTGCAGGGGAAGTACAAGCCAGCAAGTCTCATTTTCATATCTTATAATGTTTTTCATGGCAACAACAAAGGCAGGGAATTTGTGTCCATTTACCGGCTTTTCCTTATTTGTCTTCCCTGTAATATCAACACTCTTCCCTGATGACAGGATCACATAATTGGTAATGAGGATCTCTTGCTTTTGCCTACTTCTTCTCCTCAGCAAGCCAAACTCAACTACCACCTCAGTTGTCCCATCAGACATTTTGTTGACCCCCTTCTGATCAAACTTGTCAAGTGTGCTTTGGTCAGATGTTGAAGAGTCTGCTTCACACACTGCTTATACCTTTGTCATCATCCAAGGACGTATTAGCAAGGCTAATGGTTATGTCTACTCCTTGCCCGAGGATGAACATCCTTAATGTCGCATGGTATTCTACCAATAAGAACTGAATGCGAGTTATAGACCCCCGCCCCTTTACTATTCCTTTTTTGACTCACATTGTGTATCACCTATGGTGGGTGGGGGCTTCAACCAGACAGCATCTCCCACCTCATACATTCTGGGATTGATACACTGGTGGTGGTGCCACATCAGTACCTTTTATACAGGCCTAGTAAGTGTATATCAGGTTGCTTGGTGCTGTCAAAGCTGTTGTATCATCTTTTGGAGTTACATTGTGTCAATACACCACCTCCATGATGGAGCATTGCGTTCTGGCAGAAATTTGCTTAATGGTACACTGAGATCTATTTTCTTATTTCTCAACAGCACATCGGTGTATTGAAACCTTATGTGAATGTCCCAGTTCTCTGCAAATTTTGAAAAAATTTCTCCACAGAACGCTGCGCCATTGTTAGTAGTTTGACAAGCAGTCTTCTTTCACAGAACACTGACTCCAATTGCCACATAATATTAACCAAATCCTGGCATAACAACAACCTCCAGATGGCATATCGACTTGGCTTACATTTTATCAAAATTAGATAGTGGCAACCTCCAAAATTGGGCACATCCATTCCAACTCTGCTCTAATTCTCCCACACACTCAGTCTGTTAGCTTTCCAATGCACTGGGGCTGTATTGATAGACTGACACTCATGCAGTCTCTGACTATTACACAAGCAGCAGCTTTAGAGACTTCTAGGTTAACCAGTCTCATAAAGTATAGTGTACACTTTACACCAGGATGTACACCGGATTGATGAATGGTTCAAATCCAAATGGGATCCAGTTTTTTTTACAGACTAAGCACACACTGGTTTTGTAGGTTCTCTTTCTTTCCATGTGATATACACATGATGAGTCTGTCCACAACTGTAACAACATGTTGACACATTTCAATATCGCATCTAGCTCCGCCAAATTGATATACTTACTTTCACAAACCAGACACAAAGAGCTTACGTTTTCAATCGAAGCTCCATTGCTTTCCACAACAATACCAGTTGCCAATGAGTTTGCATTAAATGTAGTCAGCATCAGGAAACCCTGTGACAAAGGCCAGCTTAGTCTTTCCAGTTCAATTCCTTCAAACTCAGCCATTCCAGCTAGCTGCCTGATCCTGTTTATGTAGACGTCTACCCTCTTACCTGCCCACCTGCTCAGCTTCCTATATGTTGTAAATACACCATTAGTGAATGCATATTTCAAGCAGGCCTCTGTCAGATTGATATCCTTCTGGTCATCTTTGTGCATCTCCATGTAGAAAGCCAGTGTGTCTCTTTCCAGATATAATGGTAGCAGGCTCACCTCTGCTCAGGTCCCACCACCAGCCTCATTTTCTTCAGCCATGCTACCACATTTCCCTCACTAGTGAATGGCTTTATTATGTCACTGCTTATTTGCACCTTCACTATAGCACTGGCCACCAAAATAGCTTGTAATTTGTAGAATTAAGGTGAACAATCCAATATTCATGTTCTTCTAGTCTGAAGAAGTAAGGCAAACAATCCAATAGACAAAACCTTTGTGGTCACACAGATGGAAACCTTCAATAGCTAGCATATTTGTCTACTAACTTGAGCCAATTGCCTGGAACCCTGGGTGTCTGCTGGAGATGCTCATATGCATGGGAAGTGTGCACCAGTGAACCTCATTCACATATCTTAATATGTTGCCCATGGCAACAACTAAGGCAAGTGATTTGTGGCTGTTTACTGGCTTTTCCTTATTTGCCTTCTCTGTGATATTCACAACTGCATTACTTTTTTATTTCATCTTCATGATTAAAGGGCATATAAAATCTTTAAAATGAAATTCTGAAAAAAATGATAGAAAATTAACAAAGAGGATACTTTGAATGTGAATTTTTTATATAACTTTTATTAAGATAATATTTTAGAACAGAATTTAAACTATTTATACGAGAACCAGACTATTTTCTGAAGGACCTAATAAAATCTGTCTTCTCAGTATTCTTACAATATCACAGCCAGATCAAATCCTATTTTAATAATTACCATTTGTTCCACCTCACAACTTTTAAGTAATCAAAATATATTCCTGCAATAACATGAGGGTGAAGTTGCCTTGTTATGTATTCTCTATTTTCTGTTCCTCACTGTTGTAGAAGTGACGACCCAGTTGAATCACAATAAAAAGCCACTAGAATTTGGAGACATTCTTAGCATAACGGTTATCAGTGTAGGAAATGGAATTGGTAACCCTATTGGACTAGGATTTCACACTAATACACTTGAGAAAGACGCAAAGACATAGAAATACTTTTGCTTTTGTCATTTCAGACTATTATGTGACTCATTTAAACACTTCATTGTTTGAAATTAGTGTGGCAAAGACATACCTCACTGAAGGAAGTGAAGGCAAATTGTTTGTACATCTGCTTGTTGACATCATAGTTCTGCAAGGCCAATTTTTGGCAAATTGATGTTGAAATGACACGGTGCATGTGTTATTGGCCTGAATGAGGCTAAGACAAATGAGAGATTTCAGTTTCTTGCCCAAAACCGAGGAAGGATAAAAAGAGCTGAGTTTTGGTTTCAAGTTGGTCTTTGAGACTCGTGAAGGTTAGACCTGTGTTCTAGAGAAAAAGTAAAAATGAGAGTACTGTTGTGTACAGAGAACTGAGTCCTGTTTCAGTTTCCATATTGGCTATCTGTGGGAATAGATTCGAAGGGAAGTTTGTTTTCCAATCACCCAATCTTCATTTAAATACCACAATTGGTTATAGCAAAAATTATTTTAATCTTGCAAAAATATTTTGTTTTGAAGCTATGTGCCATTCTCTGTGTCATGTGTTAATAAAACCAGCATAACATAGGTGATCCTAATATGACAAATTCTTCCTGGGCACTCTACTATTTCTGTACTGCTGTAGTCACAACAACAAATTGCTGTGTGTCTTGTCATCAAAGTAGTGTGTTATCCATAGCCACTTTGAGCTGCTATGTTGGGTGAGGATTTTTCAGAGAATGGCCCTAACCTGGCTTTTATGCAAAGGGTGATCTAATATTTATTGTCCTTTGGTATCCCAAGAAGCAAACAGGTTCCTGACTTCTTTGTGTGGTTATAAGACATTTTGTTCAATGACAAACATGCTAGCGATTTCATTTTTACTTTAATTATTCGTCCATAAGTAATTAATCAAAATATGATTGATTCTTGAAGCGAGAGAGAAATAGGTTGACAAGTAGGTATTTCTTATGGCTTGCTTCTGATATCAACTGCTAAACTCTTGAATTTGGTAGATCAAAACTTTCTTGATTTTCTGAGTCAATGGTTCAGATACCCTCTTTTTTGCTTTAGTATACACTATGCTGGTTGTTCACCTTCTCTTATGGTTGAATACTATCTAACCTCAAATCCTCTCTGATCTGTCATCCAAGAGGTATCCCCTTACAACTTCACAAAGAACCATCACCAAACTTTAACGAATGCTTACTAAGCAGTCTGGAATCTGTTATTTATTTTGGTCTGACTGGTAATTTAAACCAAGCAACACTATCCACTCCCAACATAATGTAACATCTATTCAAAATGGCTGCAAATCAAATAGTGTTCCAGGCTTGAATAGAGGTCTGTCAACAAATTTTTGGTGGCTGAGAAATGCAAACCATGTGAAATTTACACAAGAATTTGTGAAGCATATTTTAGTCAGAAAAAATGTTTACAAATGAGATAAACATGGGTTTGTCAATACAAGTCTGAATCAAAAGGACAATCCATGACTCTCTGGTAAAGAAAAACTGCCGGACTCAATGGTCAGTAAATAGGGTCATGCTGACAGTGTTTTGAAACATAAAAGGACCCATCATTATCGATTTTCTTGAAAAAAGTGCAACTGAGAACAGTGCTTCTTATTGCCAACTGTTTACACGGTGTGGAAGCAAAATTAGGAATATTCTAGTATGTTAATTTATAAACGACTCTATTTTAAAACAAGATTAATTTTGATTTTAAACAAATAAGCAAAAAATTAGATGATAGACACAAAACAGTAAATATACTCAATATGGCCACCATTTTTTTGAATTTTTGTATTAACATGACTTCAAAACGATTTGCATGCTTTCAAATTAAATTCTTCAGACATTTTATTCCATTCCTCCTCAATAGCAATCTTAAGCAAACCAATATTTGGATAGGAAGTGGCATTTGTTTTGTTTCTAAAAATCCCCCATATCACATAATCAAGGGGGTTATGGTCTGGACTTAAATCGTGTTTAATTGCTGTCCTCACAGTTTTCTTGTAGACTTTCAATCAAGTAGTGTGTTTTCTTATTGATGCTGTGGGGTCCTTAATCACCATAGTGAGAGCAGTTAAAAAGCCTTCTTTTCATTTTTTTGTTCAATTCTCCACTCCCACTTTTCCTTAAAAAGCTCTTTTTCTGGAAAAAATTTTTCTTTGTTTTGTATACGGTTGACAAAGAAACTTTGGCTTGGTTTTGGCATAAAGCGAATCATAGATTGTTTGTTGTTTCTTTTCTTGCTCACTAATATTGGGCTGAAATTTTGATTAAAAAAGTGCTTGAATAATAAAGCTAATCATGAAAATGTAGATTTATTGCATTTTTTTCAAAAATTGGGCTGGTCAGACTAAAAAAGAAAAAAGAGTTTTAAAAATTATTCCATATTTTGCTTCCAAACCCTTTAGACGAAAGTGTTTTAAATATCATATAAATCTACTGCAAACATAAAAGTCTTCTGAGACTTTTTGTAGCATCTTCTCCACTTTGAGATCAGCTTCTATCTGAAATTTTATTAGATGTTAAAAATGAAATTATCTTTAGTTGACTTTTTAATCATTGAAATAAATTTCTTTTTCTTTTTTTTTTTTTTTCAGTTTCCACTTGAACTGGATAAAATGAATCTAAATGAAAAAGAAAGATCTTGGCCTTGTGATGTTTGTGGATTAGTATTTCCCTATAAATCCAATCTGAAACAACATATGCGTAAACACACTGGAGAGAAACCTTTCCATTGTATGATTTGTGAAGCAAAATTTTCTTATAATTCATGTCTTACCCGGCACATGCAAACACACACTGGAGAGAAACCTTTCCACTGTGAAATTTGTGGAGAAAAGTTTCTCTTCACAGCAAATCTCAAAGTCCATCTTCGAACACACTCAGGAGAGAAGCCATTCCATTGTGAATTCTGTGGGGCACAGTTTACAATAAGTTCAAATCTCAAGAAGCATGTTCAAGCACACACTGGAGAAAAGCCTTTTCATTGTAAGGTTTGTGAAAAAACATTTACTCAAAGTACACATCTCAAGGAACATATGAAAACACATACTGGAGAAAAACCCTATAACTGTCAAGTCTGTGGACAAAACTTCTCCCAAAGTTCACATCTGAAACGGCACATACAGATACATATACTGTAAGATATTTGGAGTAAAAAAATTCATCAAAGAAAAATAATTTACTGGAACCTATGTGCCTGCAAAAAAAATTTTGCTAAAATTTATTGTCTACAATAGGGGTGGCTAAACATTCACATTCCATACATCCGTATTTGTAAACTCAAATTCAGATACACAATAGAAATCTTGTCCACCCATTCATTCTTGTCAAAATATTTATATGAATATATTTAGCAATTTTTATATAATTTATTGATTAAATAGAAAAAAAATGAGTATTACTTTTTTTCTTGAGACTTTTGAACTATGGAGAGTAACAGAAAATTCTTTTAATTTTAATCAGTCATGATCTCATTTTAGTTTTAATAAATTTCAGAGCTGAAAATATTTATTCAAATTTAAATTTTGTTCTGAAATGGGAGAATTAAGGTCCCCAGGACTCTTCTCGTATTCTATCTGATTTTAATATTGCTGTAATCCGAATGATCACTATTCTTCCTCTGATTTCCTATTCCTTTGTTTTTTTTTCCAGGTCTTTGAAGGCATATTTTTGAAAGAGGAGAATTCTTAGTAAATTTTCTTTCTTCTAGAAAATGTTCCTTGGATTCTGATGACCAAAAATTAATATCAGATACACTTGGGATTGATGGTGGCTCATCAGATTTTATTTTCAATGTCAACAAGTTTTATTTGTAGGATAAGAGAAATATTCAGAATTCTTTATTCACTCAGAGAAAATTAGTTTATAAAAGTAAATCATTAGTAGAATCTTGAAAACAACTTTTAAACCTTAAAATTGTGTATAAATTATTAGGATTTGATTGGAATACCTAAAACTTATTGTGTGCAAATTACTTGAGTATAGCAACCAAAATGAATATAGCAGTTCACAATGTGTTGAGAATAATAATAACTGACTCCCTTCTTTATCTTCTTGTTAATTGGTTTTGAGTTTATCTTCAACTGTTTAGAATCTGTACTTCAACATTGTTGGATATTTTCTTCAGAAAATTAATTTTGAAATATTAAATTTAAATCAATCAGTTCTAGATGTAAATATGTACTTTGAATGAAACCAGAGCTGGTGCTTGGAAATGCTGGGTCCAATGAGAAAATTTTCAGTGAGACCCTTGTAGGTTTCATACTTTATTTGGTTATCCAATTTTTCCTCCACAATGCTGGACATCAAGAGACTTCCAACAAAACTCCTGCCATTCTTTCACTGCATTGTAATTTCATATGCTCCACTTTTGGTACATCCCTGCACTGAAACTGTCACTTTCTGGCCTCAAACATCTGGGCACCTTAACCAAACCATGTGTCCTGGAGGATGCTCGAGTTGTCTTTTCTGTAACTTTGAGGACACATATTCGATTTAGTCAGGCCTGACACCACTGTGTTCTCTTACAGCTATCCATCCTACAAAAAAAGAAAGTGTAAGGTACAATTAGAAGAATGATAGAGGAGCCCTCTACACTACAATAAAGGAAGTACAGGGCCCAATTAGAAAATTATCCAACAAAATAATTTCTAAGTCAATGATTTTTGTAATATCATTTTCTATAGATAGCATTACCAAGATATTTAATTTCTGTTGTGGAATTGTTGGTTGTATGTTTTTAATCAGTTTTAGCATTGAAAAATTTCTTCCACATGCTTGGGGTCCAATTGGAATAAATCTTTATTATAAGTTTAAAAGTGGCCCTGGATGAAACTAATGAATTTGAGTTACATTGACCAACAGAAAAGTCTTTAAATTTTACTCAATCAGTTATGATCTCATTTTGGTTTTAATAAATTTCAGAGCTGAAAATGTTTATTCGATGTAAGATGTTGTTCTGAAATGGCAGAATTAAGGTCTCCAGGATGATTCTAAGTATTCTATTTGATTTTAACAGTGCTGTGGTTTGGATGGTTTCAATGCTTTCTTTGATCTTCAATTCCTCTAATCTCTTTTTCAGCCTTTTAAGGACCAATGTTTTGAAAGAAGAGAATTAATTTTTTGTAAATTTTCTTTATCTGTCTGAATTTTTGAGATGAGACTTGATGTGTAATATTTTGTGTGTTATTTTTCGGGCTGTTGCCTTCATCTTTATTATTGTTATTTGTAACGCAAAGTTTCAGCTGCTGTATCCTCCAGCCTTCTTCAGGGGTCTCTTGTTTATCTGGGTATGAAAATGATTTAACCTGGGAAATCATTGACTTGGTCAAACAAAACATTCAAGAAATATGAAGATGTTATTCAAATAGACATCAAAAACAATGATATCTTTATTTGAATAACATCATCATATTTCTTGAATGCCTTGTTTGACCAACAGTCAAACTTTAAAAGATGATTTCTTAAGTTAAATCATTTTCATACCCAGATAAACAAGAGACACCTGAAGAAGGCTGGAGGATACAGCGGCTGAAACTTTCCGTTACAAAAAACAACTATAAAGATGAGGACAAGAGTTCGAAAAATAACACAAAATATTAAATTTTCTTTATTATGAAAAAATGTCCACAAGGAAAAAATTGCTAGAAAATAATGAAGTTGGAAACATTTAGAATAGGGGAACTTTGTTAAATTTTAATTTCTATTATGAATTTTTACAAAAATGAAAATCTTCATAAAAAATCAAGTACAATCCTGTAATGTATCAGTGTAAAAAATGTAATGAATAACACATCATTATACTTGCATTTTATTTTATGGTAATACCTTTGGGCAACGCATGAATTCATCTCTTGTCCTTCAAGCCATTGGGTAAATAGTAAGGGGAGACTGTGTTCTTTAGCCTTGGTACACAACCGATCCAAATTCAAACCTTGTCCCGTCAAATGGGGTTGTTTCACCAACTGCATCTCTGCAGAGGGGTAAGACTCTCTCCTTCCAATGAGTGTCCTGGATATGACACTAAGCAATCTGATGGTGGGAATGCAGAGTACCCTTTTTGTATGTTTTTAACATAACAAAATAAAACTGTTACAGAAAAATAACACACTCACCAAGTATTGGGAATAAACTAGGGAATTTATTTTTGAGGAAAATATGTACAGTTAACGGTTGTTAAAGTTTGATAAAGACAGTCATTGAGAGCCTAGAAAAGTCCTGCATGCCGCGTTCCTGGTGTTATGGCGGAAGTTCACTTTTCTGTCTCCCAGCATGCACCTATTAGCTGGGGGTGGACTGTAACCCCCTTTTATGGTGGTCCTAATACTTTTATTGCCATTGCTCCCAGGTCCACTGTGGCCCAGAGTGGTAGCAACTGATAGGGTCCTATCTATGGGTTAAACAGAACAGAATTGTGTACTTATGCTAAGATGAATTGTTTGAAGTAGAACTGTTTTTTACATTTAACTGTGTAAACAAAAAAACTGTACTTATCCTGAAGTAAATTGTTTGAAATAGAATTGTTTATATGTATAAAAATGGATTTGGCATTAAATAGCCAAAATGATTCATGTGCCATAAAACCCAACCAAACCAAATCCTATATATTTAATATATGTATATATGCATAAAGAGGATTTGGCATTAAATCACCTGCAATGGCTGATATGCCAAAAAACCCAACCATACCAAATCATATATATCTAATATATATCTATAAAGAGGATTTGGCTTTAAATAACTAATAATGGTTGATATGCCATAAAACCCAACCAAACCAAATCATATATATTTACTATATATATGTATAAAAAGTATTTGGCATTAAATAGCCTACAAGAGTTGATATACCATAAAACCCAACCAAACAAAATCCTATATATTTAATATATATGTATAATGAGGATTTTACATTAAATAACCTACAATGGTTGTTGTGCCATAAAACCCAACCCAACCAAATAATACATAATTAATTTATATCTAAAGAGGATTTGGCATTGAATAACCTACAATGATTCATGTGCCATAAAAATCAACCCAACCCAACCAAATCATATATAATTAATTTATATCTAAAGAGGTTTTAGCATTAAATAACCTACAATGGTTGATGTGCCATAAAACCCAACTAAGCCAAATCAAAAGGGAATGTAATAGTGCAAAGTGGAGTTCAAACTTGCTTACTTTGTGGCAGTAGTCCAGCACTTTAGCCATTACAGCATAGTGATTACCACAGAAGAGTTGATTAACTTCATATTATTGCCTGCTTTTCCAGACGTCACCTGTAAATAATTTTAAGTTAATCATTTGGTGAAAAGTTCAGTAAATTTCTACTCCGCATTGCATGATGGTCATCATCTTGAGCAAAATTTATATCCTGAATTTGGCTGTCATTTTTACTTGGCACTAATGCTCGAGTACCCTGTCTGACCTTGTGCCAAACTAAGTTTACTCAACTGCTGTAGCAGTCATAGTAAATAATGACTGGGGCTTCTGGTTTACTGAGGGGTAACAAGCTAGTTTTATGGACTTTTACTTTCATAGGAAGTTGAATTCACACTTCATACTCTACTAATGTACTCCTATGTTTAGTAAATATAACATAGAAGAGTTAAAACAACAAAAATATGTCAAGCTTTTAATGAGAAATCTATGTAATACAGCATTTCTTATTACAAAGTTTTGTAATTCTCCCTCACCCATGAATATTACCAAATTTAAAAATGCAAAAAGACCCATATGTATCACAGTTTTCAAAAAAAAACTTTTCCTAAAAATTACCATTGAGATGCCTATGGTGTAATGGTTGCAGTCATAGTAAATGGATATGGCAACCTGAGTTCAATTCCTGGATGAGTCTGTATTTCATATAGTGAAAGTATGAATCCAAATATTATCATTCCAGCTATGGCAGCAGGGCAGACTGGACTCTTTAACCCTGGAATGGCAACCGGTCTAGGAGAAGGCAAACTAAATTCAAACCTGTTAAACTTTGCTTAAAAAAATTGACCTTGTGTCATATTGTACTCATGCAGAGTGGTTGCATAAATGTATTAACCCAACCTCTTCACTTGAGCAAGATACGACACAAGGTGAATTTTTAAAGCAAAGTTTAATAGGTTTGAATTTAAGTGTTTTCCCTTTCCTAGAGTGCAGTTGCCTTAACAAGATTTAAGTGTTTTCCCTCTCCTAGAGTGCAGTTGCCTTAACAGGATTTAAGTGTTTTCCCTCTCCAGAGTGCAGTTGCCTTAACAAGATTTAAGTATTTTCCCTCTCCTAGAGTGCAGTTGCCTTAACAAGATTTAAGTATTTTCCCTCTCCTAGAGTGCAGTTGCCTTAACAAGATTTAAGTGTTTTCCCTCTCCTAGAGTGCAGTTGCCTTAACAAGATTTAAGTGTTTTCCCTCTCCTAGAGTGCAGTTGCCTTAACAAGATTTAAGTGTTTCCCTCTCCTAGAGTGCAGTTGCCTTACCAAAATTTAAGAACCCAATTTGCTCTACTATCTACTGAAGAGAGAACAGCTGGATACATAGCTTTCCAAGGGTATTAATGTTGTTTGAAATATGAACAGCTTCATTCAGGATTTGAACTCTGGTCACCATGTCTATTTCCTATGATGATAACCATTGCACTACTAGCACCTCCTACCAAAAGAGATGATAGAAAAAGGAAGAGAAATAGAAAAGCATGTCAGTCTCCTTTTTTATCTTTGGACAAGATGCCTAATCACATGGTCATTGGATTCTTTTCTACAACCCCAAATTAAAAGATTTCCTCTACTTTAATCTGACCCAGTCGGCTGGGGCTGCTGAATACACCAACTGCATCTAACGTGTTTCCTGGATATAATACTAAACAATCTGATGATGAGGCTTCAGTAATGCTAGAGATTTGGAGAATGTGGAATACTCTGCCATCACTCCCAGATCCACTCAGGCTCTGATAGGATCCTATCTATGAGTCAAATAGAACTAAACTGTGTACTCATGCAAAACTGAATTGTTTGAAATAGAACTGTTTTTTACATTTAACTGTGTATAAACAAAAAAATTGTTTTTATGCTAAACTGAATTGTTTGAAATAGAACTGTTTTTGACCTAGTGGGTAGAGTGTTCACCAATGGTCCAGGAGACCTGGGTTCAATCCCATGTTGCGTCATACCAAAGACTTTAAAAATGGTACTTGATACCTCCTTGCTTAACACTCACCAATATAAGGTACTTATCAAGGGTAAAGTGGAGCAATCCAGGGAAAGGAGTAGTGCCCTCCCCTACACCTCGGTGTAGTAGGTATTGAAAAGGGAGCCTTCTGGTCACTCTCGACTACAGTTGCGAACTTTACTTACTTTTATAAATATATAAATGGATTAGGTATTAAATAACCTATATTAGTTGATATACCATAAAACTAAACCAAACTTTGGGTAGAAGTGTAATTGTTAAATATTTTATTATTTGTTTTATTTTCATTTATTATTATTTGTTTAATATTTTATTTTAAATTATGCATGAGGGTTTTTTTTAATTTAATGGCATATCAACCTTTGTGGGTTATCTAGTGCCAAAGACATCCTTGGAGAACAATAGTGGTATTATATAACCTATATCTGATGAGGGAGTTCAAACCTTTTTCAAGGGTCTGAAAGTGAATATAATAGTGTCACTTCCTATGATTTTACAGTCCAGTATGTTTCCTATTCCACCATGGAGACTCCTCTTTTATTGACTCTTAAAACATTGATTTTTCCAACTGATTATAAAAAGTTTTCTTATTTAAAATGATTGCAATGATAAGTTTCAGTTTCCTATGTGACTTGAGACTGTGATTATTAAAATCACTTTGGCAACAATGTCTGATATTCTGTAAAACCAACCCAACCCAACGAAAGACTGACTTTAGTTCATATTGTTACACTCTTAAGTCAAATTTCATTATGATTCATAAACTCTCTATTGTAATCAAAAAATAGAATCACTTATTGTCGGACATTCATGGTCAGTCAGACTAGCAGGCATAGCAGTGATCCTATTTACCCAACCCCTCCGCTCGGGCAGGATATGACACAAGGTCAATTTTTAAAGCGGAGTTTAGCAGGTTTGAATTCAGAGTTTTCCTTCTCTTAGACTAGTTGCCTCACCAAGGCTGAAGAACCTAGTGTGCCCTACTATGGGTAAAACCCATAGCTGGAGGGAGAATAATTGGATTCATACCTTTCCCAAGAGTATTAATGCTATGTGAAATGCAATCAGTCTTGTCCAGGAATTGAACTCGTATCGCCATGTCCATATCTTGTGATGATAACCATTACACCACGGGCACCTCCATAGCAGGCATAGCAGTGATCAATCACATCACATGGCAGGGAAATTAACCTTTGTTTTAGAGAAGTGAAAGACATAACAGACTAATGCTGTGGACGTTTTCTTGTTCCCATCAATAAATAACACATTGCATTCTGCAATTGGGCTGTTCACATTCTTGCAGCCACGATGCATCATCTACAGACAATAGTTCCCTCACTTACCTCAATGGCTTGGTACAGATAACACTCAACACATATCTCTTTGGGAGCAAGCCACCTTACCTCACATACACACCAAAGAACAGCCCTAAACAAATTATCCATGAACTCACTAAGAAATCCACACTATAGAAAAGGAAAGGGAAACCTTTTGTCTGCATATAAATTCCAGCTTATTTGTTCTGTTGTTTTCTTACCATTTCTTTCTCAGAGAGCATGACATTCTGGTCTGCAAGCAGGATCTTTATTTCTCTCCTTTTTTACAAGAAAAGAATATAACAGTTTGGTTGGGTTAGGTTTTATGGCATATCAACCCTTGTAGGTTATTTAATGCTAAATCCTCTTTATACATATATATTAAATATGGTTTGGTATGGTTGGGTTTTATGGCATATCAACCATTGTGGGTTATTTAATCCCAGTTCTTCTTTATACATGTTATAAATATGATTTGGTTTGGATGGGTTTTATGGTATATCAACCATTGTAGGTTATTTAATGCCAAATCCTCTTTATATATATATATATATATATATATATATATTGAATATATGATTTGTAAACGTATTTTGTAGATAAGATTTTTAAACAAGCCTGAGCTTATTTTTTGCACACATTTAAATGGTTTGAAGTATTTCTATGTTGTGTTAATCATTTATTAGCACACTGATGGTTTCAAGTATTGCTATATAACAGTCACAATTTAACATCAGTCATTTGTTTGCACACATTCAAATAGATATACATGATATGTAAGACATTAGTTTGTCAGTAATTTTATTTTTTGGAGTTAGAGCTAATTTGTTTACACACTTGTATTGCTATTGTTTCTATACAATTAAATAGTTTCAATTATTGCTATCTAACACTAAGAACTCTATTCAATAATTATCATTAGTTTACAGACTGAAGTGGTTACTAGTATTGCTATTTAACACTAATTGTTCTGTTCAACACTGTTTATTGATTTACACACAGTGAAATGGTTCCAAGTATTGTGATATATCACTAACGATTCAATTAAACTCAATAATATATTTACATACAGTTAAATGATCAAACAGTTCTATTTCAAACAATTCAATTTAGCATAAGTCATTTGTTTGCAGAGAGTTTAAATGTCAAACAGTTCTATTAGACTCTTGAAAATTCAGTATATTATGCAATAAAATTCAACAAGGAATACTATGTTGAGGTTTTAAGGGAGTTCAGGAAGAGATTCCATCGGAAGAGGCCAGCACTCTTCAAATCGGGTCAGTGGCATTTCCCCCAGGACAATGTACCAGTCCACAACTCCATCCTTGTCACAGACTATTTGACCAAGATGGGCATCAAGACAGTTCCTCAGCCTCCCTCTAGTCCAGACCTTGCTCCCTGTGACTTTTGCTTATTCCCTAAACTCAGAGGCTGTCGTTATGAGACAATTGAGGAGATGAAAGAAGCTGTGACGAAGGTCATTGACACGTTCATACAAGAGGACTTCCATGAGGCTTTCCAGAAGTGGTTGGAATGGTAGAACAAGTGAATTGCAGCCAGAGTAGATTACTTCGAAGAGGACTAGTGTTTCATATGTATACTATCAATAAAAGTGCCCATACGAAAAATGTCTGGAAACTTATTTAATGATCCTCGTATATATATATATATATATATATATATATATGAGTAAGGTATGAGGTTTAATCAGATATGTTATTTCGAAAGATGTTATTTTTAAAGAAGACGGAAAGAAAAATACATATGAATGGATGTGAACAAATTTATTATTAGAATATTTATCAGTTCCACCAACGCATTTTGACATGGACTATTTAAGATATAAAATTACAAAAATTTTAAATAGAAAGTATTTTTGTCATCTTCATAGTAGGAATTTTCGAATTCAAAATAGTGGTTTGAACGAATACGAGATTTTCGTAATTTCATTTTATTATTTTCAATTTTATTTTTTCAACACTCCTTATTCCCGACACTAGAAAAATAACAAGAAGTCTTGAAAAAATAAAATTGAAAATAATAAACAGCGTTCCATCGTTTTTAACAAAACGTACTTGAATATATATACATATATATTGTAAATCGTAAGTATAGACTTTCTATGACGACCTAACTCACTACACACCTGATTTAGTTCTAAAGGAGCCCGATTGGCCATCTTGGTCTGGCGTAAAGATTAACAAGCTTTATTCTTTGCCAATGGTCCAGGAGAACAGGGTTCAATCCCAGGTCAAGTCATACAAAAAACTCAAAAAAATGGTACTTGATGCCGCCTTGCTTAGCACTCAGCACTATAAGGTGAGGATCAAGAGTAAAGTGGAGCAATCCTGGGAATGGAGCAGCGCCCCCCCCTCACCTCGGTGTAGTAGCTATTGAAAAGGGATCTTTCAGGTAACTCTCGACTACAGTTGCCAACTTTACTTTTATTCCAAGGGAACTGTGAGTTCAGGCTTCACTCTAAGTCCCATAATAACGAACTCGTTCATGCTTAGTTATGTTGGAATGGGGGCCGTTCAAGCCACTGAACAAGCTCGGTTAACAGACCATTATTAAGTGGTCTATTCTCACTGGATGTCTCATACCTCTGGGCTTGTGCTCTTCTTGGCTAAGCTGAACTTCGTGAAGATAGAGCATGTTTAGTTACCTCCCTTGACAATTGTTAAGATTTACTTTTCTTGGTTTAGAAGAAACGATATCTATATAGAGTTACGTTCCTTAGATTATGCTGTCCATATTCACACCAAAGGGAAAAACAACAAAAAGCGAAAACAAATAAATAAAAATTACTAAATTAATAACACACACACACACATACACACACACAAACACACACACACACACTCAAAATACAGCTGTTAGAAAGCTCTGTGAGATTTTATTATATGTTCGTAAATTGGAAGCTACTTTTATATGTTAAATCTACATTATATATATATATATATGCTCAAAATTAGCCAGCGCCTCCCTTTGAGTTGAGAGCAGATCACATGACAAGTAAATTGATTAAAGAATCAATCTTAATCCGCCGGTTCTTTCTCCCTTTAAAGACCGTTATGAGCTGACTGCCGAACACAAAGACAAGAAAATCGAGACAAAATTCAGAGAAGACAACAAAGCCGGGAATGTAGAAAGGAATTTCAAAACCAACCAAACATACACCCACCCACCCACACACACACACACTCACTCTCTCTCTCTCTCTCTCTCTCTCTCTCTCTCTCTCTCTCTCTCTCTCTCTCTCTCTCTCTCGCATGTTCACTCTTAATATATTACAAACATTGTAACAATTTACCAGTCAGGCAATTACTGCTATGGAAACAAACCACCATACATACACATGCAACTCTATTATCCAACACATCTCTCCACCCTGTTAGCGAATATTAGTATAAACCAACAACATCCTTTGCAAAGTGACTAGACCCCCATTCTAAAAACTTTTCTTAGGTTTATATCTTAGATGTTTCATCATCAAGTCGTACTGACAGCACAGGTTCCCTTGACTTTTTCTCGCTATCCATCCCTGTTAGCCATCTCTCTTAGAATGTATCAACATCTCAATACTGGATGTATTAGCTCACAGAAGAACAATGTTTTCTGGTGTTGGAGATATTTTTGATGCTTAGGATCTTTCCAAGGTTTTGATGCTGCAACGATATATAGTTCAAATCCGGGAAGAATATACTAAGTAGCCGAACACCTTCTCTCCTAGTAAGGTAACCAAGCCGAACACATCTGATTGCGTATGAGGATTAACTCAATACTGGATGAATTAACTCACTGAAGAACAATGGTGTCCGGTATTAGAGACTGCTTTTTGATGTTTAGGATCCTCTCAAAGACGTGTTTGATGGAATCTTTCGAAGGCTTTGATACAACAATGATATATAGTCTAAATCGGAGGAAAGTATAAAAAGGCAGTTAATATTCATGATTCATAGACATTAAGCTTGCTTTTAATGGTGTTGCTTCAATCAGACCAATCATGATTTTTGGTGTTGCTGGCTTTTTCAATTTTTAGTTTTTTTTAGCATTTTTTCAGAATCAAGAGATACATCATTAGAGATCACTGCTAAGGTATACAAAAGAATCAAACTATATCAAATCTTGTACCCTGGACAAAAATGTTAGATTCGACATAAAGCTGGCCTAGAGGTGGAGTAAAAATGACCATAGTTTTCTTCTATCTGATGCAATTTCCAAAGGCTATGCCAACTCTCAACAAAAAATTCCTTATTCGTCCTATTACTTGCTGGTGGCACATGACTTTGCTGGCTTTTTCAATCCATCGCTTTTTTTAGAATCAAAAGATCCATCATGAGAAAGCGCTGCCCATGAATACAAATCAACCACATAGAATCTTGGTTGGTTGGTTGGGTTTTATGCCATATCAACTATTGTAGATTATTTGATGCCAAATATTCTTTATACATATACATATTTAGTGTATAGGATTTGTTGGTTGGGTTTTATGGCATATCAACCCTTATAGGTTATTTAATACCAAATCCTCTTTATACATATATATTAAATATATATGGTTTGTAAACACATTTTTTCGTAACATCTTTAAATAAGCCTGAGTTCATTTTTTTTCACAGTTAAATATTTTGAGCATTTCTATCAAATACGAATAAGTGTATTTACTATTAATCATTTGTTTACACACAATGAAGTGGTTACAAGTATTACTATTTACCACTAATTATTTATATTCAATATTACTCACTCGCTTGCACAGTCAAATGATTACAAGAATTGTTATGTATCACTAACAATTCAATAAAACATCAGTCATTTGTTTATACACAGTTAAATGATCTAAAAGTTCTATTTCAAACAATTCAATTTAGCATGTCATTTGTTTGTACACAGATTAAATGTGGAACAGTTCTATTTGACCCATAGATAGGACCCTCTCAGGGGCTACCACTCCGAGCCAAAGTGTACCAAGGAGCGATGACAATGAAGGAGTACTCCACATTCCCCAAACCTCCAGCATTACTGGAGCCTCATCATCAGATTGTTTAGTGTCGAATCCAGAACACTCGTTGTAGAGTCTTACTCCACTGCAGAGATGTGTTATATAATTAAGGAATGATTTTTTATATTAATCTTTTGTCATTAATTATATTTTATCATTCAGTTTGGTTGGGCTTTGAACTATTCGAGTCTCTTAGTTCAGGGGCATAGTCATTGGGTGCAGTTTTACGCTCGTGCACAAAGGATATGATAATCACCATTGTCATAATAAACCCCAGACAGTAAATGAGGCTGGAGTGTGAATGACGTCATGCCTGGAAGAGATGGTCCTGAGAATTTGAGGTTTTTGAAAAAGAGTCAGTTGAAGGTTGACATTGGACTATGCTGGCAGATAGCTATGTTTCTGCCATGGAGGCAGAGAATTGAGTTCTCTGCCATTGAGTTGAAAGTTGACATTGGACCATGTAGGCAGAAGGTTGAGTTCCTGCTATGGAGTCGATTTGTTGGGGATTCGGCCATTGAGTCGAAGAATTGAGTTTTTTGGATCTCTACTGCCAGAGATTAATTGAGATCTTAAACACCACGAGATGTTCTGAACGTTGAGGGTTGGATTAGCATAGTAGGATTACAAAAGACTTTTTAGAATTGTGTCTCTCTTCTCGTGTCGAAGAACAGAAGTTAAGAAATTAATAAACCATTCGTACTTGAACAATAGAGTCTGCTTGTATTTGTATTCGCCTGTGTTTTGCATTTGTATATGAATATGTGTATTATATTACAGTTGTGATTGAGATGTTTATGGCTACGGGTAGTGTGCAACAGATGCAGTTGGTGTATTCTACAGCCCCAGCCGACTGGGCTGACATCGACTGTTTTACCCTGGTTGAAAATACTAGATTCGACATTGGGCAGGCCTGGAGATGGAATGAACATGACTTTGGTTTTCTTTAGACCAATGCTATTTCCAAAAGCAGTGCCAACTCTCAAGTTGGTCAATTTTAGCTGGCAAGTTTGTTTTTTTTTCAACACACAGGGAAGCAAATCAAGAGCTTAAATCATTGTCATGACAAAAGCAGAAGTAGCTTATGTACTGGACTGTGAGATCGTAGCAAGTGAGTTCGAACGCCAGTCATGCTATAACGTTCCCTTTCGGACAAATAAACCTTATCCCCCCTCCAGCTATTGGATAAATAGTACCACTTCTGTCTTTCTACGAGGATGCCTTTGGCATCACAAAAGTTGATATGCCATCAAAGAAACTCTACAACAGAAGAGATTTACCAATTATTGGAATAAATCAAAACCTTTGCTAATATTTTAGTACATGCAAGTTCGTGACACGTATGTCACATGGCAGAAACATTTCAAGGCGTGAAAGGTACTCACTGTTGTTGGTACGCTGACACGTTAGGCATTGCTCTATTTCATGCATGATTTGAAAGCCTCTCAACTGAACGTGAAATGTTGTCTAATTTTTGGAATTTATGCTTCATGAGTTCGAGCTGGGTCATAAAGCAACTAAAAAAAATGTTGTGCAAAAGATGAAGGTTCAGTTGATTACAGAAAAATAACTTGATGGTTGAAGAAATTTCGCTTGATCATCAGGTAAAACCAGGTATACTTAAAACCCTGGATTCTAAGATTATGCTAAATCCAGCATTAGCACCTGGAGAGTATCAGGCGAGCTCTGTCTCTCACTTTCCCATGTGATTCATCACTTACACGATCTTGGTGCTGCTAAACTGTGCCTGACACTACCAAAATATTGCAAAACTTTTGACTCACCCGAGTGTATAATATAAAGATGGTAATACATAAAATTTCTCAATATGAAAACAATGCAAACCTTCAAATGTTCTCCTAAAAGTATGGCTTTGGCATTAAATAACTCAAGAAGTTTGAAATGCCATTAAAGAAATGATATAACAGAATTAAGATTTATCAATTAAATTTCTATTTTACCGTTACGAATGCGAATTCTTCATTTGTCCTTTCTCACAGTGAGAACTATATGGGTGAACCTCCCCAGTCAGCAAAGAATATGCTGACAGTATATCTTTAAGGGGGAAGACTCCCCCTCAAACTAAAAAAAAAGTGACCTGGGTATGAAACTATACTGCATCAGATATCGAGCCTCAAGGTCAGGAAACCTGGGGAGTGTGGAGTATTCCTTCATTAACATTACTCCCAGGACTATTATGGTCAAGAGTAACAGTATTTCTTAGGGCCTCATCTAGAACTGATCTCTGGGAACGCCAGTTATTGCCCGATTTTGGCAACAGTACGAAAGAACGAGTCGTTAAAAAGAAGCATAAAAAGCAGTTTTACAAAATATTTTTTTTAAAAAGAGTTCAAGAACTGAATTAATTAAGTTGTATCCAAGGCGAAAATCTGATAACTTTTCATTTATTTTCGTTTTTTTTAACAACGCCATAAGGACCAACTATGTTAAAGCGAAAAAAGGTAAAACGCAAGTGTAGATTATGTGATGATAGAGACGAAACGCTAAACCACAAAATAAGCGAATGGAACAAACTCGCACAAATGTAGCAAATTAGCACAAAACGATTATAAAACTTGACACGACTGAGTGGGTAAGGTGATCCACAATGAATTGTACAAGAAACTGAAATTTGACCATACGACCAAATGGTGTATGCACAAATTAGAGTCTGTTCTGGAGAATGAGACACACAAAGTTCTTTAGGATTTTTAGATACAAACGGATAACCTCATCCCGGACAGAAACCAGACCAAGTGATAATTAACCATAAAAGAGAACCTGACGAATAGTGGACTTTGCCATCCCGGCAGACTACAGAGGGAAAAATCAAAGAAAACGAAAAGAGAAAAATACTTGAACCTTACCAAAGGACTAAAAAAGTTAGGAAACATGAAAGTGACGTTGATACCAATGATAAATGGTGTGCTCGAAACGATCCCCAAAGGCTTGGTAAAGGAACTGGAAGAGCTGGAAGTCGGAGGGCATGCTAAGACCATTCAAACGACAGCATTACTCAGATCGGCCAGAATACTAAGAAGAGTCCTGGAGACTTGAGGAGATTTGTTATCACTTAGACTCCAGTGAAGGACCATCTGTTAACCCTGGTGCAAAAACTAGCAAGGCTGATGATAAATCCGGGAAGAATGCCCAAGATTTAAGACAATAAACCAAAGGTTTAGTGGCCAACTAGGGTGATAATAAAGAAAGGTTGGTTTTCTGACCTTGAAATATTAGAAATATCCCAAGAAATAGAGATACATATCAACAAGACCCAGATACAAGAATCGAGACGGTAAATAATGAAAAACAATAAAACTCTAACTGAATTGAAATACAAATCAATAGTAGTCAAAAGATCACAAACCCAAACACAAAACAAACATTAACCCTAGAAGAAAAAATAAATGTAGAGACTATAAAGTGAATGAGGTCTGAAAAGAAAACCACACAACCATTTCGAAGAAATTAAAACTGGAAAACAGTCCAGGTAAAAACTAAAAATATATATATATCTCAACGAACAACATCACGGACTTAAATGAACTAATAATCTATGCAGGAAGGAAATTAGTCTTTTAAAAAAAGCTGGGGTCCCCAAAAGAATTCAAACAAAAATTCAAAACCTGGATGGAAAATCAGACTGAAAACACAAATAAGAAATCTTCGACAACAAACAAAAAAAAAACAATTAGAACAAACGGTACAACTTGAACAGATAAAGAAAAGAAGGTAAACTAAAAAGACACTGAGGTTTGGTTTGGTTTTTATGGCATATCAACCTTTGTAGGTTATTTAATGCCAAATCTATTTTTATACAAATAAACAGTTCTATTTCAAACAGTTCAGTTTAGTATCAGTACACAGTTTAATTGTTCAAAATCTTTCTATTTCAAGCTATTCAATTTAGTCAAACAGTTCTATTTCAAACAATTCAATTTAACTTAAGTACGGATTCAAGATCAAAAACTTTTTTCTGTGTCTACACAGTCAAAACAGTTCTATTTCGAACAATTCAGTTTAGCATAAGCACGCATTTTAGTTCTATTTGACCCATCAGGTGCTACCACTCCGGACCAGAGAGCGATAGCAATGAAGCATTCCTCAAAGCTCCAGCATTACTGGAACCTCACCATCGAATTGTTTAGAATCATATCCAGGACACTCGTTGGGAGGGGTCTTACCCCTCTGCAGAGGTACAGTCGGTGTATTCTACAGCCCTAGTCGACTGGGCAAAAGATACTGAGATAGGATCAAACAATACAGACAAAACAGGACATTCTAAAACAACGAAAGAAAATTCTACAAGCAAGTAGGGGGAAGAGGTACGAAGGCATACCCAACAACCAAATGGGAAGGAAGCAAGACAATTTTTGAGCAAAATATGGGAGCGTAGAGATTATAACAGACAAGTCGAATGGATAAACCACATGGAAAAAGAGTTACAAAGTCTGGATGAAGGTCCGAAGGCAAAAACACACCTTGATTCCCTCAGGGCAACACTCAAAACATACCAAGTTGGAAAACTCCAGGCCATGACGGTATACATGTATTCTGGCATTAAAAATTCACCACCGACCATGACAGACAGGCTATCGTTATGAATAGATGCTTAGAAGAAGCAGACATATCTGAATGGATGACTGAAGGAAAAACCAACCTGATACAGAAATGTAGCACTATATGGGTTTACCGCCAAGGCAGGCGATTCCTTTGTCTGTTTTGGCGCGAAACCAGACAAAGGATTCTTGGACATGAAATCTCGCCGTATCCGGAAGTGGTAAGGGGATGCGAATGAGAGTTGGCTGGAAAAGGAGCAGAGAGGCAGTTGACGGGGGACCCGGACGAGAGCAGTTGGCGCTGGACAGCAGAGAGGCGAGAAAACAGAGTTGGCGTGGAACCACGGACAGGGGCAGTCAACACCGGACTCCGGAGACTAGTGGCAGACAAGATGGGGTCCAGTGAAGAAAATCGACTCAAGATGTCTGCATTCGAGTTGCTTGTGGAATTTTCGCTAGTAACTCACGCTAGCGATAGTCCGCACATGCATGTAGTGTTGCAATACCTCCTTTTTGCTCTTGGTTAACCCCAAGTTTTGTTCGTGTTTGTTCGTCTGTTTTATTTTCTCCTGTCTCCCTCGATCATATTTTTGTAGCGGTAAAGAAATGTGCGTTACCCACTCAGCCACTAGTTGATCACCGGCCGGCTAAGAAGTGGAATGGTTCGAGAAAGAGGATGAATGCGTGGTAGGGGAGAGAGGGCGTAACGTTACAGAAAGCCCCATCCCCCCAAAAAAAACGGAACCGCCCTAAACAACTACAGACCTTTTCTTTATCAGTAAGAGTTTTCGGACTATTATCTTCGTCTTTTTTTTACAACGTTTTCGCCGCTGTATCCACCGGGCATAGAAATGATTCAACCTGGGAAATTATTTTTAAAGTTTAAAAATGATTTCCCAGGTTGAATCATTTCTATGCCCAAATAAACAGGGGACATCTGAGGAAGGCCGGAGAATACAGCAGTCGAAAGAGATGCCGCAAGAGAACCGGAGGAACAGGAGAGATACTATACATTGATCAACACATGGTCCCGCAAAGATGGATAATAGACTGTCTTAAACTGAACAAAATATCCTAATGGAACCCTTCTCTATGTAAAAAATGAACCTTAATTCTCACATTAGCGCCAATGCCCTGGACACTTTTCAACGGCTTTTCCTCTAATTCCAGGTAGTTTTCGGCCTGGCGATTGCCTAAAATATTCTTTACCCCATCAACAAACGATATCCAAGCGCATAATTCCAAATCATTCAATGAATTAACAAATTCATCATCCTTTATGAGTTTCTTGATATTATGGTGAAACCATTTTCAGGATGTTCATCATGTACAATGGAATACGTGCATTCAATTGCGATGTATTTTGTTGAAGTTTCTTTTCAACAATGAAAATAAAGTCTTTCAATGTACTTGGTTTCCTTCCGGAGCGAAGGGACAAAAGTGATGGGATAAATTTAAGAATTTCACACAAAAGATTTTAGGGTTTCATTTCTTTTATGTCACCTTAGATATCAGGTTTACTAAAGTGTATTACTAATAAAATTTATCTGTTATTCTTAAATTTGGCTATAAAATGGGAAAATTCGGTACTTTTATTTTAATTTTTTGGACTCAAAAACAATTTTTTTCTTATGAAAAATAGTTTATTTCAGGTGGTTGACATAAATTCCTCGGCTTACCTGAAAGTGTAACATAATTGCCGAGGGATTTCGGTTTATGCCTTTGGGTTTAGTTAGGCTGAGAACCTTTCAGCTCAGTACATGGGTTAGTTAGGTGTAACATTAACACAGGTGTTCACACGCGCGCGGGCAAAACAAACGTGTCACTCAGAGATGTCACAATAGCCCGAGATGGGAAACAGGGTTACAGAGTGTGGGTGACGTCACGCACCGGAAGCGCGCCGAGGATTTTGAGGATTGGAAGAAAGTTAGTAGAGTTGAAGGCAGTTGTCAAAACGGGTGCGTTAAAGGTTCCGGAGGCCCCGACCCGTCATACCCGTCAAGATGGTAAATTGATCTTTTTTCCAAAAATGAGCAATTACAATACAGCAAAAACAGTTGCTAACTATGAAAAACTTTGGTCATTTTCGGAATCAGCGCCATCAAATTAGCTAAAATGTTTTGTTTCTTGGCACCAAAAATCGTGTTGACCAGTGAAATTTCTTTCCATACATTCTCATAACTTTAAGTATTTCTCAAAGCTAAAGAACCTAGCCTGCCCTACTATTTACTCTTAGCTGGGAGGAGTAAAGACAGATAAAGGTAAATATTTGGGCAGACAGTGTCCTTTAGCTTTGAGAAATACTTAAAGCCATGAAAATGTATGGAAAGAAATTGCACTGGTCCATTCACTGAATTAACGGTCTCGGAAATATAGGGTGTCTCGAAATAGATGCAACCCATTTATATGGATAATTCATATTGCATCAAGTCATCTTTCATCTGAGGCTTAAAAAGCAATCATATCACTTCAGAAAAGTCAAACCAGATGACAAGGATGAAAATTGATTGACTTCATTCTACAATGGACGTGGAAGACCAAGTTCTTAGAAACGTCTTCGGGGTGACTTTTTCGGACTCCTTCCGACAGAATCTCACTGTATCCACATTGTCAGGACATCTTGCTGTCAACTTCCTGCCAGATCTGGGATTTTCTGCCTGGTTGTTGAGGTTGTTTACAGACCCAGTGGCTTGATGTTTATGTAACCAACGATAAATTTGGCTTTTCTGGGGATAATTGTTAAGTTAAACTTCCGGCAAAATTTTGCTTGCACAGTTTTGAATGATTTTGTCTCCAAATAATTATTGACACAAAATATTTTTCCTTTCTTATCCAAGATATTGTAATCGATGATTGATAGTTGTTATAGTATACTACTTTCAAATCTGAATAAAAAAAGAACACATTATTATGAATAGAGTTATTAGCAGTCGTGTCTCATGTATATTGAGACACCCAGTAGATTTCGGTTTGTGATTGAAAATTCCGTTCGTCGACGATATTGGTGATCGTAATGAAAAAGATTTCTTTTGTGAGTGCCCAGGGGCTAAAATAAAAGTTGTTTTTTTTTCAATATATTTGTCGTATCTGAGTACCAAAACTCACCGTAATAATTATTTTTGCGTGAGGAACACAATTCAGACACTTGTAGCATTGGAAATATAAAGTAAGTGACCTTAGTCGAGGCTGACCCGAAGGCTTCCTTTTCAATAGCTACCAGACCGAGACGTAGGGTAAAGCGCTACTCCATTCTCTGGATTGCTCCACTTTACCCTTGATCCGTACATTATAATGCTGAGTGTTAACCAAGGTGGCATCAAGTAATATTTTTTGAGTTTTTAGTATGACTCGACCTGGAATTGAACCCCAGTCTCCTAGACCATTGGCGAACACTCTACTCATTAGGCCATAGTGGACAGTATAAAAAATTCCCAACGAATTAACAACAATGAGCAAACCAAATTGAATAAATACAGAAATAAAATGAAAAAAGTAAAAGTAAAGTTAGCTACCTTAGTCGAAGGCGACTCGAAGGCTCCCTTTTCAATAGCTACTACACCGAGAATTAGGGGAAGGTGCTACTCAATTCCTTGGATTGCTCCACTTTACCCTTACCTTATAATGCTGAGTGCTAAGCAAGTCGGCACCAAGCACCATTTTTGAGACTTTGGTATGACTCGACCTGGAATTGAACCCCGGTTTCCCGGACCAATGGTGAACACTCAACTCATTAGGTCAATGGCCCGGTTTAATAGTCTATAGATACAAGTTAGGAGTCCTTAATATAATAAAAGTTGTGTGAAGACTTACGCAGTTTGTGGAAGATATATATATATATATATATATATAGAGAGAGAGAGAGAGAGAGAGAGAGATTCCTATAAGTAAACGCACACACACTCGTGCGCACTTGTTGTAGGGGTTAGAACGTAAAGAGAAATGGACCAGGCAGCGCTGTTTTGTATGCAACTATGGTCACGCCACCTAGCTACCATTAGAAGTACTATTTGGAAGGCAAAATATATAATCCTTAAATTTTTTTTTTAAATCGATATTGATTGAAGTTTTTCACTCGGAACTTGTATTTTAAAAAATGGAATAAAAACGGTTTTTAAAATATTTATTTATTCATTAAAAACAAGAAACAATCCTAAAAAAGCAAGACTACATTTATTTATTTGCGATATTTTTAGCTTAACAGGCTTTTTTTTGACTATTTAACATTATAATATACTGATTTCTCTATTTCAATTCAGCAGTTTTTCATTTTTCTACGCTTGAAATTGTTCCAAAGAATAAAAAGTTGAAATTTGCTTTTTTAAGTAAAGAAAAAAGAAAGAGATCTTATTTTGTGATTAGGTTTGGTTTTATGGCACATCAACCATTGTATGTTATTCAATGTGGCGGAGATATTTTTTGTCCCCCATTTTGTGGTGGTCTGTTTGGTTGGGTAGTTTATTCTCCCATAAATTACTGTTGGCTCATTATTAAAAAGCAAATGAAGTACACGATGTGAAATGACGCGGACAAAAGAACATTCAAAACAAAGCAGTACAAACAAAATTAGATTTATATATCAAGAAGTACGTGAAAAAGGAAACAAATATTCTAATATAGTCTGTTGAATATTCCTCTGTGTGTGCGTGTGTGTGTGTGTGTGTATGTATGTAATTAACACGAGTCTGTTGAATATTCCTGTGTGTGTGTGTGTGTACTAACATGGATATTATGAAAAAAGACTAAATACGGAAAGTGTCCCGTAGACTATGAAATGTATGTGGACTAAGTATTTCATGTAAGGTATCGATATATAGAAATATAGCAATGTGCCCTAGGAGGAACGTGTCTTCTCCCATGTTGGTTGTTTGTCTCTTTCGGGGTTGGACGAAATTTCTGAGGCTATGTTCGAGGCTGGAAGAAGTCTAACCAAAAAGGCAGAACAAGAAAGGAAAAGGTCGCAAAATGTATACATTTTCCTGGGGTTGACAGCTGAAAGTCAAAATGTAAGAGAGAGAATGTGTCCTGTCTCTGGAAGTCACAATGGAGAGAATGAGAGAGAGAGCATGCTATCTCTGTAAGTGAAAGATGTAAGAGAGAGAGAGTGTGTGTGTGTGTGCTGTCTCTGTAAGTCACAATGGAGAGAATGATTTCTTGGAAGACAAGAGTATATATAGGCAATCCTTGTCGTGCAGTCGGCTCCAAATGCGTGGGACAAAATCAAAATTGTGGACGTAGTTGTGAGCACTAACCACGTGACTTTCCTGGCCAATAGGTTCCCGAGACTGATTAGTTTACCGATGTCCGCCATTTTTGTTTTGGGAACAAGTGGCATCACTACAATTTTAAAATATAGGAGTGTAAATCCTATAAATGTCATATCTACTTTTATACATATAAACAGTTCTATTTCAAACAATTCAGTTTAGCGTTAGTACACTTTTTTTGTTTACACAAAGTTAAATGTAAAAACAGTTCCATTTCAAACAATTTAGTTTAGCGTAAGTACATATTTTAAATGTCAAAAATAGTCCTATTTCTAACAATTGAGTTTAGTATAAGTACACAGTTTAGTTCTATTTGACCCATAGATAGGTGCTACTACTCTGAGCCAGAGTGGACCTGGGAGCGATGGCAATGATGGGGTACTCCATATTTCCAAAAACCTTAGCATTACTGTAGCCTCACCATCAGGACACATGTTGAGGGAGTCTTATCCCTCTGGAGTAATGCAGACCGTGTATTCTGCAGCCCCAGTCGACTAGGCCACTTACTTTGTGGAGATTAAAAGAATTTTTGAAAATAGATAAATGTAAAAAGTAACAGTTTCCCAGGAGGCTTCTGATAAGAAGCTAACTCGGCGCATGCCTAAAAAGAGGGGATTCCTAGAGTCAAAGCGAAATTCTCTCAGAAGCTTTTATACCTTCGACTGGTCAGACCTTTTTCTCTCGATTGCTAGTTGGGAGCGCGTGTACTGACTGGATCTCGGGGACTGACGGTACGCTGCTTCTTCTGCAAATAGCAGCGAGACACATGATGGACGCCCAACCAATAATTTGCAAAAGATGATTCCCTTATGCTGTTCCAATGCCTTGTCTAGGGAAGCACGACTATTTCTACTAGTTCAGGAAAATATTCCACACTACAGAATAACTGTAAAACCCTAAATAAAATTTTAGTCTAAATGTATCACTGTTCTTTTCCTTCCGTCCTTAATTCCTTTATAGCTTCGATTAACCAAAAGAAAATAACAAGTGAGTGGTATAAGAAGAAGTTTCTTTTACGATGAAGTTTGTTTATATCAGGAATGGCGGAAAGAATTTTTTGAATGAAATTGAAAAATAATGTGAAAATAATATGAAAATAATGTGAAAATAATGTGAAAATAATATGAAAATAATATGAAAATAATGTGAAAATAATATGAAAATAATATGAAGATAACATGAAAATAATGTGAAAATAACATGAAAATAATGTGAAAATAATATGAAAATAACATGAAAATTATGTGAAAATAATATGAAAATACTATGAAAATAATGTGAAAATAATGTGAAAATAATATGAAAATAATGTGAAAATAATATGAAAATAATGTGAAAATAATATGAAAATAATGTGAAAATAACATGAAAATAATATGAAAAAATATGAAAATAATGTGAAAATAATATGAAAATAATGTGAAAATAATGTGAAAATAATATGAAAATAACATGAAAATAATGTGAAAATAATGTGAAAATAATATGAAAATAATGTGAAAATAACATGAAAATAATGTGAAAAAAATATGAAAATAATGTGAAAATAATGTGAAAATAATGTGAAAATGATATAAAAATAATGTGAAAATAATATGAAAATAATGTGAAAATAATATGAAAATAATGTGAAAATAATGTGAAAATAATATGAAAATAATGTGAAAATAATGTGAAAATAATATGAAAATAATGTGAAAATAACGTGAAAATAACATGAAAATAATATGAAAATTATGTGAAAATAATGTGAAAATAATGTGAAAATAATGTGAAAATAATACGAAAATAATATGAAAATAATGTGAAAATAATATGAAAATAATGTGAAAATAATGTGAAAATAATATGAAAATAATGTGAAAATAATATAAAAATAATGTGAAAATAACATGAAAATAACATGAAAATAATGTGAAAATAATATGAAAATAATGTGAAAATAATGTGAAAATAATATGAAAATACTGTGAAAATTATATGAAAATAACATGAAAATAATGTGAAAATAATATGGAAATAATCATACTAAAAATAAAAATAAACTTAAAGAATCACATAAGATTTTCATCCAAGATGTTTTATCAAATAATTTCATTGGTTAAAAGCTCAATATTTCCTTTTTGTCACTTTTGGCTTTTAAAATAAAAATATGCTGAAGTTGGAAAGGGGAAAACGGAAGTAACTGGCCGTCACAGGAAAAAAAGTAACTCAGAATAATTTGTCCTTTGGTCTAATTTTATTTGGTCGATATAAATTCATGATACAATAAAAAAAAATTGGTCTTCCGTATCAAAAAGCAGTTTTCTATGTCCAACTGATTTGGGTGTCCATTTACTTCAAGACCCAGACATAATCAACTTTATTAAGAAGAAAGATACAAAAATATATGATCTATGTCAGCTGGGCTTAGAATATGTCCCCCTCCTCCCAAAAAGGGTTTCCTGGATACTCTAGTATCATTTCATTGCTATTTCTTCCAGGTGTACTCTGATCCGGAGTGGTTGTACCTCTAAGGGTCTCATCTATGGATCAATAGAACTGTTCAATCTTTTACAAGTTATTATCATTATTGTTTACTGGAAACCATACAGCTATGTGCAAATTATTTATATTACACAGGGATTCTTGATAAAGCGAATTGTTAAAGTTGAATAGCACTACTTGAAACCATTTAACTATGTGCAAACAAATGATTAATATCAAATGGAATTATTAGAGTTAGATAGGAATTCTTAGAAATGTCTATGTACCAACTAACAACTATTTGAGAAATGAAGTTAACTACAAACTGTTCACTTACAAATCAAAAAATCTAGAAACAGGATTTGGCATTAAATAACTCACAAGGTTTGATATGCCATAAAACACCCAATCAATCATCAAAGATCAAATTCATGCATATCTGTGGCCTAATTGACATTCGTCTGCTGCGATATATCACCATCAGAGCCCAGATAGAAAGCTAGCTAGCCCAGTCAGCTGGGGCAGTAGAATTCACCGACATCTTTGCAAAGAGGTAAGACCAAGCCTTGGAAAGTTGGAGAATGTGGAGTATCCTTTCATTGCCATTGCTCCAAGGTCCACTCTGAACCGGAGTAGTTGCATCTGTATGGGTCATATCTATGGGTCAAATATAACAAACTGTGTGCAAACCAATGACTAATGTTAAATTGTGACTGTTATATAGCAATACTTGAAACTGTGTGCAAAAAAATACCCAGGCTCGTTTTAAAATGTTTTCCAGAAAATGTGTTTACAAATGATATATATCTAATATATATGCATGAATAGAATTTGGCATTGAATAACCTTCTATGGTTGATATGCCGTAAAACCAAACGAAACCAAATCATATATATTTGATAAATATATGTAAAAAGCTAGCATTTCGAATGCGGATTTTATAGGCAGCTACATTCAGAATTTGAATTCAGTTACCTCATAATGATAATTATATATATATATATATAAGATGAATACAAATAAGACGAATAGGTTGGTTGGTTGGTTGGTTGGTGTTTATGGCATATCAACCTTTGTAGTTTATTTAACGCCAAATCCATTTTTATGCAAATATTCAGTTCTATTTCAAACAATACAGTTCAGCATGAGTACACAGTTTGTCAAAAACATTTCTATTTCAAGCTATACAGTTAAGTCAAACAGTTCTATTTCAAACAATTCAGTTCAGCTTAAGTACATAGTTTCGATGTCAAAACAGTTCTATTATTCAGTTTAGTCAAACAGTTCTAATTCAAACAATTCAGTTTAGCATAAGTATGCAGTTTCGTTCTATTTAACCCATCAATAGGGCCCTATCAGGTGCTACCACTCCGGGCCAGAGTGGACCTGGGAGCAATGGCAATGAAGGGGTACTCTGCATTTCCCAAAGCCCCAGCATTACTGGAACCTCACCATCAGATTGTTTAGTGTCATATCCAGGACACATGTTGGGGGGTCTTACCCTACTGAAGAGAAGCAGTCGGTGTATTCTACATCCCCAGCCGACTGGGCAAAAGACGAATAGGAGTATTTCTTTTGAGTAATTTATTTTTTGGCTGTTCTCCACTAGTTTTGACCATAGGTCATCACAAGATGAAACTTTTTTTTCCCTCAAAAACTTTTCCAGGAAATTTTTTTAAAGCTTAACTGGTGTTGGCAAACTTAGAACAAAAAGGTAATTTTTTTTTTTACAGTATGCACCGAAATGTTACTTTTTAGCTTTACAGATCTTTGACACAGGACCTGTCTTGGGCACTCAATGAGATAGAACTCTCAACAATTTGAAATTTGAAACACCTGTTTGCTAAACATCGTATGCGCCAAAATGTTATTTCCTAAACTTAACACATGTTTGGTAAAGGGCCAGTCTTGCTGAGCAGTTAATGAGGATTGAACTCACAATAATGTAGGTTATGGGCTAAGAGGGGATCGCATATCCACAAAGTTACATTTTCTTGGAGCCCTTGGTACAATGGCACTAAAAATATTTTTTTCCTGCTGTAAACTCATTAGTACTAGTGCAGACTCCCCCCCCCCCACCGAAAAAAAGAAAAAAAGAGAAATCTGAATTTGAAGGGAAAGGAAACCTTAAACCAATAAATATTCTTTAGATTGTTCAATTTTAGTTAAATTGGTTCCGTTTTGTAAGGTAATGTCCATTCAATCCAAAAATTTAATCATAATTTAAAAATTCATTTAAATTGTGGAGGACTAAGTACCTTTTGTAGTTTCCGGGAGTTACTTTCAGGTTTCGTTTCCAAAAATACAACACAAATTTTACAAGCACATAAACAAATGGAATGTAACAACAACAAATATTAAGAAACAAGCAATTTAATTATCATAACAAACATGATAAACAAAATTAAAATACAGTGTTCATTTTATATGCGTGTGTGCGTATGTAGAAAACATAGCTATGGCCAGTTCAATAAAAATGATTTGTTCCCCCGTATGTGCATGTGTACATGTTGGAAAAGTCTATAGAATTAATGTGACCATAGTTGGCCGAAGTAAAAAGGATAAAAAATTAACTTACATACATGTGTATGCGTGTGTATATATATATATATATATATATGTATGTGACCGTAAGTATGGACCTTTTTTTTTTCTTAAGTCCACGCTTGCATTTTTTTATGATCTTTGTGTCACGTTTCGGTAGTCGGCAAAAGAACGTCGAATGTTCCTTCGCTCTGTGTCCTGTGTGTGATGCTTTCGGCCGTTCTTGCCTCTCTCTGTCTGGTTGTGAAATGCCTCAGTTAATTAGATTCTGTTATTTATACTTTGGGGGGGGGGGAACTAAAGTGGATCAAAAATAGGATTTTTGTAAAGTTTTATTGCGTGTCCTAAAATTCAAGCGCGTGGACATTTCTTGACCAATCAGATTCGTATAATTATTTATTTATTTTGAAGCCTAAATATTTTTTTGTTAATTAGTTTCTGAGCTGAATTTTCTAGATTCTTCTTATTTTGTGTTTTTAGCTGATTGGTTGAAAAATATATAAGTATAGCTTCAATGCTAATGTGATTTGATCCGAAATTTCTTGAGTATTCTTATCTATGTTTTTGGGGTTGATTATTTTAAGGCTACAAAAATGTGTATTCTGTAGTACCCAGTGGGGATCGAACTCACAATAGTAGGAAATTGGCTTTCGATACCAGTTTGTTAAACATCATGCTCCGATAATATTCGCAGCAATGTTATTTTCTAAGCTTTTATTCATGTTTTGCACATAGCCAATAATGTGAGGCATACAGGAAGAAACGAAGGTAGTACATTTGACAAGCATGCTGTAGCGGAAGGAATTTTCGTATTTTAGTTTGGCGCGTAATTTAATTCGACGCATAATTTCACCCAATCAGGATGACTTATCCTATCCACCCGTAACTCCTTTCCGGGCAGCAGAAATTGGGGAAGCTGCCAAACACAGCCTTTTTTCGCAGAACGACTTGGTTCTGTACAGACGTCCCATCTGCCTGCTCTTAAATAGCAGCAGCAGCAGCAGCATGGACACAATGAGGGAACCTATCTAATTTATGGATCCCTTGCGTCTATTTCTCTTAGACCAAGGGATCCCAGTTGAATATGAATTAAATAAATTCAATACGCCACACACAGGAACAACTTTACGTTACCCCCAAAATTGGCTATGTCGATGGCGATGTCTAATTCCGCTCCGGCACCTAGCTCCTACTTCACCTCTGGGCAACATTTTTTTGAGACATTTACGCTTCTCCCCCAAACAACTAGAAACACAAACTCACGGTGACTCCAAAGTTTATTTCCTCCAACGGCAAACATGACTTTCGCTACATACTGCGAATATACCTCCCTCGTACGTCCAACAACACACGCTGTTTTCTCCACTCTCTCATAACTCCATTTCGTCCCTTTACTTCTTTCCTTTCCCACGAGGCTTGCAGCACAAACGCAAACTCTCTATATTTCATGCTGCCAATAAAACCTTCATGTAAAAGCTAACGGCATCTTCGTCTTCTTCTTATTCCTCCACCTTCTCCTTTATTTACTTTTAAAACTTAGCGAGGAAGTAACCAAACACACACAAGAACGTTACAACTTTTCCTCGCTAAAAATAAACACAATAATATTTCACGCTAAAATGCTAAACATTTAGATTCACAGTATGTTCAGTTCCGGATTTACAAATGAGCTCGTATGGGCAGCAGCACTGCGGTCCCAAGACTCGAAGGGGCTCCCAAGAGACTTTGGCCGCTGATAAAACTTTTAAAAAGATATAAAAATAAAGATTTCTTTATTTTTAGATTTAACGAAATGTTTGTAATAATTTAGAGTAACTGGGCTTGTCTAGTTGGAGTGAGTGTTTTAAATCCGATAAATCTGGTTGTTTTGTTTTGTTTTTGTTTTGTTTTGTTTTGTTTTTTCATCATCATGTGGGGTGGGGGTTGAACATACGTAATGAAGAAGCCTCTAAATCTATTTGCCCCTGGGCCTCCCAAAGCCAAAATTCGGCCCTGAGTATGATTATGTATATCCTGTTTATAAAGCATTGTTACATTTTTTTTTCCTGTCTACAATTCTGAGACATTTGATTGGCTGGTCAATATTTTGGGAATGTGATATATATATATATATATATATATATATATATATATATATATATATATATATATATGTGCGTATGTATGTGCGTACGCAGTGCTGCTGTACTATTGGCCTTACTCTCTTCGACTTTTAAAGAGAGGCTGCTGAATTTGTCTGTTTTAAAAACTCACACAACAGACGAAGACGCGCACAAAAGAAGGGAGAAAAGTTCTTTCAAAAAATTACATATATATATATATATATATATATAAACACACGCACACACACACACACACACACACACATACACAAAACGTCAAAAATGAAATTACTTTTAATTCTTGGGACGCTTTTCTGTCTGGCAAAATGTCAAGAAAACGTGAGTTTTCTTTTTATATATATTCTTTTAATCTATCAATGTCCCTTCTACTTTTTCATCAAAATTATTTTTTCTTTCTTTTTCTCGCTGCTACAACCACGAAGAACATTTTAGCTACTTTTAAGAAGGAGATGGACACCTCATTAAGGTTTATTGGTTAGCAAGCTAAATTAGCAGACCGTTTTTAGTGAGCTTAATTCTCACAGAGTGTCCCATACTTCTGGTCTTGTACTACATCTAAGCTAAGGTTTGCGTTCTTTATTTTAATGGCATACTAAGCTTCGAGGGTTATTTAATGCCAAAGTCATCCTTATAAAAAAAACCTTAGTAAATAACTTCATAAAAAAGATTATTATTAGTATCATTCTTTTGTTTTGTTTCATCATCATCATCATCATCATCATCATCATTCTTACAGTTTTCTTCCTCCACAACCCCTTTTCTCTCCTCGTTTTTCTTCTTTTACTTCTCTTTCTCTTTCTCATTGTTTTATTCTTATTTTTTCTTTTTTCCGCCGTTTTCTTCATCTTTATATTATTCTATATTCGCGATCTTTTCCCCTTGTCACTTGTGATTTTCATTGGAGTTCAAATGACAGCAAACCTCTTTCAAACTCCACCACTCACCGCAATATTCTAACTGTAATCAACAATTTTTTTTTCTCATATTTCCAATTATTTCACATTTCAGAATCACACCATCCATACACGTGCGTGCACACACACACACACACACATACACGTGCGTGCGCGCGCACACACACACATACACACACATATATATATATATACATATATATATAAGAAAATAGAGCTTAGAAAATCTGTCTTTCTGTCTTTTTTTTTTTTGCTCCTTTTTTTGCCATTACTACTACTACTACTTATTTCATTTTGCGTACTTTCAAAAAATATTCTTGTTTTTCTTTTTTCTGATCATCAACTTATTCTTCTTATGACTCTTTTTTTTTTTACTGTTTTCTTCCTTTTCTTTCTCTCCTTTGCCCTACTTCACCTTTTTCTCTTCCTGTTTTTCTTTTTCTTTTTTTCCTTCTCTTCCTCTATTTTCTTCTTTTGCTTCTTCTCTTAGTTTTTTTCGATTTTTTTCCTTATCGCTATTTTCCCCCCAGTCTTCTTCTTCGTTTCCATACCACGAGTTCATGTCACTTGTGACTTTCACTGGAAATCATGTGACTTCCCATTTGTTTCTAATTATGCACACACACACACACACACACACACACACACACACTAGTATTAACTAGTTACGTTCCTTGGAAATTAAGTGGCAACAAGTTTCCTCAATAGTCAAGCAAATCTTCTCAATGTTCTAACCGATTTTAATTATACCGTTCTCGTTTTGATGGCTGCAATTCTCCAATATCCTCAGATTTCAATTGTTTCAAATTCTTTGCAAGTCTCTTCGGGACCATTTCGATTTTGACAATAGGAATGGATACAATTGTGAAAATTCTCCCGATTCTCCATGAAAATTCAGACAACAGCAACAACAACTATCATTATCATTATTACTAGTATTTTTATAAACGAATAGTTGGTAGGTAACAATTTTTAAACGAGCTAGAGCTCGTTTTTTGTTTGTTGGTTGGTTGGGTTTTATGGCATATCAAACTTTGAAGATTATCTAATGCCAATCCACTTCTATACAAATAATCAGTTCTATTTCAAACAATACAGTTTAGCCTGAGTACACAGTTTAATTGTCAAAAACATTTCTATTTCAAGCTATACAGTTTAGTCAAACAGTTCTAATTCAAACAATTCAGTTTAGCATAAGTACGCAGTTGAAATATCAAAAAGTTCTATTTCAAGTAATTTAGTTTAGTATAAGTACGCTGATTAGTTCTATTTAACCTATAGATAGGGCCCGATCAGGTTCTACCATACAAGGCTAGAGTGGACCTGGGAGCGATGGCAATGAAGGGGTACTCCACATTCCTCAAAGCTCCAGCATAACAGGAACCTCACCATCAAACTGATTAGTGACATATCCAGGACATTCATTTGACGAGGTCTTACCCCGCTGCAGAGTTGCAGTCGGTGTATTCTACAGCCCCAGCCGACCGGGCAACATTTGTTTGTTCACAGTTAACTAATTTCAAGTGTTGCTATCAAACACAAATAGTTTTATTTGCACACGGTTAAATGATTTCAAGTCTTGCTATTTAACACTAGCATTTCTATTCAACATTATTCGTTTGTACTCAATTAAATAGTTCCAAGTATTGCTATGTAATACTAATAATTTAATTTAACAGTCAGACAGTTTAGCACACTCCAGCACACTCATTGAGACGATCTTACCCCTCTACAGAGGTGCAGCTGACATGCACCAGTCGTCGTATTTTATAGCCCCAGCCAACTAGGCTAGCTCCAATTTCAAGTTGTATCACCGCCACCCTTTGACTGTCAATCGAATCATCAAAGGAGTACGTGCAAAAAGTCAGGAGGCAACACGGTTATTCGTAGATTTCTTCAAGGCATTTAATTTGACAGAGCAAATACGACATACATATGTCCCACCCAAGGAAACTGTTACTGCTACGATGATGCTTTACCAAAGTACGAAAGCAATGGTTCACTCACTCGATGGCAACACCTATTTCTTTGATATTGTCATTGGATTTCTTGCAAAGAGATACATTAGCACCATATCAATTTGTAATCTGGCTAGATTATGTCCTTCATATTTGAATAGATTATGTCCTTCGGATTTCAATAGATTATGTCCTTCGGATTTCAATAGATCTAATAACAGAAAATGGTTTCACATTTTTAAAAAAGACAAGAAACAGACGATATCCCGCAGAAATTATTACAGACGCAGACTACGCAGATGATCAAGTGCTTCTTGTGAATACACCTTCCCAAACCAAGTTCCAGCTACATAATCTGGAGAAAGTAGCCAGACGCATTTTTACGTGAACACGAATATAATGTTTTTTAGACTAGAAAGAGCCATCTTCATTTTAAGTTCACTGAAATTAGTAGACTATTTTACATACCTCAGCAGCAATATCTCATCTACTGAAAACGATGTTCACACATGCATTGGGAAGGCATGGACTGCTATTGGTAGATTGTCGATCATATAGAAATTGATCTTTCTGATAAGATAAAACGGGAATTCTCCCAAGCAGCAGTCGTATTGGTACTACTGTATGGTTGCACCACCGGTAATTTAACGAAAAGGATGGGGGGGAAGCTTGAAGGGAACTACACTAGGATTCTGCGTGCTTTTCTAAACAGATTCTAGAAGTAGCACTTCACAGAATAGCAGCTATATGGCCTCTTACATCCAATCTTACAAACCAACTAAGTATGACAAACAGGCTGGCGAAGTAAGGGCGAATTCCTTTGTGATCTTCTCTTATGGACAACTACACATGGACACACCAGTGTTAGACGACCAACAAAGACTAACATAAGCTCTGTGCGGACATCGGATGCAGTCTAGAAGAACTTCTAGGAGTGATGGACAATGAAGACGGATAGAGAGAGAAAAAGCCAAAGGATTCCGTGCTACCACTACAACTTAATCATGATCATAAAATATTTGTGTGTGTCATAGTCTTTTCATATCTATCTGTTTATCTGCTTGTCTTTTTATTTGTCTGTCTGTCAGATTTCAAATTGGTATGGAGTCTCACAGACTCCATACCAAGCGATTAACTAAGGAAAAGTTTATCTACTTAAAATTACAGACGATTTAGAACTGGAGACCGAAAAAGGCAGTTGTTGCCCATTCTCACACGCAGCACCCCTCCTCGTGGCAATGAAGTGGGTTAAAATGTCAGAGTTTGCTTGCATTGTCGACTTTTGCTCGAGGTGAGCTGGAGGAGATGGCTGGGTCGGATTTTAAACAAAAAGCGTGAGAAGGAAGTTAAAATGAAAATCACAAGATGTGAGATCTCGAGTTTCATCACCAATATTTAACAAATAGAAAGACGGAATTTACTTTAGAGAGAAAGAATAAAGTTGGGTGTAGGGCCGCATGTGGTCCGCGGGCCGCGGGTTGGAAAACCCCACTAGTATCGCCCCAAAATAAGTACACTCTCCAAACAAAGTTTTATAATGTGTTAACTTTATTTTAAGCAAAAGACACCAAAATTTTATTATTTCTGATACATAGTTAAATACGCACTTCTTATCGGCAATGTTATGATCTATTTACTTTAAAATATTGCACCCTTTCTTCTAAAGTATGGATGATCAAAAGTGAAGTAATCTGTGTTTTCTATTGTTAATAAATTCTCAAAAAAGGTTTATCTGTCATGCGATGCTTTTTATATTGGTACTTTTTTCTGGGATGCCACAGAAAAATATCGTCCACTGAAAACCACATTAAAAAAGTTGTTAAAAAAAACTTAAAGTATCATTCAGCAAAAATCTTTATTTTTATCTAATCAGTTAAATTTATTTATTCAGTATTTTATATCAACAAAATCCCAGTCATCTGCAGTGAGTTTAATCTTTGGATGTCAATTCTAAATCTCTAAAAGAAAAAAGGGTAACCTGAATTTTTTTTCTTTTTTATTAACCACACCCTTAGAAGATTAAGTAACCAAAAAAAAAAAAATAATGCCTTAAAGAGGATTATTGTACTTCATTTTCCTGTTTGTTTGTTTTTTTAATTTTATCTTATCTTTAAATATAAGCCATCCGTATAATCAAAATAGATCAATCATTATAAAAAATGTTAACAAAATCGAATTCTTCATGGAATTATAATGTCTTTAGAATTTTGAGGATTAAATTTATTTTAAAAGAAAACTCATCTTTTATTGCTTTAAAAACCGAAAAATTTTAACTAAATCCAATGATTTGTCGATTTAGGGGAATTTCAATTGCTTTGGTTGCTGCCTATTTTTGTTCACCACAACAATTGTATATTATACAACTAAAACGGATATTATTAGGTATTATCAATTAGCTTAATCTACAGCATTAAAATTCTGTATTAAAAACGAAAATGCAAAGATGAATGAATATATAAGGAGTGTATTTATTTTTGGATCGGTACATATTCCTCTTTTTTGTTACAGAGTTCATTTTAATGTTGCAGATTTCAGTAATAAATAAAACCTAAAAAATATCTACTTCTGTTGCATCAGTTTTAATCAGAATAAATAAAATTTTAGTGTTGTTGATTTAGAAGAAAACTGACTCTTTATTAAAAATTGTTTGGGCTGAACTTATTACGAGTCGGTAGTTTATATATATATATATATATATATATATAAATATATATATATATGAAAAATAAAAGTATTTAGAGAATGATTTTATTCAAAGTTGAATTATTTATAATATATATGATAGGAATAAGAGGAAAAAAGGATTAAAAAAACACTTACAACGGGTTTAGTGGTAATATTTTGTTCTTTATTAACAGATCTTCATCAAACAAAATATTATCATTAAAACCGTTGTTTGATTTATTCACTTTTCCACTTATTTTCATGATATTGTCAGATTCACCAAAATCTACCATTTCTCTCTTTCTCTCTCTCTCTCTCTCTCTCTCTCTATATATATATATATATATATATATATATATATATATATATATATATATATGTATATATATAAACATTCACGATTGTTTTTCAAACATTAAATTTGACATAACTGTTTCATTTATCTCAGTCTGTTTCTATCTATCCATCTATCTATCTTAGTGTCTGTTAGTCTCTCTCTCTCTCTCTCTCTCTCTATATATATATATATATATATATATATATATATATATATATATTCATCTGTCTACTCTGGAGAGAAGAAATAAGATTTCTGTTGCTATAGCAGCATTATATAGAGTATCATCAAATGATTTGCATGATATATATATATATATATATATATATATATGTGTGTGTGTGTGTGTGTGTGTGTGTGTGTGTGTGTGTGTGTGTGTGTGTGTTGGTTGGTTGAGTTTTATGGCATATCAACCTTTGTAGGTTATTTAACGCCAAACCCATTTTTATAAAAATAGTTCTATTTCAAACAATTCAGTTTAGCAAGAGTATACATTTTAATTGTTAAAACATTTCTACTGCGAGCTATTCAGTTTATTCAAACAGTTCTAATTCAGCTAATTCAGTTTAGTATAAGTACAGATTTTCTTTACACACAGTTAAATGTCAAAACAGTTTCATTTCAAACAATTCCGTTTAGCATAAGTACGCAATTTAAATGTAACTACAGTCTAATAGTCAAAAACATTTCTATTTTAAGCTACTCAGTTTAATCAAACAGTTCTAATTCAAACAATTCAGTTTAGCATAAGTATACAGTTTGTTCTATTCAAACCATCGATAGGGCCAGCTCAGGTGCTATCATTCCTGGCCAAAGTAGACCTGGGAGCAATGGCAATGCAGAGGTACTCCGCATCCCCAAAGCTCCAGCATCACTGGAACCTCACCATCAAATTCTTTAGTGTCATATCAGAACACTCATTGGGGGTTCTTACACCTCTGCAGAGGTACAGTCGGTGTATTCTACAGCCCCAACCGACTGGACAATACACAGAGTTAATGTCAAAATATTTTTCAGATGATTCAGTTTAGTATAAGTACGCAGTTTAAATGCCAAAACAGTTCTATTTTAAACAATTCATTTTTGCATAAATACGCAGTTTAAATGCAAAAAAACAGTAAAGACAAGAAACCACGGTTTAGTTCTATTCAACCCATAGACTGGACCCTTATCAGGTGTTACCACTCCGAGCCAGAGTGGACCTGGGAGCGATGGCAATGAAGGGGTGCTCTGCATTCCCCAAAGCTCCAGCATTACTGGAACTTCACCATCAGATTGTTTAGTGTCATATCAGGACACTAATTGGGGGGGGGTCTTACCCCTCTGCAGAGAAGCAGTCGGTGTATTCTAGAGCCACAGCCGACTGGGCAAATGTGTGTGTGTGTGTATATATATATGTGTGTGTATATATATATATTTATATGTATATGTGTGTGTGTGTGTGTGATCCCAAATTATTTTTTTAGTATCGCCCGAAAATGAGTACATTCCGAACAAATTTTATAAAAACGTTAAATAAAAAGATTTTTCAGTTCTCTAAATGCCCCTGTGTTTGTTCAGCTTTTCGCTTTTTTCACTTTCGATTTGTGGTTTTAAGTGGAGAAAGAATTCAGATTTTCCCTTCTCCTAGACTAGTTGCCTAATCAAATTAAAAGAACACAGTCTGTCCTACTATATAACAGAGGAGAGAGGAGATAGATACATGCATTTCTTGAGAGTATTAACACAAAATAAAATTTAAAAATTCCAGGATTTATACCACTTCAAAAATTCAGTTGTATGGAGATCAAAAGAGTAATAATATTTATTAAGTTTTGAGTCTCAACCTAAATAGTATATCTTCAATAATGTCAATTAGTTGGTTAGTGTTTTATGGCACATCAACCCTTGTGGGTTATTTTAAACCAAATCCTGTTTATATACATTTCATCTGAAACCATGAATGTTTTAGTTTTGGAGAATGCAAAGAACCTCTTCATTGCTATCACTCCCAGGTCCACTCTGGCCCGGAGTGGTAGCACCTGATTGGGTCCTATCTATGGATTGAATAGAACTAAACAGGGAACTTATGCTAAACTGAATTGTTTGAAATAGAACTGTTTATAGGTATAAAAATGGATTTGGCATTAAATAAACTATAATGGTTGATGTGCCATAAAACCGAAACGAACCAAAATGACTTAAAACGACATTAAATCACGCCGTAAAAGAAAGCAACCTATTAACCAACAATTCACTTATGTGATTTACTGTTTCATATTTATTATCACATAACTTATTATTATTATCATTATTATTTACTCATAGTTTTTCACATCAGCGTTAGCTGATGATCTTCCACTGGAGTTTGAGTGGCAGCAAGTCTCCTCAAGTCTCCATGGACCATACCCATGATACGGATATGTGTGAAACGTACATAGAATGTTCATAACATATATACATAGAACATAGGAATCCCGAAACACGAAAAACACTAACGACCTCTTAGTTCAGGTACGAAACTTTTTATTACCTTTGAGTTAAAAGGTTTTTCGACATAAGGAGAGAGGCACAATCTTTCTATGTTGGCTTTTCCATTTGCCTCCCCCCAACACGTGTGGCACCCGCCACAAGGCCACGGCGAGCAAGCGAAAGTCAACCATCTTCTTCCGAGGCTGGACTCAACTCAAATGACTTTTTCAAAATCCCCAAAATCCTCCGCGCGCGCTTCCGGTGCATGACGTCATTCACATCCACTGGTCAACCTATCTGGGATTTTTATTTTGACATCTGTGAACGACACATCCTCCCCGCGCGCCCATCAACACCTGTGCTCAAGTTTGCACCAAACTCACCCATGTGCTGAGTCGAAAGGTTCTCAGCCTAACTAAACCCAAAGGCAAGATATATAAAACGAAATCCCTCGGCCATTATATTACATGTGGGACTCTTCTCAGTATTCTGGCCGTTCTCAATAATGCAGTAGTCTGAATGGTCTCCACTCGTCCGCCAACTTTCAAGTCCTCCAGTCCCTTTAGTAATCCTTTAGTTACTGTTCCAAACGCACCAATTATAATTGGTATAATTATCACCTGCATGTTCCATAGTTTTTTCAATTTCCTAGCAAGGTTGAGGTACTTATCCTTCTTTTCACATCCTTTCAGTTTTATTCTGTGATCAGCCGGCACAGCAAAGTTGACAATTTTGCAAGTTCCCCTTTTTTGTTGTTGATTATTATGAGGTCTGGTCTTCTGACCGAGATTAGGTGATCCGAGTGTATGTCAAAGTCCCATAGGAGTTTATGTGTGTTATTTTCTAGGACAGGTGCTGGGTTGTGCATATTATTATTATTGTTGTTGTTGTTGTTGTTGTTGCTTTACTCTTTTGAAAGTTTTTCCCACCAGCATTAGTTGATGCTTTTTCATCGGAATTTGAGTGACAGCAAGAATCCTCAAGTCTCCAGGACTTTTCTCTGTATTCTGGCCGATTTCAACAATGCAGTAGTTTGGGTGGTCTCCACTTGTCCTCTTATTTCCAAGTCCTCCAGTCCCTTTACCAATTCTTCGTTAACTGTTACCAAGAGTACCAATTACAATTGGTATCACAGCGACTTTCATGTGGTATAGTTTTTTCAATTCTCTAGCAAGGTCAAGGTACTTATCTCTCTTTTCGCTTTCTTTCAGTTTTACCCTATGATCAGCCAGAACAGCAAAGTCCACTATTCGGCATGTTCTCTTTCTCTTTTTTTTTTTTTTTTTTTTTTTTTTTGTTGACTATAACTAGGTATGGTCGTCTGGCCGAGATTAAGTGATCCGTTTGTATCCTAAAATCACAGAGAAGTTAGTGCGTCTCATTTTCCCGGACGGGTTCTGGGTTGTGAATATACCATTTGTTCAATTTAAACTTTTTGCACAATTCCCAGTGGATCATCTTCCCCACCCAGTCGCGTCTAGTCTTATACTCTTTTTTGCGCTAATTCAATGCATTCGATTATTATGCGATTGATCATTTCGTCTCGATCACCACATAGTCTACATCTGCTATTTTGTTGCATCTTGTTTTGACTTAATCCTTATGGCATTATTTGGAGTTGCTATCAGAAGAAATTCAGTTTCCCTCTTAAAATTTCCGTTTCCTAGCCGTGTCCAAGTTTTTCGTGTAGGATTTCGCATGACATGTCTATACAGTTATTTTTCTTCACATTTTTGTTTTTCTGGTTATTTTGTTCTGTCGACGCTGTGCTGTTTCTGATCTCTGTAATCAGTCTTCCTCTGCGCTTTTTTTATGTCGTCTTCTAATCTTTTAATCTATGCATCGACATTATCTTGAATGCTGGTAAATCCTCTCCCTCATTCTTTTCTTGGGATGTAATACCCTATGCATTGTCACGAGTTTTCTTGTTCTCTGGTCCATTTGTTGTCGTTCTTCTTTGGTCCACTTTAAGAATAGTCCTGAGTATCTTTCGTACGGGACAGTCCAGGTATTTATCTCTTTGATTTGATTTCTGTTATAAAGTTTGGTTTCAAGTATTTTTCTCGTTCTCTTAAGGTATTCTTTTTTAATTTTTTTATTTTTTTCATCTCTGCTTGATTGATGGTGTCCGCTTCCAATATTACCAAGTATTTGTAAGTTTCCTTTTCTACGAGTCTTCTGATTTTTCCTTGATTTTGGTAGTTCTGCTCCTTCCACCATTTGTCATTATTATTATCATTATTATAATTATTCCTTGTAAGTTTTTCACACCAGCGTTTCCAGGTGGTCTTTTACTGGAGTTTGAGTGACAACAAGTCTCCCACATCTTCGGGACCCTTTTGAGTATTCTAGCCGATATCAGTAATGCTGTGATCAGTTTTGCCTTGATCCCTCCTCTATATTTTAGTTTTTTTCTAAGCCTGCAAGTCTTTGACTTGTTTTGTTGAAATTAGCAGCTTCTTCTCTGTTTCTATCACTCTTTTCCTATAACTTCTTTGTATTGGGGTTCTTTTAAAATAGCAGCTGATTACATTTTTGTTGTCTCTTTGATGTATTGTTGCTTAGAACAATCAACATTCACAGGATGCCGAACAGTTCCTCCATTTTTACTATTAAAAGACCACCTGCCGGTCAAGACTCAAACCTGTCACCTGAGTCCCACGTCTGATTGTATTTATTTTTCTGATTTTTTATGGATAGTATTTTGTGGCTATTCAGTCTCAGAGGTAATTAATATCTGTCACAAATGTGACCTGATATTCTTCCATCAGCATGTAACAAATTATTATATAAAAAAAAATATTAATATTATTGATTGACTTATTTCTTTTTTTCTCTCTCTCTAGGAAGCAACCCTGAAATCCCTGGTAATTACCAGTGACATTAAAGTCCGCTACGCAAGAACAATGGTCTCAGCTGAATACTACAATGATAAAAATTCTGCAGCCATAGCACATTTCTTTGTCATCTTGCCGGATAGAGCATACATATCCAATTTTTCCATGTAAGAAATTTTAATTTTTTATTCCCATCACTCATAAATAAGTGGCCATGCTAAGCCTTTTAATTACAGTATCGTCCATTGATAACTTCACTCCTCACAATTTCTTTTGGTTTAGTTTCTTTGTTTAAGGGCATATCAACCTTTTTAGGTTATTTAATGCCAAAGCTATTCTCCTAAAAGAACAGTACTGGTACTATTTAACCCATAGCTGGGAGGATAAGGAGGTTCATACGTTTCCCAAAGGTATTTGCCAGAAAGTGAACGTAATAACGCGACTGGAGTACGAACTCGCGTACTACGATTCCGCAGTCCATCGCTTTAACCATTACACCATGAGGTCAAACCAGCATAATATCAATGTATAAACACTAAAACCCTGTTGCTTTAAGTTTCCTCTGGTTTACACAATCATCAGACAGACAAGTTAGAAAAGTGGCCAATCAATTATAATTATAGAGTGGAGCAAAGTAATATAAAAAGATACAAGTGTACATCCACACACACACACACACACACACACACACACACACACACACACATATATATATATATATATATATATGGGTGGGTATGTGTGGATGTACACTTGTATCTTTTTATGACCGGTTTTTGTTTTTCTTAAAGAAATTATTGCTCTGTGATGTCAGTTACATTGAGGTCTTTACCAGGAAAATTTAAATGTTCATAGTTGGATGATTTTGTGTCCAGACAGAATTATTCCCTAATTCAGTTTAACTGGACGGAATAATATATATATATATATATATATATATATATATATATATATATATATATATACGAGGATCATTAAAAAAGTTTCCAGACTTTTTTCGTATGGGCACCTTTATTGATAGTAGACACATGAAACTCTAGACCCCTTCGAAGTAATCTCCTCCGGCTGCAATGTACTTGTTGTACAGTTCCAACAACTTCTGGAAGGCCCCATGGAAATCCTCTTATGTGAGCGTGTCAATGAGCTTCGTCAAAGCCTCTTTCATCTCCTCAATTGTCTCATAACGACAGCTTAGGGAATAACCAAAAGTCACAGGGAGCAAGGTCTGGACTATAGGGACGGTGACGAACTGTCTTGATGCCCATCTTGGTCAAATAGTCTGTGACAAGGATGGAGTTGTGGACTGGTGCATTGTCCTGGTGGAAATACCGCTGACCCGATTTGAAGAGTGCTAGCCTCTTCCGACGGAATCTCTTCCTGAACTCCCTTAAAACCTCAACATAGTAACCCTAACCCTAACCCTTTGGCCAATCAACTCTGGTCTATTGACTTCCTTACTCCTCCCAAACCTCTCATCATCCCTCACAGACTCCCTGCCTTCCTTGAATCTCTTATGCCACTCAAAAACTGATGATCGATTCATGCAAGATAGCCCAAAAGCAGTCTGAAGCATTCCATACGTTTCAGTTGCATTTTTTCCAAGTTTAAAACAGAATTTTATTGCATATCGTTCTTCTAAAGTGTCCTCACGTCCAGATTGCATTTTTGAAATTCACCAGCTGTGACGATCAGGCTTTAGTAGGGTGTATTCCATTTCCTGCTGTAGCTATTCATTTGAAGCTGAAATCATAAAAATTGGTCAGTCATCTCATAAGATGTATAGCAATAACATACTGAATTTTCAAGAGTCTACAACAATTTTAAATGCCAGTACAAAAACAGTCTGGAAACTTATTAAAGGCACCACGTATATATATATATTAATAGGCAACAGATATTGCCAGTAAAATTGTATGGTTGTTAATTTTCAATGGGATAATCTATTGTTATGATTGAAATTTTTTTCTTTTGCAGGGAAATTAATGGGAATTTGTCAGTTGGAGTTGTGAAGAAGAAGGAGGAAGCAAAAAAAATTTTCGATGAGGCGGTGACGAAAGGAGAAAGTGCAGGTCATGTGTCTGTTCAGTAAGTGTATGCATTGAAGGCTGCGAAAGGACAGTCTTGTGTCAATAATCGTAATGTTCCAATAACTCTGTTGTATAAATATCAGTGAATGGGCCAACTTGTTTTTCAAAATAAAATTAATGTAACTTTAGATATAAGCTTACAGGATTTTGTCGTACTTCCAAAATATGGCATAAGGGCATTCGCCATGCTTATATAATTTATTCAGACAACCTGAGACAATGTATTTATATTTATATTAGCCAAAAAACTTAACCATACGTCAAAAATACAGAGCTACTTACGTGTATGTACTTACTAGATACTTATATACTTATATTTATTTCATATGCTCACTATATACTCTGGGCCAGTCAACTGGGGCTGCAGAATGCACTGACTGCATCTCTTCAGAGGGGTAAGACTTCCCCAACTGGTGTCCTGAAGGCCAGTCAGCTAGGGCTGCAGAATATACTGACTGCATCTCTGCAGAGGGGTAAGACTTACCCAACTGGTGTCCTGTAGGCCTGTCAGCTAGAGCTGCAGAATACACTGACTGCATCTCTGCAGAGGAGTAAGACTTCCCCAACTGGTGTCCTGGATATGACACAAACAACCTGATAGTGAGGTTTTAGTAATGCTGGAACTTTGGAAAATGCAGAGTACCCTTTCATTGCTATCACTCCCGGGTTCACTCTAGCTTGGAATTGTAGCACCTGATAGAGTCCTGGCCCAGTCAACTGGGGCTGCAGAATACACTGACTGTATCTCTGCAGAGGGGTAAGACTCCCTCCAATGGGTATCCTGGATATGACACTAAAGAATCTGATGGTAAGCCTTCAGTAATGCTGGAGCTTTGGGGAATGCAGAGTACCCCTTCATTCCCATCATTCCCAGGTCCACTCTGACTCAGAGTGGTAGTACCTGATAGGGTCCTATCTATGGGTCAAATAGAACTGTTTGACATTTAAATAGTGTACTTCTGCTAAACTGAATTGTTTGAAATAAAACTGTGTGTAAACAAAAAAACTGTACTTATGCTAAACTGAATTTTTTTTATCATTTAACTGTGTGTAAGCAAATGACTGACGTTTAATTGAATTGTTAGCGATACATAGCAATACTTGTAACTATTAACTGTGTGCAAATAAATGATTAATTGTAAATAGAATGATTCATATTAGATAGAAATAAGTGAAAGCATTTAACTGAATGAAAATAAATGAGCTCAGGTTTATTTAAAAATGTTATCTACAAAATGTGTTTAGAAATCATATATATATATATATATATATATATATATATATATATATATATATATATATATATATATAAAGGATTTCATGGCCCAGTTGGCTGTGAGTGTACAATATACTGACTGAATCTCTGGATATGACAGTAAACAATCTGATGGTGAGGATCCAGTAATGCTGGACCTTTGGGGAATGCAGAATACCCCTTTATTGCCTTTACTCCTAGGTCCATTCTGGTCTGGAGTGGTAACACCTTATAGGTTCCTATCTATGGATCAAATAGGACTAAACAGTGTATTTATGATCAACTGAATTGTTTGAAATAGAACTGTTTATATATATAAAAATGGATTTGACATTAAATAACCAACAATGGTTGATATGCCATAAAACCAAATCAAACCAAACCAAACTCCAAGTATATTGAAACATTTATATATACATTATATATTCATTATATGTTCATGTCCTAGGTATGATATTAAACTGGATCTGATGGTGAGGCTCCCGTCATGGATCTTTGGGGAATGTAGAGTAGCTCTTCATTGCCATTACCCTCAAGTTCACTCAGACCTGAAGTGGTAGTTCTGATTAGGGTACCATTTATGGGTCACTCTTTTACTTAGGATTGGTTGGTTGTGTTTTATAGTATATTAACCATTGGGGGTTATTTAATGCCAAATCCTGTTTGTAGATAAGATTTGTGAGTGAATAGTTTGTTGGTAATATTTTTTAAATGAGCCAGAAAACATTTGTTTCCACACAGATAAATGGTTTTAAGTAAAGTAAATGATAAAATAGTTTAATTTGACGCATGGTGGGACCCTAACAGGTATTGCCACTCTGGATCAGAGTGGACCTGGGAGTAATGGCAATGAAGGAGGTTCTCTAGATTCATCAAAACTCCAAGACTGAAGCCTCACCATCAGATAGTTTAGAGTCATAACCAGGGAGTGGTCTTACTTCTCTACAGAGATTCAGTTAGCATATTTACAGCCTCAGTCAACTAGGAATTATTATTAATATTAGAATTATTTGTATTAAATAGAAATACTTGAAACCATTTAAAGATACAAACTATTCACTCACAAATTATATATATATATATATATATTAGGGTAGGTTGATTTTTCATTTTTTTTTAAATATCAAAAAGAATAATGCACTGAAAGTTGTGTATATACCTATTAAATACTCATACCAAAAATTAGATCTGAATCTTCAACGGTTTTTTGCTAATTTGGCATGAAAGATTTAGAATAAACACGTACTGAAAAGTCCTCGATTTTGCCAGATTTGGCCTAAATATTGATGTAAAAACTAAACAATTTCAGTATTTAAATTAGGAAATCTTATTTTATTTTATGGAAATATAATAAATAAATTATAACAAAACTTCAAATTGAAAATTGAACCCCTACCCCACACTTCTTTACCTGTGTCGAATTTGAAATTCAAGCAGTAATATTCGAATATATTGAAAAAAAGATTTTTTTCCTGATATGAATTGAAATACAACAAACAAACAAATATGGAAAAACAAATAATTGTTTAATAATTTTTAATACATGGAATCAAATAGTTCCATATATGAGCCCTTAGATGAAAATGCTGTTCTAAATTGTTGGCACAAAACTTTTGCAAGTATGTGCTGGTGCCTTGCTTCAAAGCCATACACAGATTGAGAAGCCTCCGTTACTAACTTAACTACCCGTTCCACACCTTGGGAATGTGAAGGGAAATCTGGCAAGTTAATCTTTTCACCAGTTAACAATGAATTCTGTAATTCATTGTCAGAAAAGTCTAGTGTGAGTGGTGGCTCACAGACTCCATTTACTGACAAATCAATTAAATCAGTCCAGTGCACAGCTTTAAAGTTGATCATTGGGATATTTTTAAATCTTTTCTTGACTGGCTTCCCTCTTCTGAAAGAATATAAAAAATAATTTGAGTTTAATTTTTAAATGCAATTTGTTCTGCTTTAATAATATTTGGTGAAATCAGATGTAATCTTTAAAATGTTTCAATAAATTGGCACAAGTACTTCAATCAGTTTTGTATGAATAAATATTAACTTACCTAATGGCCAAAATTCTTTTTATACCCTCTTCTCTCACTTCAGGTTCATTAAATTTCACCATTGAAAATAAAACATGCAAAGGCATTGTACTGGAGGTTTTTTAATGTAATCCTTAGAACCTCAATTGGTTGCTTTCGTATCCTGTCAATCATATTGTAAATATAAATTTGCTGGTGATGGAACTTGTTACTTTTTTTTATTACAAACCAGCAAATAGCATAAACATTCACAATAAAATTTATCAAACTATATAGTTTGGTCGAAAGATTCTGTGGATATGCCCCACGAGTCCATAGGCACATGAGCCTGATGGCCAAAGTTAACCACCTTGCCTGGTTTAATGGACCAATTTTTCACGATGCAAATCTAGGGTCCACCTTACCTCCAGAAATACCAACTGTATATTCATAGAGTAGTCTTTGATCACTACTAAGGCTATCCATATCTTTCATTCCAAAATGAAACTCCAGGGGATTCTCAACAGCTGAAAAAGATTTTTGGGGTAAATTATGGCAATCATTTGCACATAATTTACCCAATGGACCATTGAATGTAGTGGGGCTTTTTGTGGTGCCATCTAAATGTTTGAATAGAGCTCTAAATGGAAGTTCATTTTGATGTAAGGAGCAACCAACAGTGTGAAGATTTTTTTTTTCTAAAAGTGTAACAAGTCCATCTTCACAGCCTGTATTTGCATTCGTGTTGTCAACAAGGACAGCCTTAATAGTGCTCAAACTTCTAAATTTCTCGAAAACATCAGCCACTTGCTCCGCAAGAACGGTACCAGTTGCACCAGTATCAGGAAGAACCCTGTGAGTCAAATATATACTCTCATTTGGTGTCTCCTTTGTGATTGTCAAGTGGCATTCAGGTCCTTTGGCTTTTTTCAGAATTTTACTTCCATTTTCCTCCACTGATTCCTTGTAGTGTAGTGTGTCTTTGTCTGTCCTCCCATCAACTCCTATACAAAGAAGATTCTCCACATTTTCATTATGCTTTTCATAGGCATTTGTTTTCACTTTAGCCTTGAAAAATCTGAAGTTTTTGTTTATTATTTTGATGTTCTAATATTAGAACATCAAAATATTAAACAAAAACTTCAGATTCTCGAAGCACTACATATTAGAAACCTGCAACCAACACTTAATAGAATTAATTTTCAAACCAGTGCTAATGTACTTAAATGTCTTTAGCTACTGGCACTAATTATAGAATTACATTTAAAAGCAAACGCCATAATCTTTAACGGCAAAGACGCCCTTACACAGTAGTAATATGCTAAAACAAAAGTAACATCATTTTGTAATAGATCCTCCCCTGATGATGGCTCAAAGTCGGGCAGAAAGTACTAGGGATACATACAACTATGGACAATACATAAATCAATTCCCCCCAAATACGATAAAAGTAATACGGGAATTTGAACGGATCCAGAAGAAAATATGTAGACATAAAATGTCTACTATGTTTAATGAAATTTGCATTAACGAAGAAATGCTGCCTAAATATACATATATATATATATATATATGTGTGTGTGTGTGTGTGTGTGTGTGTGTGTGTGTGTGTGTGTGTGTGTGTTTAAACATGATTTGGCATTAAATAATCCACAATGGTTGATATGCAATGAAACACAACCAAATAAACAATTATATACACTTTCTTATATACACATTTATATATATATATATATACACACATTTATATACACATTATATATATACACATTTATATATTTATACATATTTATATATCACTCATTTAGCAAAACCATCTAATTGCTTAGCAGGCTTACTTTTTAACTGTAAATTTGTGATAAAAAGTAACAAAATAAGATGAAAGATGACCAAATCAAACAAGTGAGAGTCAAAGGTTTTGCAATATTTCACTACATGCTAGTTTAAGGCACATATTTTATGTGACTTAAGCAGTTCAAGCTATGGAAGGAACCTGCTGTAGTTTGGTAGCATAGTGGTAATTGGTACACTGAAATATGCATTGCCTCACTCTGTGTGCGATTTGAAAGCCACACAGATGAACGTGCAGTATTGTCTAATTTGGGAACTTATGTTTGAACAGGATGATAATGCTGCCAAAAAAATTTGATGTTCAAAAGGTGAAAATGAAGTTCATCACAATAAACAGATAGTGCAAGAAATTTTGCTTTGGCTACAAGAATGTCAATAGTCAAGCAAAGACAAGTTAGCTTAAAAATGTGGATTCCGCTGAGGCCATACATGCAGCTATAAAGACAAATCTGGCGAGTAACATTTGGAAAGTATCAGGCAAACTTGTTATCTCATTGTCAAGTGTGATTCATCTCCTTAACAACCTCGGCAAAAACATCTGGAGCTGCTAAATTGTGCCTCACTTAACCAAAATATTTCAAAACATTTGATTCACTATTGTAACCCAAGAGTTGATATGCCATAAACCTAACCAACCACTTAACCTATTTCAATGACTGTTAAATAAGCAGTGTGGGTCAGAAATAGGAAGACCTGAATATTGCATTAAAAAGCAACAAAAATAAGATGCAAGATAATCTAGTCAAACATTATTTATAGTAAATGCAAGTGCCTCACCAAAGACAGTTTCTTTTTGACTTTTCATTTTTTTTTTTAGATCTTGATATGAGAGCAAATATTTAACCGATTTATCCTTATTTTTAACTTTTACAAATTTTAAACACAAAAAAGCTGACTTTGGCATAAAATATCTCAGCAGGGATTGACATGCCATAAAACCAACCAACCAACCAACCAACCAACCATAACCTGTGGATCAGAATTAAAAGAAAAAACCCTGAACATTGCATGAAAAAACAACAAAAATAAGATGAAAGATAAACTAGTCAAATTTTAATTATATTAAATGTAAGTACTTCATCTAAAAGGTTTCTTTTTTACTTCTTTTTTCTTTTTTTTTTAGGCACAGGTCCACAAAACGCTTTGATATGAAAGTAAATGTTGAACCAAATGTCAAAGTTGTCTTTAACTTGACTTATGAAGAACTTTTAAAAAGAACCCACGGAAACTATACCCATAAGATTTTTATGTCCAATGGCAAAGTAATTGATCGAATATTAGTCGAAGTTTTCATCTCGGAACCACAGGACATTAAAGTTCTTGAGGAAAACATGGATGAACGTAAGTTGTTTCAAAGAACTTCTGCTTTTAATTTTATACAATTCATTTTATTGCATTTTATTTTGAATATGAATTTTTTCTTTTGAAAGAGTCTCTTTTGATCACAGAATCATCTTAGCAAAAACAATCCTAAGTCTATGCAGCAATAAAAAATAAACAGTTAAAACTACCTGCTATGACAAGTCCTCACTTACCTATAGAAATATAAACAATACATATATATCAACAGTAATAGAGAAATTATGGATTTTGTTTCTTTGTTTAATAGCATATCAATCTTCTTAGGTTATTTAATGCCAAAGCCATCCTTCTAGAAGAACAGTAGTGGTACTATTTAACCCATAGCTGAGAGGGAAGGAAGGACAGGTGGAACAAATATTATTTCAATATGGTTTCCTCAAAGAAACTCTTCCAGTTATAATAATGCTTTAAAAAAACATGAAATTAATAATTTGCTCACCAGATGGAGACACAATTTTCTCCAACATTGTTGCTGGAGTCTTGGAAAGAGATACACTGGCACCATATTTCTGTCTAGACTACATACTTCAAATGTCAACAGATATAATAAAAGCGATAGGAATGAATTGGAAAGGCCATTTTCCTAGAGGAATGCATTGGGAAAGTCATTTTATAATAGGGATGCATTGGAAAGGTTATTTTACTATAGGAATGCATTGAGAAGGCCATTTTACTATAGGAATGCATTAGAATGGCCATTTTATAATAGAAATGCATTGGAAAGGACATTTAACTATAGGAATGCATTGTAAATGCCATCTTACTATAGGAATATATTGGAAAGGCCATTTAATGTAAAAATTCATTGGAAAACATTTATTTTCAGATTAGTGAGTAAAAATGCTTAACTCGAAATAAAGCACTCCTTTTTTAAATAAAAATTATTGACGGCCCAAAGAATGTGAAACAGAAGATAAACCTTTCTTTGTCTTTCTGTAAATTGTTTCCCCGAGAGGATTGTCAAAAAATTCTTTTTGTCTCCTTAACACCCCTCCACACACACACACACACACCTTAAAAGTGGATATTAAGTGCTGATTTTTCCTGATATTGTTGAAGAAGCTCTCCATATCAAAGAAATTTAACAGGCCCTGGCAAAGTAGATTTTTTGTTTTTTCAAATCTCAGTGTCCAATCCCATAGAATTAGGATGAATTTTAATATAGGTCATCCTACCCAAGGATACAAATCCATTTAATGATCATCTGATTAAGAAATGTCTCAGAAAATCGATTTTCCTATAAAATATTTTGGAAAATCATTTGAAGGAAAACATTTCTTACTATGGATCATTTATCTTTGAAATCCACTGAAAAAGAAATTTTATTCAAGTTATATGTTTCAGAAGACGATTTTACTTTAGAAATGCATAGTAAAGGCAACTTTAGTGCAGAAAGGTGATTCTACTTTATAAATGCTCTTGAATAGGGATTTAATATAGAAATACAATGAAATGGTGATTTTGCTCAAGAAATGAATAGGAAAGAGCCTTTTAAAATAAAAATACACTTTAATTGGGAATTCATGTAGAAATACATTGGAAAGGTGATTTTACTATAGAAATGCAATAGAAAGAGCATTTTAATTTAGAAAAACAGCAGAATTGGGAATTAATATAGAAATACATTAGAAAGACGATTCTACTATAGAAATGCATTAGAAAAGTAATTTTTTCCATGTTCATACACAATTTTATAAATAGATTAAATCATCAAATTAAACTTAGGGATTGGGGGCTGTAATCACTATTGAAAAATTTCTATAATTAAAATTTGGAAAGGATATTTTATGGGAAAAATAAATAGGGAAATCTATTTTAATATAAGAATTTTACTGTAGGAATGGATTGGAAAGGCTATTTTACTCTATGAATGCATTAAAAAGTCCATTTTACTATAAGATTGCATTGGAAAGGCCATTTAACAATAGGAATTCAATAAAAAAGGCCATTTTACAATAGGAATGCATTGTAAAGGCCATTTTACTATAAAAATACATTGGGCTATTAAAAAAGCCATGTACCATACCCGTGCGTACACAGGGCACCCGACAAATATCGAGCACAGCTTTTGGAGTAAAGGCAAATTTATAAGCGGCATTCTTCTATAGACTCCAACACATGGCCACATCAGCGTTGACCGAGCAGCGGACAGTGAGAGAGTCAAATAAATCCGTTTTATCTTAACAGAGAGATCAGATTTCAATATGATCGACAACCTGTAGACTGCAGTCTACGTCTTACCTCTGTGTATGTCGAGATCGCTTCAGTAGATGAAATATTACTACGGAAATATATAAACTTAACACATACGATAAGTTTCCAGACTTTTTTCGTATGGGCCCATTTATTGATAGTACACACATGAAACTCTAGTACCCTTCGAAGTAATCTCCTCCAGCTGCAATGCACTTGTTGTACCGTTCCAACTACTTCTAGAAGGCCCCGTGGAAGTCCTCTTGTGTGAGCATGTCAATGACCTTCGTCACAGCCTTTTTCATCTCCTCAATTGTCTCATAACGACAGCCTGTGAGCTTAGGGAATAACCCAAAAGTCACAGGGAGCAAGGTCTAGACTAGAGGGAGGCTGAGGAACTGTCTTGATGCCCATCTTGGTCAAATAGTCTGTGACAAGGATGGAGTTGTGGACTGATGTATTGTCCTGGTGGAAATGCCACTGACCCGATCTGAAGAGTGCTGGCCTCTTCCGACGGAATCTCTTCCTGAACTCCCTTAAAACTTCAACATAGTAACCCTAACCTTAACCCTAACCCTTTGGCCAATCAACTCTGGTCTATTGACTTCCTTATTCCTCCTAAACCTCTCATCATCCCTCACAGACTCCCTGCCTTCCTTGAATCTCTTATGCCACTCAAAAACTGATGCTCGATTCATGCAAGAAGCTCCAAAAGCAGTCTGAAGCATTCCATGCGTTTCTGTAGCAGTTTTTCCAAGTTTAAAACACAATTTTATTGTATATCGTTCTTCTAAAGTGTCCTCACGTCCAGATTGCATTTTTGAAATTCACCAGCTGTGACGATCAGGCTAAAGTAGGTTGTATTCCAATTGCTGCTGTAGCTGTTGATTTGGAGCTGAAATCCTAAAATTGGTCAGTCATCTCATAAGATGTATAGCAATAACATACTGAATTTTCAAGAGTCTACGACAATTTTAAATGCCCATACGAAAAAAGTCTTGAAACCTATCGTATGCTCCTCGTATTCATGTATTACATATAATTTTCAATCCAAAGCATTCCTATAATAAAATGCCTTTTTCATTTTATTCTTATGACAAAACCTAATCAAATACTTAAATGTGTTTCTGACCAAAAATAATTGCATTTCTAATAACTGATGATAATACGTTTTAACAAGGAATAAAATCCTAGCATTTTTGGTTCAGAATAACTCTTAGCTGGAAGAAATTATTTGGCTGTACTAATTTATGGGTGACAAGATAGATAGATAGATAGATAGATAGATAGATAGATAGATTAGAAGAGACTTAGAAAAACGCGTACATAGATACTGTGAGATTGATAAAAGGGGTTTTGATAAAGAGATGAGAGCAAAAACAAATGTGCGTCTGTGCGCTCACACACACATCTACATATCTATTGATTCAATGATCGAATAGGCAAGAAATTGACAGTCATGAAGCGCTGTTGACTCTGTGTCTACACTATGCAAAATTATATATATATATATATATATATATATATATATATATATATATATATGAAATAGTAAAAGACACTTTTGTAAAAATTAAATGGTCAGGTTTCGCCAGGGATCTGGCATCATTAGAAAATTCACACACACACACACACACACACACACACACACACACACACACACACACACACACACACACTGAGATAGATATGAACAGAGAGATAGATAAATAGATAGATAGATAGATAGATAGATAGATAGAGAGAGAGAGAGAGAGAGAGAGAGAGAGAGAGAGATTTAAGTCCGTTTATATCTGTTTGTCAATCTAAATATGGCAAGATTTTGTCATTCACTTATCAATAAAATGTTTTATACTAATTGTCTTCATTTCTTTTAACAGATCTACGAGTTCGTTCGGTTGACTACATTGATAATAGACATGTATATATTAAGTTTGATCCATCAAAAGAGGAACAAGAAAAGCTTATGAATAGCGGCTACACTGGTGAATTCCTGGTTGAATATGATGTGGACCGTAAGAATAATTCAAACCTCATCTATGTAAGTAATTAACGATTCTTGGGTCTTTCAAAAAGATGTCTTTCTTTATTATGAAGATTGCAATACGAATGAGATAGATAGATAGATAGATAGATAGATAGATTGAGACATATATGAACAGTTTGAGATAGATAGACAGACACACAGGATAGATAAATATGAACAAACTGAAATTGATAGATATCAGAAGACTGAGATAGATACATGTATGTGCGTACAATGAGTAAATTGAGATATATATATATATATATATATAGAGAGAGAGAGAGACAGACAGACAGTCAGAGAAAGAGAAAGAGAGACAGAGGGAGAGAGATAAAATTCATGAGTTATTTTGTGACGCTTTCTTTTATAAAGATTTTTAATATATATATATATATATATATATAGAGAGAGAGAGAGATATATTTATATAGATAGATAAAAACTATTAGTTCTTTTCTGACTCGTATTTCCTTTTTTGTTTTAGATTATAAAGATTTTTATTTTATTTAAATTATTTTTTTTTTGTTTTCTTTTTATTTCAAAATTTTACACCAGACACTAGATGGGTACTTCGTCCACTTTTTCACCCCAGATGACGAACCAATATGGCCGAAAAACGTTGTTTTTTATGATTGACGTCAGCGGCTCAATGAAGGGTAGGAAATTGAGACAGGTAAAATCAGCAATGCATAGTATTCTTTCATCTCTCGATCCCCACAAGGACAGTTTTACCGTCGGTACATTCAACAATCAAGTCAAGTGGCACCATTCTAAAAATTTACAAGAATCTCAACAGTTCATAAATTCTTTAAAAGCTAATAGAGGTAAGAAAAACACTTTTTTCAGTTTTTACAGATTTTTTTGGCAAGGTATTTTTGTGGTTCACATAGTGTTTTGGTCAGTACATTCTCCGATCTTCTTCAGGTGTAATATGCACCTCTGTAAGCAAAAGTAGGTTTGGCGGACCACATTCAGAAAGAGAAAAGAGAACACTTTGGAAGAAAGTCCAAATTGTACATTAGGAATGCTAGTGGCAAGTGAAAAAATTAAAGCAGCCAAAATTTGGTGAAATATTTAGCAAACTAGACTTAGTAATCTAGACAAGTGAGCCGGTTTTAGTGAGCTCAATTTTTTAAAAGTTCAATAACTTTAGCTTCGTACTAAATTAAGGTAAACTTAGGTGTCGGATAAATCAAATCAAACCATCCTAGATTTAATTGATTGATTGGTTTCAACGGTATGTTAACTCGTCTGGGGTTATTTTAAACTTATGTAATGTCGTAGCAGCCTTCCCACTTCAGTGAACCTGGTAACTGTTTGTTTAACCGACAACAAAGAACACTTGAGTGTGAAAAACGGTCACACATGAGTTGGGGATTTTTAAAAGGATTAGTCAGTCAGCAAGTGGCAGAGGACTAGTTAGGACCTTAAATTTTGGAACTAGCAACCTCCTGCTCCATTGGGTGTGGGCTACGATTTAGCAATTCCTTGGTCGACTCAAAAAATACTGCTTCACGTCTCTCTGTTTTTGAGGCTTTGAAGGAAGGAGGTTGATACAGTATTGAAGTGAGAGCATATCTGACTTTTTTTACTTTTCTTTGAAATCGTCGTCATCTTATCTTTGTCTCCGCCAAACATTCGTGGAGGCACAGAAATGCTGACCGTTAGGGAATTACGTACATTGTACGAGGGCGACCAGAAGGCTCCCTTTTCAATAGCTACTACACCGAGGTGTAGGGGAGGGTGCTACTCCTTTCCCTGGATTGCTCAACTTCACCCTTGATACGTTCCGTATATTGCTGAGTGTTAAGCAAGGATGTATCAAATAACATTTTTAAAGTCTTTGGTATGACGCGACCAGAGATTGAACACCTTATCTAATACAAATAATTTCCAAGCAGATCTGTAGATAGATGGGACCCTCATCATTATCATTATCATCAACTTGCGCTGCAAGCACGAATTTCTGACTCTCCCCATTCGTCCCTATTATCCATCGCTGCCAGGTAGGTCTTCCACAGTACAACCTGGCACGTCCATGTGAAGGGAGCTATAGGAGAATGTCACTTATGAGTTCGACTTTACTTCTCCAGCAGTGTCCCGCATGTCTTGTTCGTCTTACTTGGATGGTTTTATTGATGGGAGGTAAGTGGCCGTATAGCTGTTGTTTCGTGGGATGTTGCATCCAGTACTTGTTCAATATAGTTCGTAGCATTCTTATGCAGTTTCTGTCAAGATTTTTCTCCAAACGTTTTGTCGGCGTGCATCCGTACAGATTTCTTCCAATCGCTGCTTGGAAGAAATCCCGTTTCGTTTTATCAGATAAATCAAACTTCCATATAATTGATAGCCGATCAACAGCAGTCTTTGCCTTCTCTAGGCGGATATTAACATCACTTTCAGTCGATGAGACGCTACTACCGAGGTATGTGAACTTTTCTACTTATTTCAGATAACCATCATTTAGAGTGGCGATCGATCCTTCTTAATTAAAACACATCTACTCCGTTTTGTCCGCATTCACATGGAGACCAATGCTTCCTGCTTCCTGCTCCAGACTATGCAGCTGGGATTCGGCTTGGGTAGGTGTATTTGCAAGAAGCACTATGTCATCTGTATAGTCTGCGTCCGTAATAGTTTCTGCGGGATACCGTCGGCTCTTTGCCTTTTTTTTTTTTAGTATAAAGCCGTTTTCTTTTATTAGATCTATCGATGTTCTAAGTACGTAGTCTAGGCAGATTAGAAACAGATATGGTGCTAATGTATCGCCTAGCAGAACTCCAGCAATAATATCAAAGTAGTCTCTTTCTTCATTCGGTGAGTGAACTTTGACTTTCTTGTTTCTATAGAGCATCATTATGGCTGTAACAGTTTATTTGGGGAAACCAAATACTTCTAACTTAGAAGTATTTGCTTCATCTTACCTCTGTGTATGGAATCTATAAACAAGAGTGTTGCCTCTAGTTTTTTTTTTAACGAACTCCTTCAATGATTCGACGTATTGTGAGAATCTGTGATGAGGATCGATTTCTCCGAAAGACGTTTTGGTTTTTCCTAAGAATTTTCTCAATTTCAGGATCGATGCAATTGAGAAGCAGAGCCATTACAAAAGTAAGAGTTATGCCACTGTAGTTCTTGGTGATTCTGAGGTCACATTTCTTAAGGAAAGGAAGGATGCAGCCTTTTGTCCATCTCTTTATTGTATTCTATTTATATACGGCGTTGAAAAATCAAAGTAGTAAGTCATCAAAAGTTTAGCGTTAGAATAAGGTCACTTATTCACTTTGTGGAGAGGTGTCTTCAGCGGGTACAGTCAGTGTATTCTAAACCCAGTTGGCAAAATGGAGATATCCTAGAGTTCAACTTGTATTGTTAGCAACTCATCAAACGCAAAATGAACTTGAGTGCTGTTTCAAACTATTGGCATGGAGGAGAAGTGTATTGTGTATGACTCTAAACTGCGCCTTTAGATCTGGAGATTTAGGGAGTATCGGGTACCTCTTCTATTACGACTCAAACGAATGTTAGTACCTGGACTGCTCCACTTTACCCTTGATCCTTACCTTATAATGCTGAGTGTTAAGCAAATAGCATCAAGTACCATTTTTTGAGTCTTTGGTATGACTCGACCTGGGATTGAACCCAGGTCTCCCGGGCCATTGGCGAATACTCTAACCCTTCTGCCAATGTTCGGTAAAATAGAAATAATTACTTGAAACCATATAATTCTTAGAATTAGATAGGAATACTTGAAACCATATATATGTGAAAATCATTTATATTATATAGGAATACCATATAGGAATACCATATAGCTTTGCGCAAAACCTCTTAAGAAATAACCACAAAAAATATGAATAGAGATATAAAGTGAACACAATTCTCTGCAGGCATGAAATAACCCTAGACGAGTTGACATGCCATTAAAATCAGTCAATTAATCAACAGACAGCCCTGCATCTACATCGGCAGATTAATGATTTGCAAACAAGACAAGTGGGTATTTTTAATGAGTTCAAATTCATGTAAAGTTTGTTAATCCGAAAATACAAACCTTCTCAAAACATTGGCGAATGGATGAAAAATACAGACCGGCAAAGTAAGGAATTCAACAAGAATCACATACTGTTGGAATTCGACTTTAGTTGCACTCTAGTAAAGAGTCAACTTGGTCATTTTATAATTTCAGTTTTTATTTTTCTATTTTTCGGACGGACAGACATCAACCTGGTTATGCTTAATTTTTGTCGTGACTAATTTTCACTTACTTTTTGGTACGTTATTTCAGTAAATTTCGTAGAGGCTAATTTCACCCAATTTTTTGTCGCGACTAATTTCACCTAAATTTTTTGTAGAGGATAATTTCATCCAATTTTTGGTTGTTAGTGAGTAAAAAGAACAGTTTAAACTTCGTCTAATTCTAATTTTTCTTTTTCTATTTTCGTAGGGACAGACATCAACCTGGCTATGCTTTCCAGTTTGGAAATGCTTAAAAAAGAACAGGCGACTAATATGGCTGACATCCTGTTTTTCTTGACGGACGGCGAGCCAACTTCCGGTGTCACAAATAAAGAAATCATTAGACAGAATATTAGAAAAGAAAATAAAAGAAATGTTATGATATTCACCTTGGGATTTGGAGAAGACTGTGATCACCAATTTCTCCAAGATATAGCCTCAGACAATAGCGGCTCCAGTCGGAAAATCTACATTGACAACGACAGTGACCAACAGATAAAAAACATGTTTAATGAAATTTCAAATCTTTTGTTGAAGAATGTCATTATTACATATGTGGACAGCTCAATTGACGTAGGACACTTGACGAGGAATGAGTTTAAGACAATCTTCAAAGGCTCCGAGATTGCCATAGCTGGTCCTTTAACAAAGGGCAAGAAGAAGTTGAAGACAATCACAGCTGAGATAAAAGCTGAAAACGCCCAAAAAAGTTTTGTCCGAAGGCAAAAACTAGAATTTCTTGATTTAGATCTGAACGACATTATCGTCATGGAAGATATTCCAAATAATCCAAATTTAACCAAGTTGGAACTGCTTCAAGACATGACCAAAAAGACCTGGGCATATCTGAGCCTCAAGAAAATGCTGGAAGAGGACGCACCACCCGAAGATATTATTGACATAGCACTCGAGGTAGGTACCAAAATTATTAGCGTATAATACGCACAACTAACAAAGAATCTCAGGTATAATACGCACTGACTCCTTAAAACCCGTAGCGGCTAAATTTAACATTTGTTATTATTTGAGGGCAATTTTCAGTTTTTGAAACAAGAAACTAACTTTTAGGTTTAAAAATCTGGGGGAAAGTTTGTATTATATACGAAAAAAAGCGCGCAATATACACGAATAAAAAAGTGAGTATCAAACATGAATTAAAAAAGGTGTGTATTATACAGGAAAGGTATGAATCCAATTATTCTCCCTCCAGCTATGGGTAAATAGTAGGACAGTCGAGGTTCTTCAGCCTGGGTGAGGCAACTAGTCTAGGAGAAGGAAAACTCTGAATTCAAACCTGTTAAACTCCGCTTAAAAATTGACCTAGTGTCATATCCTGCCCGAGCGGAGGGGTTGGGTAAATAGGATTATACCAGAATAATTACAGTAATTTGTAATTTGTTCTGGGTTTCAACTAATATATTACTAGGAGTTGCGCTCCTATTTATTTCCACATAGAGGGAGTATAACATCGTTAATAAGGCAACCAATCGAAGAGAAGAAAAATTCAGAATTCAAACCAGCTGTACTCCACTTAAACATTAACCTTCTATCGCATCCTGCTCATCGTGGAGGAGTTGAGTTTATAAAATAACACCGTTGAATAGAGCAAGTTTTCAGCTAACAAACACTGGCGTTCCACATCGTCATCACTGTCAGCTGTGCATTTTCATCAGCAAAGCAAAGTTCAAACAAATAATGCTCTGAAAGTAACGCCTTCAATTCATTTCCACGGAAACTACAACAAATAAAGGGAGCAGCTGTACTCCGTTTAAAAATTACCCTTGCATCTCATCCTGGTCGTAGCGGTAGGGTCGATAAATGCATACAATAACATCATTCAAAACAAAACACTATTTTTCCACATAATCATCATTATCAACAGTACTTTTTTTTTATCCGCAATGCTACAATCCTACGATCAAGGATGATACTAGTCAAATTATTAATAATAATGATTAATAAAACAAGTACAATTAAGAGGATGAAGGATGATACTATTTACCAACCCCTCCGCTCGGCCAGGATATGACACAAGGTCAATTTTTAAGCGGAGTTTAACAGGTTTGAATTCAGAGTTTTCCTTCTCCTAGACTAGTTGCCTAACCAAGGCTAAAGAACCTAGTCTGTGCTACTATTTACCCATAGCTGGAGGGAGAATAATTGGATTCATACCATCCCAAGGGTATTAGTGCTATGTGAAATGCAATCAGTCTCGTCCAGGATTTGAACTCATGTCGCCGTGTCCATTTCCTACGAAAATAACGACTACACCATGAGCACCGAGGATGAAGGATGATACAAGTCAAAATGATTAATAATATTGATTGACAAAGAAAATAGAGTGAGCAAGATGAAGCATCATCATCATCATCATCATCATCTTTAAGTCGTGTTTAAATCGCGGATTCCTTTGACTCTATCTTACTCTCCGTTCCTGTCGGCTTCTTTTCTTGATAGTTCTTTTCTTCTTGTGTCCGGAGCAGAACTAATTAATGCAAGTTTTTGTTGGTTGACCAACCCTGGCGCGTCCATGTTTTGGAGTTCACAGGAGAACGTCGCTTATAAGTTCGTCCCTGTTGCTCTAGCAGTGTCCAGCATGTCTTGTTCGTCTTACTTAGAGGTTTTGTGAGATGGAGAGCAAGTGGCCGTACAACTGCTATTTAGGTAATTTCTTCAAAACAATACACATCATCCTTATGCTATTTTCATCTATGTTTATCTCCAAGCGTTTCATTTGATTTCAGGAGATAGAACCATACAATAGTACAGATACGGCTATAACTTGGAAGAATTGCCCTTTTCTTTTATTGAAAACATCAGATTTCCGTATGATCGATAACCTATTAATAACAGTCCATTCTTTTCCTATGAGTATATTGACATCGCATTCTGTAGATGAGATATTACTACCGGGGTGCATGGAATCAATCATAAAATAATTAAATCTTGTTTTGTTCATTTTAATGCGATTCTTTTGCTCTCTCTCTCTCTCTCTCTCTCTCTCTATCTCTCTCTCTCTATCTCTCTCTCTCATCAATCAATCACAAAATAATTAAATCTTGTTTTTTTATTTTATTTCAGTATGGTTTTGTTACCCCATTAACTTCAATGGTAGTCACTAAGCAACAATTACAAGATGTGTCTAAAGAGACAAAAAAGAAAGGTAAAATAATTTTTTTTTTTTACATTTAATCCCAACCAGATATTGTTTGCTCGAACAGAAACTAATTTAGAAGCTGATTTAGCAAACACTTATTAAAAAAAAAAAAAGAACACAGCCTATCAAGGGCAACGGTTCCTGTTTCCTTTTATCATGCCCAGATCAAGACTTTGTAAATCTCGAGGCTATAAGTATTGAATTTTCCAGCGATATCCTCAAAAACAAAAAAGAAATATTACCGTAATTATTCGTCTACAACACAAACTCGCATATAACACGCATCTCTAAATCTCTAGGCAACAGAATACAAAAAATAATCAATTATATCTGATGATGAGGCTCCAGGCTGCGAGTTTGGAGGATGTGACGTCATACCTTCATTACCATTAATTTCAGGTCAATACTGACCTGGAGTGGTAGTACCAGTTATGGCCCCATCAATGAATCAAATAAAACTGGCGTATAAGATGCACTATTTTCCATATTTTTCAGCCCAAAAGTTAGATGTGCGTATTATATACGGGAACAAACTATGACTTTTTTCTGGCTACTTGAGTTGTCATATTTGCGATGGGATGACTTAAAGTAAGTTTTATCCATAATCTAAACTAATGTGTAACAAACGCTGGTGTTTTATACCACTACAAAGAAATAACCAAGTCAATGTGTGTTTGTTTATAATTTGTTTCTTCTATTGACGAGTGTAATTCGTCCTTTTAATTCGAGTTAATTTTTATCACGACTCATTCATTTCTATGGCGATAAGGAACAACACACGATGAATATTAGAATAAAGAATAAAACCTAAATGCTAGGAATACGTATTATACAAGAAAACTAAATATTATTTTATTTGTTTGGGTGAGCCGCCATAATCATGATGGCATGACCAATAGTATATTTTCTAAATTAACTAATGGGTAATAAACACTTGTGTCTTATACCGATACAAAGAAATAATCACGTGAATGTGTGTTTGTTTATAATGTGCTTCTTCTATTGTGAATTTATTTTCGCCGAAAGTTTATTATATTTTAGTGTAAACATATTTTTGTTTTTGCTCTAAATATTGCGTAAATTTGAAATCTCTCCTTTAAGAAAAGCTAAGAATCACAATGAGCTAAATACAGACACTAGGCGGTGCATGGAGATCGTTGATATACCTAGATGCTTCGAGATTTTGCCAAAATAAACGTGCAGAAAAGGTAAAAAATAGGACAAGACTGTGGAAAACTGAGTGACTCATCTGAAGAGTATCTGAACATGCATACACAGTAAGGTCTTTTCTAATTGATCACCTAGTTACAATGGGGTCTCCTCGTGGTGTAATGGTTAAAGCTATTGACTGCGGAATCGTAGTACGTGAGTTCGTACTCCAGTCGCGCTATTACGTTCACTTTCGGGCAAATACCCTTGGGAAAAGTATGAACCCCCTTATCCTCCCAGCTATGGGTTAAATAGTACCACTACTGTTCTTCTCGGAGAATAGCTTTGGCATTAAATGACCTACAACGGTTGATATGCCATTAAACAAAAAAAAAAAAAAACCAAACCAAACCTAGTTACAAAGCTGCACAAACTATTGTCCATTCATGACATTCGTTAATCTAAACACAGAAAAGCTTGTATGGAAAGAGCGGCAGTTGTCTATTCAACAAATCTCGCTTCTCCAAGAAGAGAAGGTCAAGGGCCGATACAGCCTAACACACCTGCCGTCTGATGAAGATAGTACCTGACTATTCAGTTTCTTGTTTTTAACCTTGTCATTCGCTTATTAAGCTAATAGCTAATTAAAGCCAGTGAGACAAATCTAAACGAACGCAAACAGCTTCAACTGGAAACCAAGTCACCAATTTCATTTTTCACATCGAACTTCTGACTGCACTCAAAACCTAGGAAATTATCTAACTTATAAAGCCCCGTACAGAAAAGTTTCTCCGGGTTACCTGATGAAGGTTGGAGAAATAAAGATTTTCCAAATATATGAAATAAGACTTTGTATCTTTAGAAATATATGAATTCCTTCGAAGAGAAACAATTATTTTTGGTTAGGGATTCCCGCAAAGAGAAGTTGTGCAGCCACTTGTCTCCCATCTTACAAACCATCCAAGTAAGACAAACAAGACATAGTGGGAACTGCTGGTGAAATAAGAACCAACACATAAGGCACATTTTCCCATCTACTCCTACACATACACACATTAGTGTTGGCCGACGAGCAAAAATTTACGGACACAGGATGCAGTCTAGAGGACTCACCAGGAGCGATGATCGGTAGGACGGATGGTGAGAGAGAGTCTAGGGAATCCGTGCTGTAAGCTTGCCTTGATGATGATGATGATGATGTGTTATGCAAACCTGAAAAATAAATATTTTGATAACTTGTTTTTGTTTTTCAGTTAAAAAACCTGTATCTCGATCACGTAAGTAAAATTATATATATTCTCCTTTCTATAATAAAATATATTTCTCAAGTAAAATTACTAACAATGAAATTATCTAGTTAAATCACTTGCAACGTATTTCTTTATTAAAATTCTTAACAATGAATATCTAAGGGAAAATCATTTGCAATGCATTTCTTTAGTAAAATTTATAGTAATGAATTTCTGTAGTAAAATCATTTACGATGCATTTCTTCAGTAAAATTAATAGTAATGAATTTCTAAAATAAAATCATTTGCCATGCATTTCTCTAGAAAAATTTTCAACGATGAATTTCTTTAGTAAAATCGTATGAAACGCATTACTTCAGTAAAATTATTAACTATGAATTTCTACAGAAAAATTATTTTCAATGTTTTTCTTTGGTAAAATTATTATCAATGAATTTCTATAGTAAAATTACTTGCAATGCATTTCTTTAATACAATCATTAACAATGAATTTCTATAGTAAAATCCTTTGTCCTGCATGTCTATAGTAAAATCATTAACAATGATTCTTTTGCTAAATACAGTTTCAGTCGATACCTTTTGAACACACTTGGTATTTGGATGAAAATTAATGTTGCATTTGTTCATTTCTGTTGAGGCTTCAGTAATGCTGAGCTTTAGGGAATGCAGAGTACCTCATCATTGCCATCGCTCTCAGATCCCCTCTAGCCTGGTGTAGTAGCACTTGATAGGGTTCTATCTATGGGTCAAATAGAACTGTTTCACAGTCAAACTGAGTGCAAACAGATGGCTTATGCTAAATTGAAATGATTGAAATAGAACTGTTTGATCCTTTAACTGTGTGAAACAAATGACTGGTGTTTAATCGAATTGTTAGTGATACATAGCAATACTTGGAAACTTTAAAAGGTTCCAAGTATTGCTATGTATCACTTTGTTGACTTATGTTAAATTGAATTGTTAGAAATAGAACTGTTTGGTCATTTAACTGTGTGTATCTACAAAATATGTTTATAAATCATATATTTGATATATATGTAAAACAGGATTTGGCATTAAATAACCAATAATAATCGATATGCCATAAAACCAAACCAAACTTTGAGTATTAATATTGAATTTGGAATATCGGTACGGCTTTTTAAAATAGATTTTAAAACGCATTGCACTAGTTCAAAGACCACTTAATTCTAATTGATTTTAGTTCTTGAGTGATATTAAATAAATTGGTTTTAATATGTGTGTGTGCCTAAATAAGACAGACTCTTCGTTTTTTATTATTTTATAATTGATCCATTCGAGTATTCGTATGAGTCGTTTGTCATCTGGATGGAATAAATTCAGGAAGGGCCCGTATTTTTCCCAAGTACTTTCAGCCCCAGCAGGAGATATCTTCAGGGGAACGAACGCGGCAATGACAAATTCTAAGTTATATACATTTATATGAAGAACAAGTGTGAGGGGAATTTAAGATAATTTTACTGGAGGTAAGAATAAGAACTATCAGGAAAAGGTAAAAGGCATTTTAGAATGTGGCTGCTACATTCAAAATTGATCTTGTTTAAGGAAGGTTTGTTAATCTTTGTGTGTGTGTGTGTGTGTGTGTGTGTGTGTGTGTGTGTGTGTGTGTGTCATATGGAAGTATTTTCACTCAGAATTGTTCAGTATTTGGAGATAAGTCATGAATTTGTTTTTAGGTGCTCACCAATGGCACTAGTGTATAATAGGTGGAGTGGTAAGTGCCTCGACAATTATCCCTATATATATATCTACTGTTTTTGCGGTACAGAAATGCCTCATTTTTGGAAAAAAGCATTTTTTCATTTATTTTCTGCATATATATTTACCGATTTCAAAGTAAAATCATAGAATCCTCTCAATTCCTGTTTAAACCGACAAATATTGGTCTGCTTATTGAGAAATACTATTTTTGCTATAACAATCAGACGTTAAGTCTTTAAAAATAGCACGACTGAATATACCAAGACCAACAAATATTTTCATCAAATCATTTGATAAACTAACAGCAGAAATAAAACCTTCGTGAACATAAGAACTATGGTAATTTTTTTCTTGATTGTCCGTCGTATTCCATGTTCTTTAAGTCCCTTTTGATACTCCAGCAGCAGTTAGCCATCATTCGTTTGTCTCACCGTCCCTAGTAGTGTTCTTCCATTGTTTTAATATCCTAATGGAGTCCTTCTTTCTCATCACTCACATCGCTGCAATTATCCGGAAATTTATCTAGATGGCTATGTCAAAAATGAACCTTAATACTCATATTAGCGCCTATGTCCTATAGACTTTTCAACAGCCTTTCCTCTAACTCTTGTACTTTTCGACCCGGCAATTGCCTAAGTTTCCCACTACGTCAACAAACAATATCCAAGCGCATAATTCCCAGTCATCCCTTGAATTAATAAATTCATCAACTTTAATGAGTTTCTTGATGTAAAGGTGAAACCATTTTCATGGTGTATTCAATTGGGATGTCTTTAGCTGTAGTTTCTTTTCAACTGTGAAAACAGAAGCTCTAAATGTGTTTGGTTTCCTTCTGTTGTGAAGGGACAAAAGTAATGGGCTAAATTTATGAATATCAAACAGAAGATATTAGGGTTTCGTTTTTTTATATCACCTTAATTATCAGTTTTACTAAAGTGTATTACTGATAAAGTTTATCAGTTAATTTGAAATTTGGCTATAAATTGGGAAAATTCGGTACTTCTATTTTAAATTTTTTGACTGAAAAAAACTTTTTTTCAAATAAAAATAGTTTCTCAGATGGCTGACATAAATTGCTATTTCAAACAATTCAGTTTAGCATAAGTCATTTGTTTGCACTCAGTTTAAATGTGAAACAGTTCTATTTGAGCCATAGAGAAGACTCTATCATGTACTATTACTCCGGGTCAGAATAAAACTGGGAGAAATGGCAATGAACAGGTACTCTGTATTTCCCAAAGCTCCAGCATTACTGGTACCTTGCCATCAGATTGTTTAAGGTCATATCTAGGACACATGTTGGGGGGTCTTATCACTTTGCAGAGGTGCAGTCGGTGTATTCTACATCCCCAGCAGACTGGGCTATATTGCTGTTTTAGTACATTATCTAGGCAGATAAGTAGAATCGTGCAAATGTATCATTTAAAAGACTCCGGTGACAAACTCAAAGGAATCAGTGTCATCATCGGGTGAGCGAAATTATTTTATTACCAAACTCTACCACGTGGAAACTTTAGATATATAACAATCCCAAAATAAATATATCCTATATATATATATATATATATATATATATATATATATATTTACCAACCGCTCCGCTCAGGCAGGATATAACACAAGGTCAATTTTTAAGCGGAGTTTAACAGGTTTGAATTAAGAGTTTTCCTTCTCCTAGACTAGTTGCTTCACCAAGGCTGAAGAACCTAGTCTGTCCTATTATTTACTCATAGCTGGAGAGAGAATATATATATATATATATATATATATATATATATATATATATATATATATATATATATAAGAGATGTACTTATTTTACACACCCCTGATGATTGCCAGTGAAGTACTAGGGAACCAATTAATTTTGGAAAGTTTACAAACCAATTCCCGCCGGATACCATAAAATCGATGTGGAGACTCGAAAGGGTGAATACAAAAATGTGTAGACAAAGGATATCTGGATTGTTTAATCGAATATATACTAACGAAGAAATACTGCCCAAATGCACACACACACACACACACACACACACACACACACACACACATATATATATATATATAGAGAGAGAGGGGGGGGTCGCTATTCAAGAATAACTTGTTTTTCTTTTTTCTTCAGCTCTAGTTGTAGATTTGCCTACACCAAGAGGTAAGATTTTTTTTTTTTATCCAGGATAATTATAAGATTGAAATAGCTAGAAATTACATACAAATGATCATATTAAATTTATTATTTGAATTTTAAATACAAACAAGAATCAATCAATAAATAAGAGGAAATTTCAAAAAAAAAATCTTTTCTTCAGATTTTTCTTCGATAAATGTAAATTCAGCATTGGTTGAAATTAATTTATAGCAAAAAATATTTCATTGTGTCTCACGTTACTAAAAATGATTTCATTATATTTCACGTTACCAAAAATGATTTCATTGTGTCTCACATTACCAAAAATGATTTCATTGTGTCTCACGTAACCAAAAATGATTTCATTATATCTCACGTAACCAAAAATGATTTCATTATATCTCACGTAACCAAAAATGATTTCATTACATCTCACGTTACCATTATTGCAAAACTTTTATTCATTCTCGTATTTTCATCTTCTTCTTCTTCTTTTTACTCTTTAGAACATATATATATATATATATATATATATATATATATATATATATATATATATACCTATTATATATGTATTGAAAGATTAATCTTTATTTTTCTAAAGTTGCTGAGAGTAAATTCCAGTTCGATGGAAAAGGTAAAGAAATCTTTCGCTTTTTTCTTTAATTTTTAAAGTTCACTGTCTCATTCTTTCATCGTCGTTGTATGCAAAGAGGATGATCCCGTTGTATCTGAGGGTCTATTTTTTAATTACAAAAGAAAAATTCTCTGAATCCCAAATGCGTTTATTTTCAAGTATTCTTATTTTATACTAATAGTAGTAGACGATCTTAGTCGAGGGTAACCCGAAGGCCCCCTTTTCAATAGCTACTACACAGTGGTGTACGGGAGGGCGCTATTCCGTTCGCTGGATTGCTCTAATTTACCCTTGATCCTTACTTTAAAATTCTGAGTGCTAAGCAAGGCGGCATCAAGTACCATTTTTCGTATGACTCGACCTTGGATAGAACCCTGGTTTCCCTGACCATTGGTGAACACTAATTTACCAAACAACCAAATATATTTTTCTCGACTGGTCCGCTTGTACATATGCAAGGGTGAACATTCCTATTTCCAGATTTTCGGCCACCCACACACTGAACAAAAAAAGAATATTGCTAGACAATGTAATGATTAGCAAGCTAGACTATCAGACATTGTCAGTAAGTTCGATTCTCACTGGGCATCTAATTTTTCTGGTTTTTTGCCCAAGCTAAGCTTAGTTGGTTGCTAGCGTTTTACGGCATATCAAACCTTATGGGTTTGATATACCAAATTCCGTTCATACATATATAGATATATATTAATATATTTAATTTGTTAACGCATACTTTGTTGGTAACAATTTTAAACGTGTCAGACCGTATTTATTTGCACACAGTTAAATGGTTTCAAGTATTGCTATCTAACACGAACAGTTTCATTTGTATACTAATAATTCTATTCAATTTTATTGATTCCTTTGAATACTTAAATAGTTACAAGTATTGTTATGTAATATGAATTGTTATGTAATACGAATTCAGTTTAACATCAGTCATTTGTTTGCACACAGTTAAAGAGTTTTAAATATAGAAACCAAACCAAACTTATCTAGGAAATGCAGTCGGCATATACTGTAGCTCAAGCCTAGTGGGCAAACAGTAAATAACTATCCAAAGTCTTTTCTTGTGAAAAAGTTAGGGTTATCTTAAGTAGTTTATGATAATCACATCTGTAACAGAGAGAGAGAGAGAGAGGCCCCCCAGGTGGGTTTATTAATTAAGAGTTCTAAGGGATTGGGATGAAATTACAAATTAATTGGGTAGAAGGGGAATTCCGGAAATAAGTTTGTTTTTTTTAATACAGAAAAGAAAAAAAAAAGAAAGAAAAGGAATTTCCTTTTTCTTTTTTTTTCTTTTTTTTTTTTGAATAACGTTTCTGGGATTGGGTTTGTTAGTTAAGTGGGTTTGATAGTTCAAAGTGGTTGATGGATGGGTTCATTAATTAAAGCTTATGATAAATGGTGAATGAGATTTTGGGTGGTCTGAAGGACGAAATCCAGACCCAAGGTCCGAGACATGATAACTAGGTTTAGCAGAACTCAAGCAGATGATGTCTGCGGAAAACTCAGCAGGGAATCCAAATTCATTTTTAATACCACTTGAGAAACGTTATCCCGCAGAGGTTCGGAGATTAAACGAAAATGCATAGTGGTCAAGGCGATTTACATATAAAAATTCGTGGGCGGTGCCAAAACTTGTTTTTTCTCCGCCTTACTCCATATAAGCAAGCGCACAGATGTACCATACCCATACATGGATATTGAAATGTACGTAGAATGTTCATATATATATAACATAGAACATAGGAATCTCGAAACACGAAAAACACTTACGACTTTAAGAAGTCGTAAGTGTTTTTCGTGTTTCGAGATTCCTATGTACGAAACTTTTTATTACCTTTGAGTTTAAAGGTTCTTCGACATAAGAAGAGAGATACACATTCTTTCTATTCTGGGTTTTTCATCTGCCCCCCATCTCGTGCGACACCTGCCCAAAGCCTTCGCGAGCAAGCGAAAGTCAATCGTCTTCTCCAGAGGCAGGTCTCAAGTCAACTGACTTTTTCAAAATCCAAAAATCCTCCGCGCGCTTCCGGTGCATGACGTCATTCGCACTTGCTAGCCCCGTTTCCCATCTGGGCTAATGTAACATCTCTGAGTGACACGTCCGCTCCGTGCGCGCGCATGAACACCTGTGTTAATGTTGCACCTAAGTAACCCATGCACTGAGCCGAAAGGTTCTCAGCCAAAGGCATAAAACGAAATCCCTCGGCCATTATATTACACAGAAAGCTAGCGAGCAGTCAGAGAGAGCCCTCAAGCGGCCAGAACGCCAGCAAGCATTAGTTATCTCCCTTAGATCGTCTGAATTTATATCAGACCAATTTCCACCACCACCCCCTCTCTCTCTCTCTCTCTCTCTGTAACTTTCCGACTAGACGAGTGAATCCTGTGAGAACATTTTTTACTCAACGTATTCGTACAATTTCTTTTGTGGTGATAAAAGATAGTACCCTTAAAAAGGTTTTTTTTTTACAGGAATCGAAAGTGTTGCTTGTTTCTTTTTGTGTCCTTGTGATTACGACAAGAACTCTTTTCTTCGCAAATAGTGATTCCTTTCGGCGTGAAACCCAGCCTGTTCAACTCTCACCTCTGAAGGACCGAGGGACCACTGTTCGGATCAAGAATACACAACGTGGCGAATAGTGATGGTTCCTTCAGATCAACGAAGGAGAGGGAAGCGAGTGATTTTATTTCGGCTAAAACTGCCAGAGAGACGAGATACAACAGCCGGCGGCTGAGTTCTACGTCATACCTCTGGACTAAAGTTATAAAATTTTAGCTTATGTTTTAAACATAGTAAAGATTTATTGGGTGCGGCTTAATTAATAGACGATAAATATCAACCGTCTCATTGGCCTAATGTGTAGTGTTCGCCAATGGTCCGGGAGACCTGGGTTAAATCCTAGGTCGCGTCATACCAAAGACATGAAAAATGGTACTTGATACCTCATTACTTAACTCAACAATATAAGGTACGTATAAAGTGGAGCAATCCCGAGAAAGGAGTAGTGTCCTTCCCTACACCTCGGTGTAGTAGCTATTGAAAAGGGATCCACCTGGTCGGCCTTGACTACGGTCGCCAACTTTACTTTACTTTGAATATCAAGGTGTCCTTTAAACATGCAAAGGTTGTCCACCCCAATAAATCGCTCGCCTTTCTCTTGTCCTTAATATTTTGTGTGTTTGTGTCATTGAATTCTTAAAATATTCTTTATATGATTGCTTTTTATATAATGCATGTACAGGTGATACTGGATGGAGAAAACTAAAAACGCAAACCACCACGAGCATAACTACACTACTCCCAACTACACCAGCAGCAACAACGACATCAGCTCAAATTAAAGTACCCCATCTACCAAAACTGCCAGGTAAAATGATTTATGCTTTTGTTATTTCTTATAGATTTTAAATCTATTTCATGAAACACCCATTAGAATCCTCGATAGCAATATCAACGGCATGCCCAGAAAAAGGGAAAAAGGAGGAAGGAAAGTCTTCTTTCAGGATTTCCATCAGCTGCTTCGGCTTGGTTTTAAAATGTGGCTGCTAGGTTAGAAATTGATCTTGTTTAAGAATCATTTGTTAATATTTATATAGAGCTTCAATAATTTTGAGTTTTTGTATATTTTTCTTTGTGTAATATAGAGGTATTTTTGGTTAGATTTTTTCTGTATTTCGTGGAAGGACACGAATGTGTTGTGAGGTGTTAAGAGATGGAATAGTGTGGGAGAGGTGAAGGATTAAACATCTCGATAGGGTTAAAGATTAGTTATTCCATCTAGAAGTCAAATGATTATAGGAACGGAATAAAGATTGAATGGTCACGCTTGAAGTGTCTGTCTGATTTAGTCCAATATGTTTAAAAGAGGAAAGGCTATTATATATATATATATATATATATATATTCATAAAGGCGTGCCAACACCACGGATTTCCTTGTCTTTCACTCTCCCAGAATCTCTCTCTATCGACCTTCACTCTTAGTAAATGTGTCAAAATCCATAAGAGAACATTACTGATGAGTACATCCTTTCTTCTTCAATTCTTCTCAGCACGTCTTGCTTGTCTTTCTTGAATATTATGAAGGCAAGTAAATAGCCGGACAGCAGCTGTCTTGTAGGGCGCTGGTTCCAGGATTTTTTCAGAACAGCACGCAGCACCCTTGTGCAGTTTTCTAGGGGTTTCGCAAGAGTCCAAGTGATGCAACTATACAGTAGTACTGACGCGGCTACAGCTTGGAAGAATTCTCGTTTTATCTTATCGGAGAGATCAGATTGCCCTACAGCCAATAACCTGTCAACAGCAATTCATACTTTAAGCAATCGTAAATTAACTTCGCTTTCAGTCGATGAGATTTTCTTGCCGGTGTATGTGAACTGGTCCACTAATTTCAGTGGCTTGTAATTTAATGAGATAGAACCATCTTATTTAAAACATCAACCCTGTAATATCTGAGTTCACGTAGAGACTTATGCCTCTTGCTGAATGCTCCAGGCAAGAAATTTGGCTTGAGCAGGTGTATTAGCAAGAAGCGCTAAATCATCTGCATATTCTGCATCCGTTATAGCTTCTGCGGAATATCGTTTGCTTCTTGGCTTTTTAATATGAAACCATTTTCTTTCATTTGATCAATTGAAGTTTGTGGTATATAATTTAGGCAGATTATGATAAGAAATGCTAGCAATCTATAATCTTGCAAGACTCCAACAACAAAGTAGAAAAAAGTGATACCATCGTCAGGTAATCTAACCAATGCTTTGGTTTCTTTGTAGAACATCGTTATAATGGTAACAGGTTCTTTGGGAGAGACCAAGCATTTTTTCCATCTTTCCTCTGTGTATCGAATCAAACGCTTTGAAAAGGTATACGAACGATAGTGATGCCTCGTGATTTGTTTACACGTACTCCTTCGATCATTCGATGTATAGTCAGAAATTGTGAATCGATTTATTCAAACTTTTTTAAGTCTTGCCGTGTGAAACCTCACCAATCTATTTCTAATAATGTCCTCCATGACCTCAAGTTTTACCACTGAAAAGAAAAGCAGAAAGAAACATTCATGCAGTGTTTGGTTTATTGAGAATAAAGGTTAGTGTACTTGCACAATCCAGTGTTTCACCAAAAATAATCAAGACTGACTTGATAATTTATTGAATTGGTATTAACTTTTCTAGATGATGTCATGACATCTAGACATCATTACTTCCTTACACAAGTTGCTTAGATTTAAAACATTGAAATTTTTTAAAAAAATCTTCTTTCCTTCTTTTATAATTATTTTCTTACTTTCACAATTTTCTTTCAATCCAAAATACATTACTTTTTCCTTATCTCTTTCTTTCTTTCTTTCTTTCTTTCTTTCTTTTGTCGTATTTTCTATTTCGTTTACTGATTAAGTGTTGTTGTTTTTTTTCTAGCAATATTTATAAAACCAGAGAAGTGTGATTTGATTCTCTGCGTTAATCAAGAAAATGATTGTGTCAAACACAGAAAAGTGTTGCTCCTCAAGGACTTACGCGCAGGTATGTTTTCTCTTTTATTATTATATTTAATGTATGTTTAATAATTACCAGTTGTATTGATAATTATCATCATTAGTTGTGATTGCAGTATTTTCGGGTGTTATCTTTGGCTTCGTCTACGACCACAACTCCTGATCTGCTCTTTTAAATAACATGAAAGCATTTAGGAAATCTAGACTTTCATTACATGTGTTTTAGCAATTAAGAGCCTTTTTAGGTATTTCAAGAATTTTCTGAATTTTATTGGTCTTATCGTCACTTTCATGGCATAAGTAAAAGCATCTGCTAGATTGCACTTTTCACCTTGCCAAAATATTATAAAACTTTAGACTCAACCTGGCAGTTTACAACGGCGGTCCAACTGTCTAAAATGAATTCGCTTAGAGCGAACCTTTGTAAAAAAATTTTATAGATAAATAGATAAATAAAAAGAAATTGTTTCTTTTCGTTTCAGATGTTGAAGTATACGGAGAAACCGAGAAAGGTTCTTCTCTTACATGTATGGATAATCTATATAAACTCACCATTAAATCACGACGCAGAAAAATTGAAATCACACCTACTTACGTCAAAATGAACAGGAAAAGAGTTTCCGTAAAGGACCGAGATTTGATCCGCTTCCGTTACAAGAAATTCTTTCAAGTGACCGTCTTCTTCAACCGAGAAGACCAAAAGAAAACGATATCTGTCAGATTCACCGTTCGTGACCACCTTCGAAATGCCAAGGGATTTTACGGTAAAGTATTCAATTTCAATGGATGTACTTGTGACTTTTTGCTTATAGTCATAAGAAATGAACTCAGAGAGTCGAGTTCGAATCCTCGAGCGATTGATGTATTTTGGTGACTAATAGGGATTTGGAATCTCTGGAAAAATATTTCTTTGAGTGTCTTAACCTATCTCAAAATATATGGAGAGATTGAAAATGACAATTTGTAATCTTGGTCTTTTAAAAGGATATTTACTTTTTCATAATAGATTGGTAAAAATCTATATTTGCTGGCGGATTAGCATTCGATTTAACCTGAAAAAATACTCAGCTTAATTGATAGCTATTGACCTTTAGGGGCAGTTGAAAGCTTGGCTGTCATTATAGGATTCTGAATTTAGGTAACTAAAAAGTTAGGAGTTAGATGGTTTCGAGACGTTTAAAATCAGATATGTTTAATGGCATATCAACTTTTGTGCCTTATTTAATGCCCAAGCCATCCTTGTAGAGGAAAAGTAATGGTACTATTTAACCCATAGATGGGGGGATAAGAAGTCCAAAAGTGAATGTAATAGTGCAACTGGAATACGAACTTGCTTGTTATGGTACCCAACCTGCGGACTGTAATGAACTCTTCCTGTTGCTATACCGGAAGAATATTCATCTCGGTGGTGAAGTTTTCCCCAGCCTAAACCTTTGGCAGTCAGCCTGACGTTCACCACCTTTTTATCTATGTCGTTAATATTTTTATCTTTTTTTATACTTTGTTCCATGTAAACCCGAGTCTATGTCTCTTCCGGACCCTTTACTGGTCCACAACATCGCTATATATTGACTTATTGGCTGAGGGAGGTATGGATGGCCTAACGATTAAAAGAGATACAGGTGGCCTAATAATTGAGTATAGTGAGGATGACTTAACGGTTAAGGAAGATACGGGTGGCCTAACGATTAAGGGAGGTACGGCTGGTCTAACGATTTAGAGATATGGGTGATCTAACAGTTGAGTATAGTGAGAATATTCTAAGGAACAAGAGAAATACGAGTGACCTAATGATTAAGGAAGATCGTCTAACGATTAAATGAGGTACTGGTGGCCTAAAGTTTGAGTATAGGGGGAATGGCCTGACGGTTATGGAAGATACGGATAGCCTAACGATTAAGAGAAATACAGTGGTCTACGATTAAAGAGGGTACAAGCGCCCAGCAGCTGAGTAAGGTGAAATTACCTTACGGTTATGAGTGGCCAAGCAGTTAAGAGAGATACGGATGGCCTAACGGTTGAGTATGGTGAGGCTGGACTAACGGTTAATGGTAGTAAAAGTGGCCTTATGGTTAAGGGCAGTGATAGTGACCTGATGATTAAGAGGTGTGCAGGTGGCTAAATAGTCAATGAAATAACGGATAGTCTAATTCTTATGAGAAATGGTGGTAGCCTAAGGGTGGGGCCGAAATTTAAAGGAAGGTCAACGGTTAAATGAGGTATTGGTGGATTACCGGTTAAAACGGGTGACTTAAAAGTTAAGGGAGATGCAGATACCCAAGTCATTAAAAAAACTATATATCTATATATATATAAATTAAATAATTGTATGCTGTACCGTGTAAATTCAAGAGATATAGTTATATTAAACTTCGAAAATATCTTTTTCGATTTCACCTTTTATAAAGCATTTGTAGTATGATATAAATTATAGTGAATGATTAACTTCTATTAAAAGTATTTTTGAAAGAATATCTTATAGGCTGATAAGTTTTCCTTACATATCTCTGCACGTATATACTCAGCTAATACCTCATTCTTTTCTTTCTTTATTGTTAATAAAGTTGATATAATGCACAAATGTTATAATGTTTCAAAAGATTCATTTGAAATGTATAGGGTGTTCCAGAAAAAAAAAGGCATTATTTCGTAATGACCAATTCTCGTTTAAAGGATCTTAAATTTTAACAGGATGTGTATGCTATATAATTAAGGAATGATTTTTTATTTTAATCATTTTTCATTAATTATATTTCATCATTCAGTTTGGTTTGGCTTTGAACTATTTGGGTTTAGAGTTCAGGTGTGTAGTCAATTGGTGCAGTTTACACGCGGGCGCAAAAGATATGACAATCACCATTGTCATAATAAACCCCCAGACAGGAAATGGAGCTGGAGTGTGGATGACGTCATGCCCAGAAGAGATGGTCCTGAGAATTTGAGGATTTTAAAAATCACGGCAGTTGAGTTCCGACCATGGTGTTGAGAAATTGAGATTGGACCAAGAGATGTGCCGAGCGTTGGGGTGTTATTAGCATAGTATGACACGAAAGACTTTTAAGAATTGTCTCTCTCTCTCTCTCCTCATGTCGAAGAACTGAAAGCAGAAGTTAATAAAACGTTCGTACCTGAAACAAAAGAGTCCGCCTATTTTCGCCTGTTTAGTGTGTTTGAATGTGTATTGTACTGTTGGATTGATATCATTATGATATCATTATGGTTGTGAGTATACAATATGTAGAAGCAACACAAAATTCTATGTCTAATTTTTTTTTTTTTTCAAGAGTAGAAATGCTATTCACTAAAAAAAAAAGACGTTTAAACATGAAACATAGAAATTTTAGTTGTTTTTACACATTCTGCTTAAATATGAGATCATTTAAACAAGAATTGATCAAGTTATTAGATTACGAGATGATATCGATTTTTCTGAAACACCGTTTATATTGATCCTTTTGTTTATTTACTTTGGTCAACCCCATGAATTGTGGTTTTAGGAATTATATCCCTTATCCGGCCCATGGGATCTTGTTCAGGCTTCAACCCAGCCCACAAAACCCAACATTTTTAATATTTCTGACTTAATCTAATAATTAAAAAAAAAAAACAGTCCACCAGGATGTGAAGGCAATAACCTTTAAACTATCTTCTGTGTAGGTCTGTGTATGTTTCAGCTGTAAATAATCATTGGGGGTTTCCTTTGAATATATAGGGGGACAATAAATAATGATCTCCCCAACAGAACTGGCATGTCTGTCAGTGGGCCCCTTAGGGTTTCCTATGCTGTTTCAGAAACCCATACTCGACCTCTATTCGCTCCTCTCCTTTGAATAGTGAAGATGTTGTCTCTGACTCTGCTAGAACGGCAAATCCACATAGTTATATCACCCATACTTGTCAAGTAAGCTTTTTTCTATTTCAAACCCATTTTTACGAACTGTTTGTTCATTGAACAATATCTTTCAAATTCCGCCGGATATTTTTCTTTTTGATTGTACTAGTAACGCAACAAGAGAAGTCATACGAAGTCACATGAACCGAAAATTCAGAAAAATCACGTTTACGTCACCGGAAGTCAATTTCGAACAGTGATACATATAAGAAGTGTATATTTATTAAAAAAAAAGTCAGATCCGTTTCATTGTGTACATGTCAGTTTTCAAATAGTCAATCAGTTGATAAGAAAAATAAAACTATTTCAAAGTATCAACATTTAAGAATATTTTTTAAAGATGGGATATTTCCTGAAGAAATCGAGTTTTCCTTATTTATAGTATAAATAATATTTATTATCATTATTATAATTAAAACATACCTAGTCATATGTAAGCACATGCACACACACACACACACACACACATATATATATATATATATATCCAAGTAAAGTTTGGAATAAAATCTATGTGAGAAGTAAGACCTTGCCACATGCTATATTACTTACACTTGTCAAGTAAATCTTTTATTATTTTGAATCCCCTTCTACACACTTTATCTATGGAACAATATGTGTATCATTCTACCATGTGACATGTTTGAGTATTCTTTCTTTGATATTATCTATATGTATATTATGTATAAAAAGGTTAAATGTTTTTTGTATGTTTAAATGAATTTAATTTCTCTCTCCTTCCGTTGTGTTCAGTGTTAGTATATCATAGATATACAAATATTCGTATTAGTGAATGGGCACTCAACTAAAGATCTTTTTTTACCACCAAACATCCCAATAAATTAACTTGTTTCATAAACAAGTGCTTTTCTTTATAAAGAATTTTTTTTCTATTTTATAGGCCAATACATGAAACGCTTCGACTGTGATACTGATGCAACAGGAGAAGTGACACTTAGTCATATGAACCGGAAATTCAGAAAGGTCACGTTTACATCACCGGAAGACAATTTTGAACAGTGCTACATATAAAAAATGTCTATAAAAAAGATAGACCCATTTCAGTGTGTATATGTCAGTTTTTTTTTCAAATGGGGTCAATCAGCTGATAAGAAAAATGAAATTATTTCATTGTATCAACATTTATAAATATTTTTCTTAAAAGACAGGATGTTTCTAGAAGAAATCGACAATGTTTATTATTATTATTATTATTATCATTACACTAAGAGAGTTTTTTTAACTAGTTTTAAATAGTGGTTTCTCCACAAAATTCGGAGTAATTGCAAGTTTCCTCAGATCTCCAGGGCACTTACAAATATTCTAGCTGACCGTAACAGTACTATGATCAGTTTGCACAGTCTCTTTTCCCATACCTTTAGAGGGGCTTCCAAGTGCACAAACTACAATTGGCATTACCGTTATTTTTATATTCTACAGCTTTTTCAGCCCTCTAGTAAGGTCCAAGTATTTCTATATCTTTCTCCATTTTTATATTTTCATACGATAATCTGCTTGAAGAGCAATATCAACTCGGTGATTAATTTTTTTTTCTTTTTTTGTTAGTTAACATTAGCACATGTTGGGATTGGGTGATCCATTTGTATCATAAAATACCAGAGGATTTTATGCTTTTCATTTTTTCGGGCAGATTCGAGCTTATGCAGGTGTTAATATTGTTAAATTTTAATCTCTTGCAAAATTCCCAATGGATTACTTTTTCCCATTCAACCATACCTAACATTGTATTCCTTTTATGACAGTTTGTTGTAGTAGCTTATAATGTGATTAACAGTTTCATCTCTGTTACCGCATAATCTACACCTACGATTCTTCTTTTTTTTTTTTTTTTTTTTTTTTTAAACCTAACTACTCATACGCACACCAGGTAATGTTTGGAATGAAATCCGACGGTATAAGAATTAAAATTTTGCAAAATCAGACTGACAAGTTTCGCTCGTGGACTATCATCATGAGGATGTAAATTAATTTGGTGAGAAATAGGGCGTATATGGTAAAAACCCGGATGTAATGGAGGATGCAAAAAGACATGAAAACAATAAATTTGGAAGAAAGAAAAATGAAGAAAGTTGACAGGAAAAAAACCCGAAAAACCCAGAAAGAAAGGAAGAAAAGCGAAGAAAGAAACAAAGAATCCTGCAAAAGAAAGAAAGAAAGAAAGAAAGAAAGAAAGAAAGAAAGAAAGAAAGAAAATAAAGCAAAGGATGGAGAAAGGAAAAAAGAAAGTTTCCTACAAAAGGAATGGGAAAGAAAGAAAGACAGAAAGAAAGAAAGTTTTCTACAAAAGAAAGAAAGAAAGAAAGAAAGAAAGAAAACTGGGGAGGGATAATAGTGACAAAAAGAAAGAATCATCAATGAAAAGAAAGAAAGAAAGAAAGAAGTGGAAGAAAAGAAAGAAAAAGAAAGAGGAAATAAATAAAAGAAAAGAAAACAAAAGTATGTAGAAAAGGGGAAAAAAAAGGTCCCGAAGAAAGTAAAAAAAAAAAAAAAAAGAAAAAAAGAAAGAAAAATTAAGAAAAGAGGGAGAAAAAAGAAGAAATGGAGAAAAATGAAGTCAAAATGATATAATAGATAATATATTTTTTTAATTTTAAATCTAAAATATCAGAGTTTGAATGAATGATGAAAATGAAAGAAAAATACAGAGATATCAACCTCCGTGGTTTATTGAATGTCAACCTTGTAGAGGGATATTATAGGTATTATTTGATCCATGGCTGAGTTGGGGGTGGGGAATTCATTCCTTTCCTTGAGAGTATTTAACTGAAAGTGGAGCATGACTGGAGCCCAAACTCCCTTACTATATCATAGTCCAGCACTTTAGCCATTAAGCCATGGAGATTTGCCTCTGGAAAGTTCGATTTTGGTAATAATTTCATTTTCATGATATTAGCCTGTCTGATTTTTCAAACTGCAATCTTGATTCTTATATATATATATATATATATATATATATATATATATATATATATATATATATATATATATATTGGCACTTAAAATATCAAGCCAAAATACAGCAGAAAAAAAATCTGGAAAGTATGAAAAATTGCACCAACTTACAACACCTCAAAATATTGAAACCTTTGCCTAGAAGAAAAAATAGCCATAATCATCTACCCAGAATGAAACAAATTTCTAAATAAAGAATTTATGTTTATTGTCTGTCTGTCTGTCTCTCTGACCTCTCTCACTCTTTCTCTTCCTCGTTCTCTTTATATATATATATATATATATATATATATATATATATATATATATATATATATATATATATGTATATATATACTTGTTTGATAAACATATATATATATAAATAAATATTCTTTGATATATATGTGGGTATGCATGTGGTTTTTGTTGATTATATAATCTCAAACAAGACATGGTTGTTACAGGAAAAGAGCGGGAATGGACCCTTGAACAGTAACTTCCATGCATAACATACACACACAAACATAGAGAGCGGTTCAAAATATTCTGAGTCGCAGTCAGAAGTATCCTAAAAATGTCAACCCTTTGAAGTTTGTGCTTTGACATCAGCATTAATTGGGACTCATTTTGCCGACATGTGTGTACGTGCTAGTGTATGTGTGTGTGTGTGTGTGTGTGTGTGTGTGTGTGTGTGTGTGTGTGTGTGTGTGTGTGTGTGTGTGTCCCGCCAAAATATCTCTCATCCTATATCTCATGTTCGCGTTACACTTGAAATTTATTCATAATTTACAGTTTCAGGTTGGTCTAATCTGAACCAGCAATATCGACTCATAATGTTTGCTTAATGATTTCTTATACTCTTGTATCGCATTTCAATAAAAAGATATTTTTCTATCTTATTTCTGGTGGTTTGATTTTTCTTTGAATTTGACATTTTTTGCCGGTTGTTCGTTGCCTAGAGCGCTCTGTCGAGTAGGCTTAGAATACAGACGGATAAGCTCCCTCTCTCAACCAAAAAAGAAAAGGGGTCTCCTCGGTATGATAATGAACTCTAACTGATGCTAAGTCACCCCTTCATTGTCATCCCCGCCTCCCATTTTAAGAAAATGTACCTTTCAAGTTGTGACCAACAGGTGCAGAAGTAAAATATGGAATAATTTTTTAAAACGTTTTTTTAGTCTGATTATTTCAATTTTTGGAAAAAACGCGATAAATCTAAATTTTTATTAGTTCTATTATTCAAGCACTTTTTCATTAAAATTCAGCCCAATATAAGAGAACAAGGAAATAAACGACAAAGAATCTATGATTTGCTTAACGCCAAAACCAAGCCAAAAAACATTTACGAAATAATTGGAGTTTCTTTATGGCCTTCATCAAGCCCAGGCCTTGATGCCCTTGATTACGCTATATCGGGCGTTTTAAAAAACAAAACAAATGCAGCTTCCCATCCGAATATTGGTTCGCTTAAGACTGCTATTGAGGAGGAATGGATTAAAATGTCCAAAGAATTTAAGGCATACAAATCGTTTTGAAAGTGTTGATACAATAACTGAAAAAAAATGGCGGCCATATTGAGTAAATTTACTGTTTTGTGTCAATCTTCTTACGTCGTTGTTTATTTCTTAAAATCAAAATGAATCTTGTTTTATAATAGAGTCGTTTATTATTATACTCGAATATTCCTAATTTTCCTTCCGTCTCCTGTCCGTGTCAAAGAGATCTGTTAAGAAATTATTTATATTGAATAAGAATACTTTAAACCAAATTACTTTAGATTGTTTTAAGAATAACTACTTGAAGCTATAATTGTTTACTAAGGACTATTATTATAAGTCACTTGAAACCAAAAAAAAACTGTGTGCAAGCAAATATCTAGGGGAAGAATCCCTGTAGTGTAATGGCTAAAGTGCTGGACTGTGACCTCAAAGTAAGCGTGTTCGAACTCCAGTCATGCTGTTATGTTCGATTTCGAACTAATATCTTTGGGAAAAAGGCATGGACCCTTTATACTGCTTCAAGTACATGTTAAATCGTATCACTGCTGTTTTTGTTCAAGGGTAGTTTTGGCATTTTAAAAAATCCACGAACATTGATAAGCTATTAAAAGAAACCAAACTAAACAAATAACAATTGTTGAATAGAAATAATTACTTGAAATCATACAATTGTTGGTATTAGATAGGAATACTTGAAACCATACATCGGTGTGTAAATTATTAGATCGTAATACCTGATATGATATAACTGCATTAAAAATAGTCGTGAATTGTCCATAGTCGAGGGTGACCCAAAGGCTCCCTTTTCAATAGCTACAACACCGAGGTGCAGGGAAGGGCGCAACTCCTTTCCCTGGATTGATCCACTTTACCCTTGAGCCATACCTTATAATGCTGAGTATTAAGCAAGGAAGCATCAAGTACCATTTTTGAGTCTTTGGTATGACTCGACCTGGGATTAAACCCCGGTTTCCCGAATTATTAGCGAACACTAACTGCTAGGCCAAGTTACTTGAATCTACGAGGATTATTTAGTAAATGTGGTGAATTTTGCTATAGGAAGTTGGCAATAGGAAGCATTGTTTACAGATACACCTTTCTCAAGGAAATCAGAACATTGTCAGCATGACCTTCTTTACTGACTTCTGTGCCCAGAAATTTTCCTTTACAGGAGAGTCAGTATATTTTCACTCCATGGACTCGTCATTTCAATTTAATCTCGTAATGACAAACTCTTGTTTATCCAATTTGTAAAGTTCTTTTCTTTTTTTTTTCTTTTTAACTAAAACATGTTTTGTTGAGAAGATAATTAACTTTTCATTAAAAGATTATATGGGGTGTATTTACAGAGCATAGTCTGACACATGGTTACTTATTTATGAGTGATACTGCATATGATTCTGCGTACAATCCTTATGAAAATCATTCTATCTTTTTTCTATTTAAATCTATTTGTATGAGAGTCATTCAATAAATAAGGTGAACTTTGCTTGAAGAATTGGCAATTTGAAACACTATTTACAGTTGTACCTTTTTTGAGAAAATCAATAGTGATGGGTCCTTTCATGTCCTAAGAACATTGTCAGCATGACCTTCTTTACTGACTTCTGTGCCCAGAAATTTTCCTTTACTGGAGAGTCAGTATATTTTCACTGCATGGACTCGTCTTTTCAATTTAATCTCGTAATGACAAACTCTTGTTTAGCCCATTTGTAATGTTTTTTTTTTAAATTTTCTTTTTTATTTATTTATTTTTTTAACTAAAACATTTTTCACCGTAAACAGTACACATTCCTCTGTAAATTATTAACAGTTTGCTTGATTTGCCGCCATTTTGAATAGTTTACATTATTGGAAAAAATTCTAAAAAAAAAAAAAATTACTTTTTCCAAAATATTTCCCTTATTTATTGAATAACCCTCATGTGATTGTTTAAACCAATGACTATTATTAAAAAGAAATAATTGCTTGAAACAACATAATTATTGGTTTTAGATAGGGATACTTTAAACTGTACCACTGTATGCAAATAATTTGTTATGGATAGGCATACTTGATATATTATAAAAATTTTTAAAAAATCAAGCCGACCACGTGCGGCATTAGATTTGGCTAGAGTGGAAAAGGGGGGAGGAATCCCAGACAATACGGCACCAAAAAGCTACCTTCTCTTTTTGTTGAGAACTACTATTGGGACCCTCAGTACGAATTCGGGGACCAAACTGAAAGCAGGAAGAATAAGCCAGCAGATGGATTTCTTTACTCGTTTCGTGAAAAGCCGATAAATATTTTTAAAAGGCAAGAAGCTTCCCAAGAAATAAAAGTAAAATTAAACGAAAGTCGACAACTGAAAAATCTACCAAGTTAAACAAGTGAAAGAAAATGCAATCGAGAATTCTTCTGAAAAGAACTTTAAAGAAAACTCGAAATTAAATGAACACTGAAACATTTCGACAAAACTAAAAAGAAAAGAAAAATACTCAAATTCAAAGAATTTTGTTTCCCGGACACTCTCTCAGATAAGTTCCAACAAATTGTACTAAAATTTGCAACACTTTATCTTTTCAATCCTTTTCTTTCTTGTTTCTTTGTGTAAAATTCCCTTTTAAAGATAACACAGACAATAAATGTCTGTGTTATCTTTTCGAATCAGTATCCGAACTAGAAAGCCGCAGAACTTACAGTTTGAACTTACCGTTTAAAATTACACACTAAAGCCTCTAAAAACATTACCCAGTTAAATACTAAACCTGGCTTTAGTGTCATTTCCTAGAAATTAAATTTTACTCTAAATTCCCTTATATCAAATTTTATTCCCTCAAATTTCTTTTATAATGTAAATTTTATTTTATTCTCTTTAAATCTTTTTTAATATTACAGTGTAAAAAAAGCTCCAAAAAACAACTACAGAAAAATGGAAATTGAAATGTACAATGAATGCAATTCCCTAACGTCAGGGCATAAAGTAATCCTCAAATTGAAAAAAATATTTCTTTGTATAACGTCTAAGAAATTTTTACGAAAGAATATTAACTTCATAACTCTAGAAGTGAATCCTCGCTATCAGATGAAGTTACATGTCATTCACGGAACAAAGTTTTTGCGGGGGGGACCTTACCCCTCGACACATGATACATTAAACGTATTCTTAGCCCCACCAATAGAACGGGGTTTTAAAAATGTTAATATGCTACGAAAAAAACGGAGTAAAATGAGCTGAGAACGTAACATATCCATTAATTTAATTAATTTTTTTTTTTTTTTTTTTGGTTCGGTTTGGTTTGGTTTTATGGCATGTCAACCATCGTAGGTTATATAATGCCAAATCCTCTTTATAAATATAAATTAAATATTTAGGGTTTGGTTTGGTTTGGTTTTATGGCATATCAACCATTGTAAGTTATTTAATGCTAAATTCTCTTTATACCTATAAATCAAATATACTGGGCTTGGTTTGGCTGGGTTTTATGGCATATCAACCATTGTAGGTTATTTAATGCCAAATCCTCTTTATACATTGCCCAGTAGGCTGGTGCTGTAGAATACACCGACTGCTTCTCTGCAGAGGGGTAAGACCCCCCCCATCAGTCCTGGATATGACACTAAACAATCTGACAGTGAGGCTCCAGTAATGCTGGGGCTGTGTGTGAAGTACCCCTTTATTACCATCGCTCCCAAGTCCACTCTGACCCGGAGTGGTAGTACCGGATAAGGGTCCTATCTATAGGTTAAATAGAATTAAACCGTGGTTTGAGCTTACTGTTTGGGGCATTTCAACTGCGTATTTACGCTAAACTGGATTGTTTAAAATACAACTGTTTTGACATTTAAACAGCGTACTTATGCTGAACTGAATTGCTCAAAATAAAACTATTTTGACCTCTAAACTGTGTAATGCTAAACTGAATTATCTGAAATAAAACTGTTTTGACATTAAGTCTGTGTATTGCCTAGTCGGCTGGGGCTGTAGAATACACCGACTGCTTCTCTACAGTAGGGTAAGACCCCCTCCCCAACGAGTGTCCAGATTATGACATTAAACAATCTGATGGTGAGGTTCCAGTGATGCCGGGGCTTTGGGGAATGAGGAGCACCCCTTCATTACCATTGCTCCAGGTTCACTCTGGCCCGGAATGGTAGCACCTGATAGGTCCCTATCTGTGGGTTAAATAGAATTAAACTGCATAATTATGCTAAACTGAATTGTTTGAATTAGAACTGTTTGACTAGACTGAATAGATTGAAATAGAAATACTTTTGACAATTAAACTATGTACTTATGATAAACTGAATTGTTTGAATTAGAACTGTTTTTACATTTAACAGTGTGTGGAGAAAATCTATACTTATACAAAACTGAATTGTTTGAATTAGAAGTGCTTAACTAAACTGAATAGCTTGAAATAGAAATGTTTTTGACAATTTAACTGTGTACTCATGCTAAACTGAATTGTTTGAAATAGAACTGATTATTTGTATAAAAATGGATTTGGCGTTAAATAACCTACAAAGGTGGATATGCCATAAAACCCAACCAACCAACCTCTTTATACTTATATATTAAATATATAGGGTTTGGGGTTTTTTTGGGGGGGGGGGTAATGGCATATCAACCATTGTAGGTTATTTAATGCCAAATCCTCTTTATAACATATATATATTAAATATATAAGATTTGGTTTCGTTGGGTTTTATGGCACATCAACCATTGTAGGTTATTTAATGCCAAATCCTCTTTATACATTTATATTAAATATATGATTTTGTTTGGGATTTTATGGCATATCAACTATTGTAGGTTATTTAATGCCAAATCCTCATTATAGAGATATATGAAATACATAATTCCAAAACACTTTTTGTCGATAACATTTTTAAACGAGTCTGAGCTCATTTTTTTTTTTACACAGTTAAATGCTTTCACTTATTTCTATCAAATACAAATAATTCTATTTACTATTAATCATTTGTTTGCACACAGTTAAATGTTTTCAAGTATTGCTTTGTATCATTAACAATTCAATTAAACATCAGTCATTTGTTTCCACATGGTTAAATAAGCAAACAATTCAATTTCAAACAATTCAGTTTAGCATGTCAACAAAGTTATATGGTTCCAAGTGTTGCTATGCATCACTTCCAATTCAATTAAACATCAGTCATTTGTTTACACACAGTTAAATGATCAAACAGTTCTATTCCAAACAATTCAGTTTAGCATAAGTATGTCAAATAGTTCTTTTTGACCCATAGATAGGACCTAATCAAGTGTTACCACTCCAGGGCCTGAGTGGATCTGGGAACAATAGCAATAAAGGGGGTTTATTGCTATTATACTCCACAATCCCCAAAGTACCAGCATTGCAGGAGTATCACCATCAGATTGTTTAGTGTCGTATCTAGGACACTCAATGGGGAAGTTTTACCCATCTACAGTCCATGCAGTCCATATATTCCACAACCTCAGTCGACTGAACCATTTATTTTTTTTATATCTATGTGTCTTCAACTGACTTCTATTATCTTAAATATCTTGCAATAACATCTACACTTGGAAGTTATTTATCAGGTGTTAGTGAAGTATGAAGACATGAGGTATTCTCTTCCTAAAGGTCTTAATTTTAATGGTATATGAATTATCTCCCCTAGTTGTGGAAAGGTCACTGATACATTTAAAATTCCGATTCTATAAAAGCACGTATCAATTTCCCTTTTAGTTTATTTTAAGGCGATATATGAAATTAGAATCAACGAAAGAATAAGACATAAAATGCTTTTAAGCGCCTCCCTTGGTATAATAGTTAGCAAAGTAGATTAGTAGATTGTCGGTGAGTTCGATTCTCGCTTGAAGCCCCATAATTCAGGCTTTGCGTCACATCTAAGATAAGCTTAGTAAATAACTATAAGATACCCTTGGACACATCAATCGGTGTAATGATTAGCAAGCTAGATTAGCCGACCATTGTTAGTGACTTCGATTCTCACGAGGTACCCCGTAATTCAGGTTTGTGCCACGTCTAAGTTAAGCTTAGTAAATAACTATAAGGTACCCTTCGGCACATCACTTGATGTAATGGTTAGCAAGCTAGATTAGCAGATCATTTTTAGTGACTTCGATTCGCACTGGGTGCCCTGTAATTCTGATTTGGTGCTACATCTAAGCTAAGCTTAGTAAATGACTATACGTCTTTTTAGTAGTCTGAAGTAAATTGGATTTGGTTTTCTACTTGTTTATTTTGAAACAAGAATTTGGTAAAAATTGCAACTGACGTCACCTCGACGTGTGCGTAAAAAATCTTTTTTGACCAGGTCCCAAATCGTGAGACTGCGTCAGTGACTTTTAAGGGTTTTTTTTTTTTGTATACAACTAAGGAATTAGGGATTCTCGTAAGGGTGCTCCATATAACTGGCCCGTTTTTTAAACTTAGAACAAGTGTTGTATAGCCATAATCATAATGATCTCAATCACAACAGTAATACACATAGATATCCAAACAAATATGCCAACACAGGCGGACTCTGTCGTTTCAGATACGAACGAGTTTATTAATTTCTGGTTTCGGTCCATGGCGACACGAGGAGAGAGACACAATTCTTAAAAGTCTTTGCAAACCATACTATGCTGACCATACTATGCTGACTCCCGCGCGACGCATCTTGTGATGTCTAAGATCTCTGTCGGTAGAAACCCGAAAAACCCAACTACATCTTTCAATAGTCAAAATCCAACTCTCGCCTCAATGGTCCAATCTCCACTCACTCTTTTCAAAATCCACAAATTCTCAGGGTCATCTCTTCAGGTCATGACGTCATCTACACTCCAGCCTCATTTCCTGTCTGGGGGTTTATTATGACAAATGGTGATTGTCATATCCTTTGCGCGCGAGTGTAACTGCACCTGGACTTAAGAGATTCGAATAGTTCAAAGCATTACCAAACTGAATGATGAAATATAATTAACAAAAAATGATTAATATAAAAAATCATTCCTTAATTATAGTCATATAATTAAGGAATTGTCAACTTGTGTCAACAAGTACGATATCATTAATAATAACGCATACTTTAAAGCATGTTAGGTCTGGGTACAAAACGAAGATTAAGTTTATTTGGTAACCAGTCCAAAATCCGATCACGTGATATGACGCATGCGTATATTTTGTGTCCATCAGACAGATAGCAAGATGTAAGGAGAACAAAATTGTTGTGACATCAGAATATCTATAGTTTGCATTTCTTTTGGATAAATAAAATTAAATCGTGAACATTTTTTCAAACAAAAAAGCATTGAAATAAATAACATACTGAATAATAGCAAAATGGAAAGAATCCAAAATGGCTGTCACATAAGAAATTGTTTCAGCTGAACGTTTTTACAAGAATCCAGACATCTCAGGTGGGTCACTTTTTTTGTTCTTATAATAAAAAGATTATTTAAACCTAATTGTTTAAATTTCCCCCTATTATCAAAAATCTATAATATAATCTATAAAAGTGTTTGCTATTCAATTGCAAATTGAGTTTCCACCAATAAAAAAAAAATGCTTGTGGATTATTTCAAAGAAAGAAAATTTTCCTTTTTCCCAGAATAAGACAAATTGTCATCTAATTTTTGATTTTAAATCACTTTTTAAAATTTTAGAAATGTTTTTTTAAAATTCTATTTGACGGATGTATAGCATTGGACCCCTCCCCCACACCAAAAATTTTGCTATGGATTGTTATGCAAATTTTTCGATGATATAACATTAAGAACCAAACGTTTAGACCCCAAATTTCGGGGAAATGTAGCCCGTTTAATTTTTCGAGGTGGGGGATCAACTGACTTCGTTATTTTTACGTTAAACAGGGTACCATTCTGCCATTTTGTTAGATTTTTACATTTAAAATGTCGACCGCCGCTAAAGACTCTTCAGGAATAGAAATTTTGTAAAAGTTTAGTAATGACATTATTTTACAGTCCTATGCTGTCTTTTAAGATTGCTTAATACAAATGACAGTTGCAACTGATTTCTTTCTTGAGAAAGAAGAAATCAGTTTCACCTACCAAAGTTTGTGTCTGTGAACATGTTTGCCCAAAAGATAAATTTTTACCGAAAACTAAAAATCAGATTCTGCTTTTTTTCCTTTGCGAACACATGTAAACAGCCAAAAAAAAAAAAAAAAATTCGTAAAGAAGAAATTTTCAAGAAAACCTAATTTTTTCGGAATTTGTTGGGGGGATCACTTTGCTATATAATCTTAACATAAAAGGATCACCCACTTCCGGACCAGCAAGCAGTACTGACGACGAGAGATAGCGGCAAGAGACATGTAACTAATTTTTTTTTTTTTTTCATTTTTTTTGTAGGGAAATCAAATGGAGAGGATGGAGGTGTTAACTAAGCTTATTTAGAGTGGAATTTTGTTTTTCGCTAACCCCACCCCCAAAGTAGAATCCGATTTTTAGTTTTCGCTAAAATAGGATGGGTTAAAGGATAAAAATCTACTGCCCCCAAAAAATCTTCCATTAAAATGGAGAGAGTGATGAGGAAAAGTTATAAGTAAAACAAATTGCTTTCTATCCGGAGCAAAAGCTCTTTGAAAAATTTTAATTGTCAACGTTGGAATTAATATTGGTCATGTTTGACTTCATAAGCAAAGTACCGTTGACGTGTTTCTTGGTATTGGTTAGAATTAAGAACAAAACAGCCATACGGTGGTATGAATGCTACCGAGATATTTGGGGGTCCGTGACAAGATATTTCAGCAAACGTTTACCGTCGACAAAAATCGAACACAATGGCCAAGAGGTGTCTTGTTTAACATAAGATTTATGTAGCAAACTGATCACCCATTTTAAAAAATAAACGGAAAACTTTTCCCAGAAAATTTCTTTATAATCTGAAAGTTCGATTCTTAATCGGTTATTACAAAAAAAAATTAGCGAACAATCCATAACAAAATTTTATTTGGAGTTGGTCAATGGTCCAAGTCCGTTTTGTTTCTAAAATATAAATACCTTTTTCTTTTAAAATTGCTAAATTTTGCTTAATATAAATAGTAACTGTAGTTAAAAGAGAAAACATTCTTTAAGATTAGTCAAGGAATTTACAAAACTCCACTTTGGGCCTTATTAGGCAAGACGAGCAGTCGGAAAGATCCAATCCGATCAATTGACTGGTCACGACGTCAAAAGCCCTAGCACCTAATATGATTGTTCTGATCACATTTTTCAATTACTCATAAGGCAAAACAAGTACACTTATCCTATGGTAATTTACGAAGCTCTTTGCTTCGTTGTGGCACAAGGCCGAATGAATGGGGCGCCCAATGAGACTCGAACTCACTCGTGTAGGTTTGCTAGTCTGGCTTGCTTACCGTTACACCACCAAAGGTGCCCAAGTACACTTATCCTATGCTGACTTTTAAAATTGCTTAATACTGTATAAATGGTAACTGTATTTAAAAGAGAAAACATTCTTTAAAATTAGAATTTTCAGAATAGTTTATTGTTGATTTTGCAGTAACGTCAGTCCAGTTTGAAATATGATTTTAAAAATTTCAAGAAAATGTATCGTTACATTTAAATGTAACAAAATGAGACGGTGATATTTCTGGTTTGATTTCTATTATTTTTTCTATTCAAAATAACTTTGACAACATCAATTTCAAAGGCATGTAAATCTGTCAGGTGTTATTTTATGCTTAGAGGTTAGGGAATCGCGTGTATTATTTATATTTAGATTTTTTTTTAATGCACACAGTTACGATATTGAGCATTCCTATCTAATAAAATAATTTGCACAGGTCGAGTGTCAGGATACCGACGATCATGGATTAGATTCCATCTGCAGTGAGACCTCCCCCGATATCCTGCGGAAAATTTTTCATTTAAGCGCCCTATTCAGGGAAGGGTGTACCGGTAAAGGGATTCTTCCTGAAGTATCTATTATTTATTTTCTCCCTTTGTAACGAGGAGGGAGACCAAGTCAAAGGCCCGAGTAGCAACAATCATCCTTGTCCATTGCTCCCTCAGACTGACCTTATGATGATCAACACTTTGAGAAAATTTCTGTAGTTTCTCCCATTTTTCCCCTACTCCTTAACTAAAATTGTGGCGGACCACCAGCTCAAGTTGTTGCGGCCAGAGTTGGTTTCTTTTTTCCAGGATGTCCTCGTCCATATTAAACATGTCCTCCCTCCTCGATTATATCTTAGAATTTAGGAGGCACCTGATGCTTTTTCGCCATAATAACTAAACATTATGGCTTCATAGAATATTTCTTAAACAAACTAGATTAAATTTTTAAAAAAGTAGAATTTTTCCCAGGCCATACGAAAGAAAATATGAAATAACCCAATCAATTTCCTCCATGAAAGTCTATGCATTTAAAAACGAATATTTTAAAATAATAAATATCCGAGTAAAAAGCTTGGACTTTAGAAATATTAAGACTAACAGAAGAATATATTATTTTATGTTATTATTCTACACGGGCACCAATTCAAGTTGACCGGGCAAAAAAATTTTTTTTTTTCTTTCGTGTTAGGGCGCATTAGACCCTCACAAACTCAAGTTTTTTTTTTCTAAAGAAATTTAGGATGATTACCTTGTGTAAGCTTCACAACTTTAAATTTCTACTTCTAAAAACTTTCGGGTTCCTTCAGGCGCCAACCCTCACTCTTATTAGGTAGTGGAAGAGACAGGTGCTGCATTGGGAATGAGATGGCCACCTAGAACTGAGGTCATTAAAAATAATATAAAGTTAAAATTATGGCCTTTTAAAGGAATGTGAGATCTATTTGATACTCCCCAAGTTTAAAATGTGGGAAGGCCTCCATAAGGTATGCCACGAAACTGGGGGTGAATATTGGGCCCCATAACTTTCTCAAGAGTGTCAGTCCAAAAGTGAACGCAATACAGCCACTAGAGTTCGAACTCGCTTATTACCATGTCGCAGTCTAGCACGTTACCCACTACGCTACGTACATGAACAGACCACTCCCCCTAACTAAACAAAAATCACCAAATTATCTGATTTTTTTAAAAAATTCAGTATTGATTACAGAGCGAATAATATAATTCATCAGAAAACTTATAGAAAGGCTTTCCTACTGCGACAGTATTAAAAGAAAAAAAATCTTTTATTTTTGACTTCCTTCTGACATTTAAAAATTTCAATCTATTTAATTTTTAATTCTAAAAAAAATCAATATTATGAAGGGCTTTTGATCCAGAACATCGGGTTAGGAAACATCGGGTAAAAATCCGACATATTTCGATTATTCATCATATGTTCTTTCTTTATTATCCGGTAATAGATAAGAACTCCAAAATCCTTAATATGAGCCAAGTTTTGACTTCAGAACGCGAGTGATCACTGATTGTATGCGAGAAAATTTCGGGAATTATATGTATTGCCTGTTCACACAAACAGTGGAGTAAGCTAATTTGCATAAACAGAATCCAAGATTTTATCTAATTCTTACAACAAAAGGGCATCCAGTATTTTTGTTTTTCTTTGCAGTAAATTTGAAATACAATCTTAAATTCAATTATTTTAAACGATTTTATTAAACTTATGTCGATAAAAACGCATAACCTAGGCCTTCCTACGGGTCCAGGTAGCGAGAGAGATATACGTCATGCAATTATAATTATTATTGGTATAATTCAACGAAATTTGTACGGATAAGAGTAAACTATTTTATCATCAATTTCTTAATCTTTTCATATCGAATTTAGAAATTTTTTAAATGAATTTATACAATTCAGTGAGGTAATCAATAGAATTACCCTTTTCTTTTCACTTTTACCTTTTCTTTCTTATATTAAAACTTTTCTATAATGTTTCATGATAATACAGCAATAACGTTTTAAAAACAATTTGAGAAGTTTTTTCATTTTTTTTTAGTTAAACATAAACATTAAATGATGTTTTAGTCCAATATATTTTTGAACTGATTTTTCAAAATATAAATGGAATGAAAATATTTACAAATAAAACTTGAGTGGCTTAGCTGTAATAAGAAATTATAAAAATATTAAACTTCATAAAGGAACGTGAAAAAAAAAAGGAAAAAAATTGAGCAAGGAATGGGCAATAACAAAGTTTTTTGTCAGTTTTGGGTCGAAAAAACGTGGCACGAGATTAGCATACAGTTAAATGATTTTTAAGAATTGCTATCTACAGCTGATAATTCAATTTAATATGAAGAAGCAGTTATATTTAACTGATGGGATCCAGACACGTACAATCACTCCAGTTCTGGGAGTAATGACAATGAAAGTATACTGCACATTCCTCAAAGCTCCAGTACTTGAGCCTCACTATTAGATAATGTAGTGTCATATCCTGGACAGTTGTTGGTGAGAAGTTCTTAGCCATCAGCAAAGATGTAGTAGGCGTATACAACCGCCCCAGCTGACTGGGCTGAATTAAAAATAGTATCGATATTAATCATCTGCTGGAGTTAAAATCTTTAGATGTGTACATGAAAAACTTTAAAGTAAGATCTGTAGAAAAAAACTTTTGATACAACCTGATATATATATATATATATATATAAAACATTAGAAATATTTTGGAGTCATAATATGATGTACATAAGTCTTGAAGTAAAGCTCTTAGAGAAAAAAAGAATTGAAAACACTGAGGCAAAAAAGGTAATGATAGCAAAACACAGTCAGTCTGCCAATCCTAGAATCTAAATATCCATGTCTCTTTCACACTGCCTGCAAGTCAGGAGCACTTCTGTTCAAATGACAAAATCAGGTGAAAAGCTATTTTGCCTTAAAACTGCACTATTGGCCAATATTTTACCATTACTATTCCTATGCAACTGCTTTGCAGATTTTATTAGCTCCACCTACGATGGCAGAATCTCCTCTCCTTACATTTAATTGATCAAGAGGACATTGTGGAGGAATGGGTATTTCTGAAAGATGTGAATTAGTGCCAATTCCACAATATACAACACAATTTGTACAAACAAATGTAGACGAAAAAAATTGCCAATAATAAGAATGTTAAAAAAACAATTTTACTTTATCACAAGAAGATAAATAACAAATAAAAAGGTAGTAATGTTCATAAATTTGTGCTATGTGTAGCGTAAATTTCATATACATACACAAACATCGCACTCACAAACCAATCAACAAACATTAGAACATTCTAGAAAAAAAAAGGATCCAAACAACATGCACAAAATTCGCACCCATAGATTTAAATAATCAACAAACCAATCAACAAACATTAGAACATTCTGGACAGCTATCAACAAAGACACCCGCGAGTGGACTCGAAGTTGCATCCCGTGCCAGAAAGCGAAAATTGGTCGCCATATCAGGAGTCCTCTAGGAACCTTCCACGAACCCGATGCACGTTTTAAACACGTGCACATCGACATGGTGGGACCACTGCCACCTTCACAGAACATCACGTATCTACTCACCTGCGTCGACAGATACTCTAGATGGCCCGAAGCATTCCCTCTGTCTGATATTTCGGCAGAGACTATCGCCAAAACCATTACGTCACAGTATCTCGCTTTGGCACACCGGAAATAATAACTACAGATAGAGGACGACAATTCGACTCCCACCTCTTCACAGAACTAACTCGCCTGCTTGGATGCAAACATATTCGCACAACAGCATACCACCCAGCAGCCAACGGCATGGTTGAACGATTCCACCGTCAACTAAAGATCGCACTCAAGGCCTACCCTACCAGCACCAACTGGATGGAGTACCTCCCTTTCGTCCTCCTCGGCATCCGTGCTTCTATCAAAGAAGACATTGGGCATACACCTGCTGAGCTGCTGTATGGAACCACGCTGACCCTACCTGGTCAAATGGTTGCACCCATAACACCACACAATGTTCCGGATCAGACGAACTACGTACACCGCTTACGAGAGTTCATGTCACGTCCATTACACACACATCCACGTCCACAGAGAGTAAAAACACATGTCCCTTTGGACATCAACCAATGGACTCGTGTATTTGTGCGCAACGATGGAGTATCAACATGTCTTCGACCACCATATTCTGGTCCTTACCAAGTACTCCGGAGGCACGCCAAATATTTCATATTGGACATTGACGGGAAGCAAAAGGCAGTTTCTGTCGATCGACTTAAAAAAACCAGTCATCGAAGAAGCTCCGGCCGAATCATCACCACTCCAACCTCATACCCCACTAACCACACCAACACAAACACCTTCAGCCACAGACAGGGCACCCACAAGTACACCCCAACCACATACTAAATCTGGCAGAACACCAGGTTCGTGCGATTCTTTTAGTAAAAGACAAGAATTGCACATGTAAATTTTTTTTATTTTTTTTTTTAATAATTAATAAATATTAATCCGGAAGGGGAGTAATTATAGCGTAAATTTCATATACATACACAAACATCGCACTCACATTTTTAAACCAATCAACAAACATTAGAACATTCTAGAAAAAAAGGATCCTAACTACAATATACAAAATTCGCACCCATAGATTTTTAACCAATCAAGTACTTTCCTCCAAAAAAAACATTCATACCCGTTTTGATCCTCTTAGGAGTTATAAAAAGAAAGCGATTGACCAATTCAACAGAGGTCTCGCCGCTAACAACAAGGAAACTACGTTACGCTACTGGACTGCTCCCTCACCCACCAAAACACGAGAGACGCCACGCTGTCTAGCAAAGACATTGCCATTTCCACTTACACCAAAGGCGAAATCAACAACGACAACAACAACATTGTGAGTTCTTTGGTACAATATTCCAGCTGAATAATAAACCTTTATTTTATAGTTATTCAGGTTTTGGTTTTGTTTTGTTAGGGAAATTACTTGCGAGGAACACGTACTGCCTCCAAACTTTATTTTATACTTGTGACACATCTCGCAATAACACCCGACAAATTGGTGACCGCGACCACGTAAAGTCAAAGAAAAAACACCATGGAAAACACAGAAATGGACGCCTTATTGTCACAGCCAGCTACCCAGTCAGCTCTCAGTATACCGCAGTTTTGGACACACGATCCCATTTTGTGGTTTGCACATGTCAAAGCTCAATTCGTCACACACCGGATACGCAGCGAAGCAGCACGACTGAACCACATCATTGGATCACTCACTCACGAGATGATGGCAGAAGTCAGGGACTACATCATGGCTCCGCCTGGTACGGTCCCGTACGACACTTTTCGGGCCGAATTGATTAGACGAACCTCCGACTCACGACAGAAACGCCTACACCAGCTTCTCGTGGACGAGGAACTAGGCGACAGAAGACCATCGCAGCTGTTGAGACGGATGAAACAGCTGATGGGCGAAAATCCACTTCAGCCAGACATCCTAAAACAGTTGTTCGTCAATCGATTACCGGCAAACGCACAAATGATCCTCGCTTCCGCCGGAGAAAACACACCAGTGGAAGAACTAGCCGAGTTAGCGGACAGGATCATGGAAGTTACAACTACCGTAGCCCCGGTGACAGAGGCGCAATCTTCTACCAACCCTTTCCTGCCGACCCCTGACAGCTCAGAGCTTACTGTGCTACGAGCTCTAACCCAGCAGCAAGCGCGACAAATTCAGACCCTCATAGACCAGTTACGGGCCTTCACTAGGGACCAACCACGACGGAACTACAATCAACACTTTGGCCGTCGCCGCTCTCGTAGTCAGGACCGACCTAGTAGTTATTGCTATTACCATCAACGATTCGGCGAAAAGGCACGCAAGTGTGAGAGTCCCTGTTCATATAAACAGTCGACCCCTTCACCACCGGGAAACGAGAAAGCCAGGTGGTAAGAGCGACCGATACGCCTGGCCCGAAGGGGTCGCACATTTTATGTCAGAGACCATACAACCGGCATTCGCTTCCTGGTGGATACCGGTGCGGAAGTCAGCGTCATCCCCGTAAAATTGGTGCGAGAAAAATACACACCAACCACGATACAGTTACAGGCCGTAAACTATTCCCCTATCCCAACATTCGGCGAGAAATCCCTTACTTTGAACTTGGGATTCCGTCGTACATTCCAGTGGATTTTTGTCGTAGCGAAGTTACAAACCCCTATTTTAGGAGCAGATTTTTTGCACCACTTCGGCCTCTTAGTCGACGTAAAACTAGGACGATTAGTCGACAACACTACAGGCCTCACTGTGCGTGGTATAGCCACCCGAACGCCGTTAATCAGCCCTGTTGTCTTCCAGCCTACAACCAACCGGTACGCGGACATCCTCAAGCAGTACTCTGACATCACCCGACCTGTGTTTCGAGATAACCACATCAAACATGATATTACTCATCACATTCAGACATAGGGCCCACCTGTCGCAGCTCGACTTATGAGACTCGGTCAGCCGGAAATCCTTGAGGGTTAATGGCTAAAGTGCGAAACTGCAACCTCAAAGTGAGTAAGTTTGACCTCTAGTCATGCTTGTACATTCCCTTTCAGATTAATCCCCTCGAGAAAGGCATGAATACCCAACTACATATAAAATAATAACATTGATGTTCTTCAACAAGTGTAGATTTGGCATTGAATAACCCACAAAGGTTCATATGCCATCCAACAAGGAAATTAAATGACAATTTCAGCGATAAATTTGCTGGCACAAATCTTACAATTCATTTTTCAATAAAACTCCCAAATGCAAAACATTGGAATTTCTAATAAAAAAAATGGAAGAAAGAAAATTTCAAAAACATATTTGCCCTGAAATTCGATATCAAGAAAATACCTATGTTCAGTTCCATCAATATTTTATTGAGAAATTTCATTTTAACTTTTCCAAACAATTTTACAAATACTAATATTAGTTTTAGGGAGGAGGTTCCCATTTACAGAAATGATAGGTCGATTGGTTATTTTAAATGGCATATCAATCTCTCAAGGGTTATTTTAGACCTATAAGTTATGGAATCACATTGTGTTTTTTAAGTTGCTAATAGCTATTAAACAAAGAAACGAAATAAACCTTTAAGGTTTCTTTGGGTTATTTGTTTGATGGCATATCAACCTTTCTGGTGTAATTAATCCAGGATTGTGGAGCACCCATTCATTGCCATCACTCCCAGGTCCACTCGAGCCCGGAGTGGTAGCACCTGATAGGATCCTATCAATGGGTTAAATAGAACTATTCTGTGTACTATGCTAAACTAAACTGCTTTAACTAGAACTGTTTTGACATGTAATCTATGTACTTATGCTTAACTGAATTGTTTGAAATAGAACTGTTTTCATATTTAACTGTGTCTTTATTATCTAATCAAACATGGTTAAATGAAAAACCGCTGCCTAACTACACACACACACACATGTGTATGTGTATATATATATGTTTTCAAAAAGTTGAAATAATAGAGCAGTTAATCAGTAAGTATACAAAAAAAATCCATACCAAGTAGTGGCTCAATACAGTTTATCAACGAAGCTAAAACTTCTGGCGTTGTCACTAAGAAATGAGGCAAAGTGCGACTTTTCCACATGTTACATAACTCTCGCGACACACAGTGAACAACGTCAAACCTTCCGTGATAACTACTTGGAAATGGAAGGCTAAAAGGCTATAGAGAATACACAATCGTCACATAAGATGAAAAAATAATTCCCGTTTTGGCAAATGGAAGAACACGTGTAGACAATCACCCCCAATGTTGGTTCAAAAAACAATCCACAAAAAAGAGAAGAAAACTGGGTTCAGAAGAAATTCATCATCTTAAGGAAGTCAGCGGTATTGCTACAGTTGTACAACAAAGGAAACAGGGCGCATTGCAAAAGACATAGCTGTCACATGGAGCGATCTCAAGCATCTTTTACGGGCAGTCTTATCAACACAAGTCAACCAACATGATTAGGTGTTATTACATCCGATCAATGCAGCGCATGTGGGGAAAATGCCAGCCTCAAAAAAATTCTCACTGGATGCAACTTATAAATATAAAATATCTCTAAATAATATCGTCAACAGAGTAATTGATTTCGATAAAGAAGGAAATGATTCGTAATGTTTACGTAAAAATAGGCAGAAATCATCATTGTTAGATGGCTGCACGGACTGGAACGTCGTAACCGATTTAGAACAGCATTTTGTATTTCCAACTGAAATATCGTTAACGACCCAGCGTCCAGTTTTGTCGTTTATTCCGCAAAATTAAAAATAAAACTTTTCCTGACTGATTTATCATATCTATCTATCTATCTTATTACATATTTTAAGTATATACATATATATACGTACATAAAAGAAATATGTATACATACATACGAACAAAATAGCAAAAGTGATGAATTTAGTGTTTGTTTATGACAGTGAATTTTTTATTTCATCAAAAAACCTATAGTGTCTTTGCTATTTTGACACTATCAACAAAAAGAAAAGTTTTTTTTAATGAAAATATTAGATGCTTTGACATCTTTGTATATTTAAAAATTCATTCTTTTCAATTTTTATTTAAAAAAAAAACAAATCGATTGTAGGGCTTTTGATCCAGAACATCAGATTACGAAATTTCGAATAAGAATCTCCGAAATATTTCGCCTAATCATCATATGTCCTTTCTTCTTATCAGGTAATAGATAAGAAATCCAAAATCCCTCGGAAAATCAATGATTTTGGACGAGAAAAGTTTACTTTTTATATTTATTGACCGTTGCCACAAACAGGGGTTAAATAGTTTGCATATTTTACAGAAAATTCTGGAAAAATTAAATAAATAGAATACATAATCATATTTAATTCGTAATACAATGTAGCTACGAGTATTTTTTTTCTTATTTTCGTGGCGGCAAATGTAAATATAATCCAAAATTGTATAATTTTAATCGTTTTATTTAACTAACATCGGCCAATACTCATAACCCCAGCCTTACCAGGGGTTCCGGTAGCGTGAGCGACACAAGTCATACGAATATTATTATTATAATAGCTGTTATTATTCTGGCCTATAACAAAATTTGTACCGGGTAATATTAAACCTATTTTATCATCGATTTCTTTGTTTTCTCATATAGAATTTAGGAAATTTTTGGTACTTATGCTGCATCAATGTTACCGCGATAAAGCCGAACTCTCACGAACGTTTCCGGGCCTATAACGGAAAAAATCGGAATTTGCCGACAAAACACATAGCCAATCAAATTTAAGCAAGCAGACGATAAAATAATTCAATCAATTTGTTAACAAAGTTACGAGAACAGTATTATTCAAGCAATTTGAAACAACATCAATTTATCGCAGCTAAGCGACAAACTACAATCTGTGGAAAAAGGTAATACAATTCTGCCAAATAAAAAAAACTCATTGGCAAAATTAAAAGTTGCCCGACATGCGATTATCCTTGCCATTTAAAAAAAAATGAGAAAAAGCTAAGCCTGGAGATGTCGAAATACTAAATGCAGGACGTGGACTGCATTGCTCAAAGGGACGCTTTTCTCCCCGTCCAAAATGGCCATCGCTCAAATATCAAAATTGATATATCTGTGGTCGTACGAGATCCCTACAGTTAAAAATATAAGACGAGAATGTGGCATCAACTCACATGCGTTTTGCCGGCATATTCCGATTCTTTCCGTTATAAGCCCGGAAACGCACGTGAAAGTTCGGCTTTTTCGCGGTAACATAGACTGGCGACCGTAGTCGAGGGCAACCCCCGGCCTTTTGGCATTCGTGCCGGATGGGTGCTCGAAACCAAGAGCAGACTCGGGGCCGAATAGGCCCCCAGGTTCGGCTGGGCAACCTTTGGGTGAGCGAGCTGCTTTTTCAGATCCGTTTGCACGCCTTGTATAGCACTAGACCTCACGGTCTAGTTCAAGCTATATGCTGGCATACGAGCCCGGACCTAGATTTAGGTCCGTGAGACGGCTTGACGCATTAGATCCACATTGCACTTAGTGGGTCAATGACTAGCAGGGTTCGAGTCTCGGCTCCTTCCCGACCTTCCCCTCCCCTTTATCCCCACTTTAATCGGCCTTCGGGCTTTTGACCTTGTGTCGTGTCTGGTGAGAGGCAGCGACAAATAAACGGCAACCAGAAGGCCACTTTTTCAATAGCTACTACGTCGAGGTATAGGGGAGGGCGCTACTCCTTTCCTTGGATTGCTCCACTTTACCCTTGATACGTACTTTATATTGCTGAGTGTTAAGCAATGAGGTATCAAGTACCATTTTAAAACTCTGACGCGACCTGGAATTGAACCCCGGCCTCCCCGACCATTGGCGAACAATCTTTAAGTACCCAATTTCTTTAATGAATTTGTACAATTTAGAGAGGTAATCAATAAAATATCCTTTTCATTTTCACGCTTCTTTGTTTCTTATATTATAAACATTTTACGTAATGTTTGACTATTATAGATATACAGAAATAAACGAAAAACGCTTATAAATTGACAATTTGAGAAATGTCTTCATTTTTTTTTAATTTAAACATTAACATTAAATCATGTTCTCGTCCAACATATTTTATGAATCGAGTTGTAAAAATATAAATGGAATGAAAATATTTTAAAAGTGGATTTGATTGAGTTGACTGCTAATCAGAAACAAAACATATTAAACTTCATAAAGGAACGTAAAAAGAAAACAATACTAAGCAAGGAATGGGCAAAAACAATGTAGTTTTTTCTTCCATCTATCTGTCTTGGATCGAAAAAATGATATGTATGTATATTTATATAGGTCCACGAAGAGATTTGTATTTTTTTGAAATTTATTTATTTTGTTCTTACAGATGTGTTATATATGTGTATGTTTCCAGCTTGATACTTTCGTCGGAGAACATATATGCCATGCATACAACTCCTACTCATAACAAAATTGGTCAAACTACTAGTCGTACGACACCAACAAGCAACAAAAATGCCTCAACTACAACAAATACGACTCTAGAAAAAACAAAGCAAACCCATTTATATACAATAAAAGCCAACCTGAAAGCGACAACACAAAAAAAATCTTTATTTACAAAATACAAACAAAAACTACTATTTTTAAGAAACACAAACAAAAACATTTTTTAGACAAAACGGACGGGAGGAAAAAAGAAATATAAAAAACGAAAGTAACATTAAACCGGTAGATATAAACTTATCTACACAGTAATTAGAGACCAAATGAACCTACTCAAACCAGGTATTAAATTTTCTCCCACTCCAAGAAGAACTAGTTATAAAAGACCTCAAAGAATTTGAAAGCAAATTTAGACAAATACAAATATTCAAAAATAAAAAAAAAAGATACGGATAACTCCCTTGTAAATAAAATGAGACCAAATTCTTCCGAGATAAAATCAACAAGAGTGAACTAACCACATTCTTCGAAAAATTATGGAATATTAACCTAAAAGAAAAAATAACAATAAATGACATTTCATAAAAACGAATATAACCCTTAAAAATATACAGAAAAATGAAAACATAATTAATAAAAAAGTAAACAAAGGAAGTGCTGTAGTCATGTTAGGTAAAACGTACGACAAAATCTTGAATAGAAACAAAGTTTGCCTTTGTCAGTGGCCTACACAGGTTTATATGCAATAGAGCCAAACAAAACAACCAAACCAAATTAGAGATCATATTGAGTCTTCAAAAAAAAAAGTTCAGTTTTTTTACCAAAATCAGAGCAAGTCAATCTTTTTACCAATAACTGGCACAATATAATCAAATACTTTCATAAAATTTCATACACAAATCCTTTATCTCCACATAAAAGACAAAACCAGCCTAACCTTTCTTGGTATTAAATAACCCATAGAAGTTGATACACTGTTAAACTAAACTCAAATTCCTACCAGTCAATCTCAGTTTCATTCTATCTATCTCAGTCTGTTTTTTCTCTCTATATATAAAAATCTCAGTTTTTTTCTCTCTCAGTCTACTGAAAGTCCTTGGGGTTTAATGGCAAAAGTGCCAGACTGCGGCCTTAAAGTCAGTGAGTTTGACCTCCAGTCAAGCTATTACATTCCCTTTTAGATTTATACCCCTGGGAAAGGCATGAACATCCTATATCCCTCCAGCTAAAGAGAAAATAATAACATTACTGTTCTTCAACAAGTGTACATTTGGCATTGAATAACCTACAAAGGTTCATATGCCATCCAACAAGGAAATTAAATGACAATTTCAGTGATAAATTTACTGGCACAAATCTTACAATTCATTTTTCAATAAAACTCTCAAATGTGAAACATTGGAATTTCTAAACAAAAAATGATAGAAAGAAAATTTCAAAAACATATTTGCCCTGAAATTCAATATCAAGAAAATACCTATGTTCTGTTCCATTAATAAATTATTGAGAAATTTCATTTTAACTTTTCCAAACACTTTTTATAAATACTTATATTAGTTTTAGGTAGGAGGTTCCCATTTACAGAAATGATAGGATGATCGATTATTTGAAATGGCATATCAATCACCCAAGGGTTATTTAAGACCCTAAGGTTATGGAATCACATTCATTGTGTTTTTTAAGTTGTTAATAGCATTTAAACAAAGAAACGAAACAAATCTCTGAGGTTTCTTTCGCTCATTTGTTTGGTAGCATATCAACCTTTCTGGTGTAATTGATTCCAAAGACATCCTTGAAGAAGAACAGCAGTGATACTATTTAAGCTGTAGCAGAAGAAATAAAGGGCTTTATGCATTTCCTAAGATTGTTAATCTAAAATATGATAAATAACCTTGCCCACAAACACAGCTAGAAATTTAACAATGCAAATGATCAGAAAAAAAACTGTCCTCTTTAGGATATCTGCAATCGAATGGCAGGGTAGATTTCGCTGTAAATACTACAAAAAGGATAGTAAATGGCAACATGGATCATCAAGTTTTATTGGACAATGTCAAGGCAACAAGATACATTTTGGAGCCATAAGCTTGGACTATCAAATCCAGACTGAGACATTCAAAAACCAAATTAACCCCTACCACTATTAGAAAAATCCATATGTATTTCCCTGCAGCTCTGCACAGGGATAAGACACTACCAATGACTATCCTGGATATGACACTGATCAATTTCATGCTGAGGTTCCAGTAATGCTGCAGCTTTTGGGAATATGGAACACCCATTCATTGCCATCGCTTCCAGATCTACTCTCGCCCAGAGTAGTAGCAATCTGATAGGATCCGATCAGTGGGTCAAATAGAATTAAACTGCGTATTTATCCTAAACTGAATTGTATGTAATGGAACTCTTTTTGTATGAAAAATGGATTTGGCATTATATAACCTACAAAGCTTGATATGCCTTAAAACTCAGACCATCAACCAAACATTAATTGTTAACCCCTGGTAATTGCATATGAAATGACCCAGGTCCTATCAATGGGTTATACTAAACTAAACTGCTTTAAATAGAAGGATTTTGACATGTAAACTGCATACTTGTGCTAAACTGAATTGTTTGAAAAAGAATTGTTTTGACATTTAACTGTTTGGACAAAGACTATACTTATACTAAACTGAATTCATTCAATTAGAACTGTTTGACTTAACTGAATAGCATGAAATAGAAATCTTTTTGACAATTAAACTATGTACTAATGCTAAACTGAATTTTTGAAATGCAACTGATTATTTGCATAAAAATTGATTTGGCATTACATAACCTACAAAGCTTGATATGCCATTAAACACAAACCATCAACTAACCATGAATCATCAAAACTAGATAGTTGCCTATGAAAAGCCCGAAAGTGCTCAGGACAACATGGGTAAATTCATTCCAAATTGAAACCAAGACACTCATCAGGAAACTTAAAAGGATCTTAATAAAATTATATATACAAAATGTGTCTTTATTATTTAATCAAAACATGCTTAAATAAAAGACCACTACCTAACTACACACACACACACATATATATATATATATAATTTTCATGAATGTATACACACACACACACACACACACACATATATATATATATATATATATATATAAGTTTTCACTCAGAACAATGGAGCGGTTAATCAGTATTTATACAAAAAATGCTTAGGGGAAACTAACTCCTTAACAATCGTGGCACTATATAGTTCATAAATGAAGCTAAAAATTCTGACGTTGTCACCTATAAATGAGGCAAAGTGCGACCTTTCCAGATGTTACATGACTCTCGCGACACACAAAGTGAAGAACGTCCAAGCTTCCATAGTAACTAGTTGGAAATGGAAGGCAAAAAGGCTATAAAGAATGCACAATCGTCCCATAATTGGCATCGTGGTAAATGGAAGAAAAGGTGTAGATATTCTCCCACAGCGTCGGTTCTATAAACAATCCCCAATAAACAAAAGGAAAATGGTTCCAGAAGAAATTCATCATTTTAAGGGATTCAGCCGTATTACAACAGTTGTACGACAAGTGAAACAGGGTGCATGGATCAAGTGGAAGATTGCAAAAGACATAGCTGACATATGGAGTGATCATAAGCATATGGAACAGAAAAAATTCAGTTTTCTTATTAAGGCAGTCTACACAATTTCATCAACATACGTCAATCAATATACTAAGAAGATAACTATATCTGATCGAGACCGAACATGTGGGAAAAATGCCAGCCTCAAAAATGTTCTCACTGACGCAATTAATAAATCTAAAAAATCACTAAAACATATCGTCAACAGAGTAATTGATTTCGATAAAGAAGGAAATGATTCGTAATGTTTACGTAAAAATAGGCAGACATCATCATTGTTTGATGGCTGCACGAACTGGCACATCGTAACCGATTTAGAACAGTATTTTTGTATTTTCAAATGAAATATCGAGAACGAGCTAGAGTCCACTTTTGTCCGCTAAATTGAAAAAAACCTTTTCCTTATTGAAATATATATATATATATATATATATATATATATATATATATATATATATATATATATAAATGTATACATATATACGAAGAAAAATGTATACATATATACGAAGAAAATAGCAAAAAGTAGTGAATTGATAACGTTTCTTTATGACAATGAATTTTTTATTTCATCAATTATTTTGACAAAAACACATATACAAAGTCTTTGCTCCTGTGACACTATGAACAAAGAGTAAAGTTGTTTTTTATCTATAAAAATATTTGATACTTTAACATCTTTTTCATATTTAAAATTCATTCTTTTCAATTTTATTTTAAAAAAAAAAAGTTTTATTAAAGGGCTTTTGATCCAGAACATCAGATTACGAAATTTAGAGTAAAAATCTCCAAAATATTTCGCCTAATCATCATATGTCCTTTCTTCTTATCAGATAATAGATAAGAAATCCAGAATCCCTCCGACAACCAATGATTTTAGACGGCAAAAGTTTACTTCTTATATTTATTGACCGTTGCCACTAACATAGGGGTTGGCTAATTTGCATATTTTACAGAAAATTCTGGAAAAATTAAATAAATAGAATACATAATCATACTTAATTCTTAATACAAAGGAGCTACGAGTATTTTTTCTTATTTTCATGGCGCCAAATGTAAATATAATCCAAAATTGTATAATTTTAATTGTTTTATTTTACTAACATCGGCCAATACACATAACCCCAGCCTTACCAGGGGTTCCGGTAGCGTGAGCGACACAAGTCATACGAATATTATTATTATAATTGCTGTTATTATTCTGGCCTATGACAAAATTTGTACCGGGTAATATTAAACCTATTTTATCATCGATTTCTTTGTTTTCTCATACAGAATTTAGGAAATGTTTGGTACTTATGCTGCATCTATGTTACCGCGATAAATCCCGAACTCTCACGAACGTTTCCGGGCCTGGAACGGAAAAAATCGGAATTTGCCGACAAAACGTCTAGCCAATCAAATTTAAGCAAGCAGACGATAAAATAATTCAATTAAATTTGTTAACAAAGTTACGAGAACAGTATTATTCAAGCAATTTGAAACAACATGAATTTATCGCAGCTAAGCGACAAACTACAATCTGTGGAAAAAGGTAATACAATTCTCTCTCTCAAAAAAAAAACTTATTGGCAAAATTAAAAGTTGCCCGATATGCGATGATGCTTGCTATTTAAAAAAAAATGAGAAAAAAGCTAAGCCTGGAGATGTCGAAATACCAAATGCAGGACGTGGACTGCATTGCCCAAAGGGATGCTTTTCTCCTGGTCCAAACTGGCCATCGCTCAAATATTAAAATTGATATATCTGTGGTCGTACGAGATCCCTACAGTTAAAAATATAAGACGAAAATGCGGCATCAAATCACATGCGTTTTGTCGGCATATTCCGATTCTTTCCGTTATAGGCCGGAAACGCTCGTGAAAGTTCGGCTTTTTTGCGGTTACAAAGATTGACGACCGGAGTCGAGGGCAACCAGAAGGCCCTTTTTCAATAGCTACTACGTCGAGGTGTAGGGGAGGGCACTACTCCTTTCCATGGATTGCTTCGCTTTACCCTTGATACGTACTTTATATTGCTGAGTGTTAAGCAATGAGGTATCAAGTACCATTTTTAAAGTCATTGGTATGACGCGACCTGGAATTGAACCCCGGTCTCCCCGACCATTGGCGAACAATCTATAAGTACCAAATTTTTTTAATGAATTTGAACAATTTAGAGAGGTAATCAATAAAATATCCTTTTCATTTTCACGCTTCTTTGTTTCTTATATTATAAACATTTTACGTAATGTTTGACTATTATAGATATACAGAAATAAACGAAAAACGCTTATAAATTGACAATTTGAGAAATGTCTTCATTTTTTTTAAATTTAAACATTAACATTAAATCATGTTCTCGTCCAACATATTTTATGAATCGAGTTGTAAAAATATAAATGGAATGAAAATATTTTAAAAGTGGATTTGATTGAGTTGACTGCTAATCAGAAACAAAAAATATTAAACTTCATAAAGGAACGTGAAAAGAAAACAATACTAAGCAAGGAATGGGCAAAAACAATGTAGTTTTTTCTTCCATCTATCTGTCTTGGATCGAAAAAATGATATGTATGTATATTTATATAGGTCCACGAAAAGATTTGTATTTTTTTGAAATTTATTTATTTTGTTCTTACAGATGTGTTATATATGTGTATGTTTCCAGCTTGATACTTTCGTCGGAGAACATATATGCCATGCATACAACTCCTACTCATAACAAAATTGGTCAAACTACTAGTCGTACGACACCAACAAGCAACAAAAATGCCTCAACTACAACAAATACGACTCTAGAAAAAACAAAGCAAACCATTCATATACAATAAAAGCCAACCTAAAAGCGACAACACAAAAAAATCTTTCTTTACAAAATACAAACAAAAACTACTATTTTTAAGAAATACAAACAAAAACATTTTTTAGACAAAACGGACGGGAGGAAAAAAGAAATATAAAAAACGAAAGTAACATTAAACCGGTAGATATAAACTTATACAGAAGTTAGAGACCAAATGAACCTACTCAAACCAGATCTTAAATTTTGTCCCACTCCAAGAAGAACTAGTTATAAAAGACCTCAAAGAATTTGAAAGCAAATTTAGACAAATACAAATATTCAAAAAAAAAAAAAAAGATACTGATAACTCCCTTGTAAATAAAATGAGACCAAATTCTTCCGAGATAAAATCAACAAGAGTGAACTAACCACATTCTTCGAAAAATTATGGAATATTAACCTAAAAGAAAAAATAACAATAAATGACCTTTCATAAAAACGAATATAACCCTTAAAAATATACAGAAAAATGAAAACATAATTAATAAAAATGTAAACAAAGGAAGTGCTGTAGTCATGTTAGATAAAACGTACGACAAAATCTTGAATAGAAACAAAGTTTGCCTTTGTCAGTGGCCTACACAGGTTTATATGCAATAGAGCCAAACAAAATAACCAAACCAAATTAGAGATCATATTGTGTCTTCCAAAAAAAAAAAAACTTCAGTTTTTGACCAAAATCAGAGCAAGTAAATCTTTTCACCAATAAACTAAACTCAAGTTCCCATCAGTCAATCTCAGTGTCATCCTTTCTATCTCAGTCTGTTCTTTCTCTCTATATATATAAAAATCACAGTTTTTTTCTATCTCAGTCTGCTGAAAGTCCTTGGGTGGGTGGGGGGTAATGGCTAGAGTGACAGACAGCAGCCTTAAAGCGAGTAAGTTTGACCTCCAGTCATGCTAGTACATTCCCTTTCAGACTAATATCCTTCGGAAAGGTATGCACACCCTATATCCCTCCAGCTAAAGATAAAATAATAACATTACTGTTCTTCAACAAGTGTACATTTGGCATTGAATAACCTACAAAGGTTCATATGCCATCCAACAAGGAAATTAAATGACAATTTCAGTGATAAATTTACTGACACAAATCTTACAATTCATTTTTCAATAAAACTCTCAAATGTAAAACATTGGAATTTCTAAACAAAAAATGATAGAAAGAAAATTTCAAAAACATATTTGCCCTGAAATTCAATATCAAGAAAATACCTATGTTCTGTTCCATTAATAAATTATTGAGAAATTTCATTTTAACTTTTCCAAACACTTTTTATAAATACTTATATTAGTTTTAGGTAGGAGGTTCCCATTTACAGAAATGATAGGATGATCGATTATTTTAAATGGCATATCAATCACCCAAGGGTTATTTTAGACCTAAAGGTTATGGAATCACATTCATTGTGTTAAGTTGTTAATAGCTATTAAACAAAGAAACGAAATAAACCTCTGAGGTTTTTTTCGGTCATTTGTTTGGTAATATATCAACCTTTCTGGTGTGATTGATTCAAAAGACATCATTGAAGAAGAACAGCAGTGATAATATTTAAATAGTAGCAGAGGAAATAAACGGCTTTATGCATTTCCTAAGAGTGTTAATCTAAAATATAATAATAATCTTGCCGCAAACACAGTTGAACATTTAACAATACAAATGATCAGAAAAAAAAAACTGTCCTCTGTAGGATATCTGCAAACGAATGGCCAGGCATATTTTGCTGTAAATACCTCAAAAAGGACAGTAAATGGCAACATGGATCATCAAGTTTTATTGGACAATGTCAAGACAACAAGATACAATTTGATGCCATAATCCATGTGTATTTCCTTCATTGTTCTTCTCCTTATGTCTCTCTCTCTCTCTCTCTCTCTATATATATATATATATATATATATATATATATATTAGCTACAATAAAAAGAAAATAAACCCCTTAAATATGGAAGTATGTAATGTTCTTAACAAACTAAAAAATTGTTTCTCAACTCGACTATTATACTGCCAAGTCTGCTAGGGCTTGTAGACACAGATTGCTGAGCGGTAAGAACCTCTCAACTCCAACGAGTGTCCTAGTTATGAGACTAAACAATCTGACGGTATATATATATATATATATACTTTCTTTAAGAAAAAACAACGAAACCGGTCACATAGGATTATAAATTTATTTCTATCCTGTTACGCATTTTTGAAATTTCCAAAAACTAAAAAAAAAAATTCACAGGACTCCTTCAGATCTTTTGGATAAAAAAACTAGAATAGACACCTCAGAGTGGCAGGGGATAGAAGAGGGGTTAAGAGTTACCTCTTCATTAAGCACACTTCCGTTTTAAATGTAAATTTCGGTTAGTAATGGAGGAAAATTATTTTTAAAAACTTTTTTTCTTTAATTAATATTTTTTTATTACATTTAGACCAAAATTACAGATTTTTTATTGAATTAGATTGAAACTTTAATCAATAACCTCACGTAAAGATACAGTAATAGATATATTAAACTAAAAACAAAAACAAATATTTAATTTATTTACTATATTTTAAAATTTCAAAACTATTCAGAAAGCATTAATCAGTTCCACTTTTTATGCGTAGTACGTATATATTATATGCTTTTTCACAATTTTCTATCAAACAATTTATTTTATTTATTCTCAAATTTAACTCTAATTCTCAAAATTAACTCTGTTTTTTTTAAGAAATTTGGGTTAAATATTTATAGTATAGCGGTTTGAGGGAATTAGTTATTTTCCCGAACACCATAGATTTTATGGCAACAGAAATGATTTACGAGACTTTGATTTAACAACACACAATAACGAAAGTTTTTATTTGCAGCTTTGAGGCGGTTTGTTCTTGGTGCTGCAAGACTCGTGGTATTTAGGCTTGTTGGTTTTGGAGACGCGATAGCTTAGCGGGATGTTGAGACGGCAGCGTGTCGTTGGACGTGTGAGGGAAGTATTCAAGGTCACCGTGTAGTTTTGTGTGTCTGGTAATTGGGGAGAGTAGGCGTTATCTCCATTAATGTGGACCAGAGGTGGAATGAGAGCTAGGTGTGTCGAGAGCGAAGTGGCGCTCGGATCGACATAGTAAATTTTTGTGGTGCTTGTGGAAGGCATGCTGAACGTATCTAATTCATATTCAACTGGGATTCCTTGGTCTAAAATATATTAGACGCAAAGAATCCATAAATTAGATGGTTCCCTCGTTGAGTGTCCATGTTGCTGCTGCTAGGGTTAAAGCCACAGTGAGATGTCCACACTGGGTGGCTTGTTTAGCTAAAAAGCATCGCTAAGCAGGGACGAACAGAGGTACGTCTGTTCTTGGTCGCCGTCTCAAGCTGAAGAGAGAGTGTTTGGCCGCTCACCCGTTTTGCTAGCCGGAAATGAAGGTCCGGGCTGAATAGGATATGTCATCCTGATTGGTGAAATTCAGTGTTGAATTAAATAGCGCGCCAAAACAAAATACGAGATTTTCCTCTTCTCTACAATAGTTTAAATTTAGCCCTATGTCTACACCTAGATATTAGTTCATTTCTCTTATTTAATAATTTTTTGGGCTCATGCAAAATGTGGATTTTTTCTTCAAGACACAGGTTGCACCTACTATCGAAATATTTTGGGGTACTAGATCCTTTCAATATATATATATATATATATATATATATATATATATATATATATATATATATACACACGAATTTTAACTTTTAAAAGTTGAAAAAATGGAGCGGTTAATCGATAATTATATAAAAAAATCCTTTGGAGTACATAACTCCTTAAAAATCATGGGACTATACAGTTTATCAACGAAGCTAAAACTTCTGACATTGTCACTTAATCGGCCTTTGGGCTTTTGACCTTGTGTCAAGTCCTGTCTGGTGGGAGGCAGTGACAAATATCACTTCTGACATTGTCACTAAAAAATGAGGCAAAGTGCGACTTTTACACATGTCACATAACCCTCGTGACACACATAGTGAACAACGTCAAACCTACTGTTATAACTTGTTGGAAATGGAAGGCAAAAAGGCTATAGAGAATACACAAGTTGAAAAAAAAAATTGCCATTTTGGCGAATCGAATAACTGGTGTAGACATTCACCCACAGCTTTGGTGCTAAAAACAATCAACAATAAACGGAAGAAAAATGATTTCAGAAGAAATTCACCATCTTGAGGGAGTCAGCCGTATTGCTACAGTAGTACAACAAAGGAATTAGGGCGCATGAACCTTGTGGGAGATTGCAAAAGACATAGCAGCCACATGGAGCAATCTTAAGCATCTTTTACTGGCAGTTTACAACGTCTTATCAACGAAAGTCAACCAACACGCTTAGAGGTTAACTACATCCGATCGAGGCAGAGGATGTGGGAAAAATGCTACCTTCAAGTATATTCTTGCTGTAATTAATACATCTAATAAATCTCTAAAAGATATCGCCAACAGAATAATTCATTTCGATAAAGAAGGAAATGATTGGAAATTTTTACGTAAAAATAGGCAGACATCATCATTGTCAGATGGCTGCACGGACTGGCACGTCGTAACCGATTTAGAACAGCATTTTGTATTTCCAACTGAAATATTGTTAACAACCCAGCGTCCAGTTTTGTCGTCTTTTTTCCTAAATTAAAACTTTCCCTTATTGAATAATATATATATATATATATATATATATATATATATATATATATATATATATTAAAGTAATTCGATATTTTAGGGTAATTACGTATGTATAAGTACATAAAAATATCTATACAGTTATACGAAGAAAATAGCAAAAGTGATGAATTGATTGTTTCTTCATGACAGAATGAATCTTTTATTTGATTAATTATTTTATCAAAAAACTTATAGAAATGTTGTTTTTTTTGTTGATTTTTTTAATGAAAATATTTGATACTTCCACATCTTTTTCATATTTAAAATCCAGAAAATTCATTTTGTCAATTTTACTTAAAAAAAAAAAAACAATTTTATTAAAGGGCTTTTGATCCAGAACATCAGATTACGAAATTTGGAGTAAAAATCTCCAAAATATTTCGCCTAATCATCATATGTCCTTTCTTCTTATCAGGTAATAGATAAGAAATCCAAAATCCCTCTGAAAATCAATGATTTTAGACGAGAAAAGTTTACTTTTTATATTTATTGACTGTTGCCACAAACAGGGTTTAGCTAATTTGCATATTTTACAGAAAATTCTTGAAAAATTAAATAAAGAGAATCCATAATCATATTTATTTCTTAATTCGAAGAGTCTACTAGTATTTTTCTTATTTTCATGGCGGCAAATTTAAAATATAATCCAAAATTATATAATTTTAATCGTTTTTTTTTTTTTTTTTTTTTACTGACGTTGATGAATACACATAACCTTACCCTTTCCGTTAGCATGGGGATATAAGTCGTTGATGTTGTCGTCATAATGATAATGAAACTAATATCTATCTTCTTCTTCATCTTCTGTCCTACGACAAAATTTGGGATGGACATTATTAAATCTATTTTATCATTGATTTCTTAGTTTTTCTCATACAGAATTTACAAAAATTTTTAATGAATTTCTATAATTCAGGGAGGTAATCAATATAAATAAACTTTTCATTTTCACTCTTTTTTCCGTAATGTTTCACTATTATATATATCTATCTATATATATATTTATATACATACAGTAATAACGAAAAACGATTTTAAAATGACAATTTGAGAAAAATCTTTTAAAGTTAAACATAAACACAAAGTGATATTCTAGTCCAATATATTTTATGAATTAATCTTTCAAAATATAAATGGAAGAAAAATATTGAAAAATACAATTTGATTGACATAGTTGTAATGAAAAATTAAGAATATCAAACTTCATAAATAAAAGTAAAAAAAAAAAAAATACTCGACAAGGAATGGGAACAATCGATAGTGTTTTTATTTCTGTCTTTCTAGGGCCAAAAAAAATGATATACCCATACATCTATATATATATATATATATATATATATATATATATATATATATATATATATATATATACACACAAATACATACATACATACACTATCTTCCTTTACTGCTAGTGTGTAAGGTAAGCCAACCTTCACAGGCTTATATATAAGTTAAAAGTATTTTCTTCATAAATCTAGAAAGATTAAACTTGTAAAATAAATGTTCAGTTCATTGATTTCTTTTAAACGCGGAAATTATCAACTCTTGTACTATTAAATGAACGATATTAGAATTTAATTCTATTTATATATAATCTATGTGTATATAGGCTCTCTCTGTCTCTTTATATATATATATATATATATATATATATATATATATATATGTATATATATATATATATATATATATATATATATATATATATATATATATATATATATATATATATATATATATATATCTTTAGAGAGAGAGAGAGAGAGAGAAAAGGAAATAATAATCACTGGTATACAGATGTAACTTTTTTTTAACTTACTCTAATGACCACAATAAAAAAAAACTTAGACAACAATAGAAAATTCTATTATTTAAGGCGAATGATGTTAATAATAAATGTTTCCTTTAAGAAACTATAATAATCTCAATTGTTCAAAGTTTTCATATGTTTTATGATGCTATGGAATGGAGACTTTTTATGGACTCATCCAGCTGAAGATTCAAAGCAATTCTTCTAATTAAGGGGAATAGTTTTTCATCTATCCCCATTGGGAATTCAATACAAATAAAAGAAACTCACAACAGAGTCGATCATTTACTGTCTATTGTTAACAACCAGGAGCACAATTGTTTGACATATGGAGATTTTTAGGTAGTTGGACTGGTCCTATGGCTCCAGGTTGGGTACTTTCTGCAGTCACACTTGGACTATTTTCCAAAGAACTGTGGAGATTTGAGTGGAGAGCAAGGTGAGCACTTTCTCCAAGACATTTGTATTATGGAAGAATTGTGTTTGAAACTAGATGCACAACCTGCCAAGCGCAAGAGAAAGTCTCTGAAAAAAACTTTTTCTATGAAAAGCTTTCTTTATCTATTTTTCAGGTTATTATGGCAATATGTGAACTGTCTTTGAATATATCTGCCCTAAATTTAGCATTATTTCTTTAATTCAACAAGAAAATAGAGTTATAATACTGTTTTATACATTTCAAGAAAGGGCTTGAATATTTGATCAGATTAGAAAAAATGATGATGATATCGGAATTCACTGGGAAAAAAAACTGCTTTCAAATCAGTTATTATTTATCCAGCCCAGAAAATATCGCAGGCCAGTGTATGTAATGAAAGGCTTGCACACTGAAATTAAGACCTAATGGACCAGATGAATACTTAGGTGAGTGACTGCTCATGGTAAGATATTTTTTTGAATAAAAACCAAATGCAATAATTAACAATTCAGTTTTAAATCTCAATATAAAAGATTAAATTTAAATTATAAGATACCAAATAAAATCTGAATCTAAAAAATCAAAATATTTCTGAAAACCAGAGGGAACTAGAAAACCCACTTTAAAGTTTGCACCACAATTTCATGGAAAAGTACTCATGGCATAAAGGCTAAAGTGTTCAATCCTGATATAGTAGTAAACAAGGTGAAACTAAACATATCTCATTCTCTTCCTCTTGATCTATCTTGGTCTCTTCTTATTGATCTGCACTATCACCTGTGGCAATAGAATACACTGCAACGGGGCTACCTGTTGGCCATGAGTGATACTCCAAAATGGTTGAGGCTAGAACCTGATGACTGAGTAATCTTTGATATTGAAATGCTCCACTGTGTTCCTTACTTAGCAAGATGTCCAGTCTAATCAATCGGCTGGTCATATCAAACCATCTTAACATTTTTGCAAAAGTCTGAATCAGAGGTCAATGACTGTAGGGTCAATCATACAGAGGAAAGACCCATACACCTTCCTGTTTTAAGGTGAGTAATTTTCTTTGGAATGAAAACTTAATGACTAAATTTAACTGTCTACCATCAATATGAGTATATTGACAATCAGGCCCTGATGTTACTAGGTGAATAGGTTTCCCCTAAGTACATCTCCGCATGGAACCCTTTCATTGATGGGAAGCCTAGTCAATAAAATGCAGAGATTTTCTTTATGACTCTTCAAAATATTACCCTAGCAGAATTCAAAAAAAAAAAAAACATGGGCAAAACCCCTATCAGATTCATCTTTAGAAAGTGAACATGAAATTGAGGAACACTTCTATCAATTCCTTGAATTACTCGAAAAAACATCAATCACCAAACTATTCCTATTCTAGATTTAAAAAAAAAAAAAAAAAAAACAGAAAAACACTGCAAACAAATCAATATAAAAAAATAATAACAAGAACATTATTATACAAGCAACAGAACAAAAACAATCAGAAAAAATATTAAAAGAAGAACAATTTCAAAAACATAACATAAAAATATACACTCACCTAACCCTGAACTTCGCGTCACAACATGTTCCTTAGAAGAGAGAAAAGTACATCTTAAACAACAAGGCGTAACAAATGTGAGAAGAATCTCTATATACAAAGAAACAAAGACACAAACACATAGATACTAACATCTAAGAAACCTATAACTCCAACCAACATTAAAATGGGTTACATGAATGCAAAAAAAAACATCTTAGATACCAAAAATGCCCAAAATATAGAAATCATAGAGAAAAATGCAGTAGATTCCCAATAAGCGCAAAATGTGCATCATCAAATCATGCAGAATTGAAATGTCAAAATCCTTTCAACTGCAAAGGTGAACATCCTGCATACTTACAGGAATGTGAAATCTAGAAAATAAAAAGAATAACAGACATGAAATACACAAGAAAAATTTCCTTTTCTAGTGCCAGCAATGTAGAAGAACAAAAACAAGAACAATCAACTTATGCATATGGAACAAAAAAAGGAAAAGGAAGATACAAAAAAAAAAAAACAGGAACAATTGAATAAACTGATTAATGAAGTAAAAAATCTCATAGAAATACTAAAAATGATCACAAAAGAGACAACCAAGGATCACATTTCAATAGTCATAGATGAACGGGAGACACAACCAAAATTAGGAAAAATCCCTAAATAAAGAAAGGTAAAAGTAAAAAAAAAAAACAAAAGAAAATACATAGACCAATCCTATTATCCAACAGATTCAGCCAAATGGACATAGAAGATTCTGATGAAACAGCCACCCATATAAAACCTGACAAAATAAAACTCCATAAGAGACTCAACAAAAAATAAATAGCCAAGTCAAACCAAGAGAAAATGAAACAACAGATCCTACCAAAAAAATGCAACATAAACTCAAAAAAATAGACATACATCAACTTCAAGAACAAAGGAAAAAGAAGAAAATCAAAAACCAACTCCAACACCAGCCTCAGAGGAGAAACTAAAAATAAATTTAGAAAGATAGAACAAAAACAGAAACAAACTCAACACTATCAATCAAAACGCTTAGGCAACTTAAACAGAAAGCACGGACTCCAATTGGCCGAGCTGGAAGAGTACATATAAAAAGCAAAGGGAACTGAGAAATATCAGGAGGTTCATTCAAACTGCCCCCAACCAAATTCAATACAGTCTCCTAAGGTATCAACAACAAAGTCACTAATATAAATCAATAGTGCAATGCTTAGGGATCAACAAAATCTCTACAAACACCCTAATAGTGTAAAAAGCATAGATAGTGACACAGAGTGCATAGTTGCCAGTGTCAATCTGGGACTTTTAACAAATAACTACAATACTTGAAACCATTTAACTGTGTGCAAAACCATTTAGCTCAATCTGGGTTTTTTTTAAATGTTACTTAGAAACTGTCCACTTAAAAAGTAAAAATGAAACACCTGACCAACTTATCACTAATATATCATGTATTTTTGTTTAAATACGAGTAAACTAATGATTGATTTTAAATTGTTGCTGGTACATAGCAGTTCTCGAGACTGTGTGCAAACAAATGATCAAAAGTGAATTGAAAGATTGTTAGAAATTTTGATTATGTACAGGCAGGTTGGCCCTGGCTTGTTGGAAATATTATCTACTGAGTATTCATTTGAAAATCTTAAATAGAAACAAAGTTTGCTATTGTCAGTGGCCGGCACGGGTTCATATGCAATAGAGGCAAACAAAACAACCAAACCAAACTGTCTTGAGTCTTAAAAAAAAACTTCGCTTTTTAACCAAAATCTGAACAAGTCAATCTTTTCACCAATATCTGGCCCAATATAATCAAATACTTTCATAAATACTCATACCCTAAACCTTAACACCCATATAGAAGACAAAACCAACCAAAACATTTTGGCATTAAATAACCCATAGAGGTTGATACAGTTAGACTGACAGGAATTTGAGTTTAGTTTATCTCAGTCTGTTTTTTCTCTGTTTCTCTCTATCTCAGCTTGTTCCTTTCTATATATAACAATCTCTATATTTCTGTCTCTCTCGATCTCAGTCTGTTGAAATCCTTGGGGTTTAATGGCAAAAGTCCCAGACTGCGACCTTAAAGTGAGTGAGTTTAACTTCCAGTCAAGCTATTACATTCCCTTTCAGATTTATACTCCTGGGAAAGGCATGAACATCCTATATCCCTCGAGCTTAATATAAAATATGAACTCTAATCATGCTAGTACATTCCCTTTCAGACTAATATCCTTCGGAAAGGTATGCACACCGTATATCCCTCCAGCTAAAGATAAATAATAACATTACTGTTCTTCAATAAGTGTACATTTGGCATTGAATAAACCACAAAGATTCATTTGCCATCCAACAAGGAAATTAAATGACGATTTCAGTGGTAAATTTGCAAACACAATTCTTGCAATTCATTTTTCAATAAAACTCTCAAATGTAAAACATTGGAATTTCTAAACAAAAAATGATAGAAAGAAAATTTCAAAAACATATTTGCCCTGAAATTTGATATTAAGAAAATACCTATGTTCTGTTCGATTAATAAATTATTGAGAAATTTCATTTTAACTTTTCCAAACACTTTTTATAAATACTTATATTAGTTTTAGGTAGGAGGTTCCCATTTACAGAAATGATAGGATGATCGATTATTTGAAATGGCATATCAATCACCCAAGGGTTATTTTAGACCTAAAGGTTATGGAATCACATTCATTGGGTTTTTTAAGTTGTTAATAGCTATTAAACAAAGAAACGAAACAAATCTCGGAGGTTTCTTTCGGTCATTTGTTTGGTAGCATATCAACCTTTCTGGTGTAATTGATTCCAAAGACATCCTTGAAGAAGAACAGCAGTGATAATATTTAAGCTGTAGCAGAAGAAATAAAGGGCTTTATGCATTTCCTAAGATTGTTAATCTAAAATATGATAAATAATCTTGCCCACAAACACAGCAGATCATTTAACAATGCAAATGATCAGAAAAAAAACTGTCCTGTTTAGGATATCTGCAATCAAATGGCAGGGCAGATTTTACTGTAAATACTACAAAAAGGATAGTAAATGGCAAGATGGATCATTAAGATTTATTGAATAATGTCAAGGCAACAAGATACATTTTGGAGCCATAAGCTTGGACTATCAAATCCAGACTGTGATATTCAAAAACCAAATTAACCCCTACCACTATTAGAAAAATCCATATGTATTTCCCTGCATCTCTGCACAGGGATAAGACACTACCAATGACTATCCTGGATATGACACTGATCAATTTCATGCTGAGGTTCCAGTAATGCTGCACCTTTTGGGAATATGGAACACCAATTCATTGCCATCGCTTCCAGATCTACTCTCGCCCAGAGTAGTAGCAAACTGATAGGGTCCTATCAGTAAGTCAAATAGAATTAAACTGCGTATGTATCCTAAACTGAATTGTATGTAATGGAACTCTTTTTGTATGAAAAATGGATTTGGCATTATATAACCTAAAAAGCTCTATATGCCTTAAAACTCAGACCATCAACCAAACATTAATTATTAACCCTTGATAATTGCATATGAAATGTCCCAGTTCCTATCAATGGGTTATACTAAACTAAACTGCTTTAAATAGAAGGATTTTGACATGTAAACTGCATACTTGTGCTAAACTGAATTGTTTGAAAAAGAATTGTTTTGACATTTACCTGTTTGGACATACTTATACTAAACTGAATTCATTCAATTAGAACTGTTTGACTAAACTGAATAGCATGAAATAGAAATCTTTTTGACAATTAAACTATGTACTAATGCTAAATTGAATTTTTGAAATGCAACTGATTATTTGCATAAAAATTGATTTGGCATTAAATAACCTACAAAGCTTGATATGCCATTAAACACAAACCATCAACTAACCATGAATCATCAAAACTAGATAGTTGCCTATGAAAAGCCCGAAAGTGCTCAGGACAACATGGATAAATTCATTCCAAATTGAAACCAAGACACTCATCAGGAAACTTAAAAGGATCTTAATAAAATTATATATACAAAATGTGTCTTTATTATTTAATCAAAACATGCTTAAATAAAAGACCGCTAGCTAACTACACACACACATATATATATATATATATATATATACATACAAAATTTTCATGAATGTATACACACACACACACACACACACATATATATATAAGTTTAACTCAGAAACATAAGAACAATAGAGCGGTTAATCTGTAATTATACAAAAAATGCTTAGGAGAAACTAACTCCTTAACAATCGTGGCACTAATAAAGCTAAAAATTCTGACGTTGTCACCTATAAATGAGGCAAAGTGCGACCTTTCCAGATGTTACATGACTCTCGCGACACACAAAGTGAAGAACGTCCAAGCTTCCATAATAACTACTTGGAAATGAAAGGCAAAAGGGCTATAAAGAATGCACAATCGTCCCATAATTGGCATCGTGGTAAATGGAAGAACAGTTGTAGATATTCCCCCACAGCGTCGGTTCTATAAACAATCCCCAATAAACAAAAGGAAAATGGTTCCAGAAGAAATTCATCATTTTAAGGGATTCAGCCGTATTACTCCAGGTGTACGACAAGTGAAACAGGGTGCATGGATCAAGTGGGAGATTGCAAAAGACATAGCTGATATATGGAGCGATCATAAGCATATGGAGCAGAAAAAATTCAGTTTTCTTATAAAGGCAGTCTACACAATTTCATCAACATAAGTCAATCAATATACTAAGAAGATAACTATATCTGATCGAGACCGAACATGTGGGAAAAATGCCAGCCTCAAAAATGTTCTCACTGACGCAATTAATAAATCTAAAAAATCACTAAAACATATCGTCAACAGAGTAATTGATTTCGATAAAGAAGGAAATGATTCGTAATGTTTACGTAAAAATAGGCAGACATCATCATTGTTTGATGGCTGCACGGACTGGCACATCGTAACCGATTTAGAACAGCATTTTTGTATTTTCAAATGAAATATCAAGAACGAGCTAGAGTCCACTTTTGTCCGCTAAATTGAAAAAAGAGCTTTTCCTTATTGAAATATATATATATATATATATATAAATATATATATATATATATATATATATATATAAGTAATTAAATAATTAGATATTTTAAGTCAAGTATGTATATATTAGTACATAAAAATATGTATACATATATACGAAGGAAATAGCAAAATGTGATGAATTTTTAACGTTTCTTTATGACAGAATGAATTTTTGATTTCATCAATTATTTTAACAAAAAAACATATACAAACTCTCTGCTACTGTGACACTATCAACAAAAAGTAAAGTTGTTTTTTTTAATGAAAATATTTGATACTCTGACACCGTTTTCATATTTAAAATTCATTTTGTCAATTTTACTTAAAAAAAACAAAAACAATTTTATTAAAGGGCTTTTGATCCAGAACATCAGATTACGAAATTTGGATTAAAATCTCCAAAATATTTCGTCTAATCATCATATGTCCTTTCTTCTTATCAGGTAATAGATAAGAAATCCAGAATCCCTCGGACAACCAATGATTTTTAGACGGCAAAAGTTTACTTTTTATATTTACTGACCGTTGCCACAAACAGGGGTTAGGTAATTTGCATATTTTAGAGAAAATTCTGGAAAAATTAAATAAATAGAATCCATAATCATATTTAATTCGTAATACACAGATGGTATGCGTATTTTTCTTATTTTCGTGGTGGCAAATAGAAATATAATCCAAAATTGTATAATTATAATCGTTTTATTTAACTAACATCGGCTAATACACATGACCCCAGCCTTCCAGGGGTTCCGTTAGCGTAAGCGACACAAGTCATACGAATATTATTATTATAATTGCTGTTATTATTCTGGCCTATGACAAAATTTGTACCGGGTATTAATAAACTTATTTCATCATCGATGTCTTAGTTGTCTCATATAGAATTTAGGAAATTTTTGGTACTTATGCTGCATCTATGTTACCGCGATAAAGCCAAACTCTCACGAGCGTTTCCGGGCCTATAACGGAAAAAATCGGAATTTGCCGACAAAACGCCTAGCCAATCAAATTTAAGCAAGCAGACGATAAAATAATTCAATCAATTTCTTAATAAAGTTACGAGAACAGTATTATTCAAGCAATTTGAAACAACATCAATTTATCGCAGCTAAGCGACAAATTACACTCTGTGGAAAAAGGTAATACAATTCTGCCAAGGAAAAAAACTTATTGGCAAAATTAAAAGTTGACCGACAAGCGATTATCCTTGCCATTTAAAAAAAATGAGAAAAAGCTAAGCCTGGAGATGACGAAATACCAAATGCAGGACGTGGACTGCATTGCGCAAAGGGACGCTTTTCTCCCGGTCCAAAATGGCCATCGCTCAAATATTAAAATTGATATATCTGTGGTCGTACGAGATCCCTACAGTTAAAAATATAAGACGAGAATGCGGCATCAACTCACATGCGTTTTGTTAGCATATTCCGATTCTTTCCGTTATAGGCCCGGAAACGCTAGTGAAAGTTTGGCTTTTTCGCGGTAACATAGATTGACGACCGTAGGCGAGGGCAACCAGAAGGCCCTTTTTCAATAGCTACTAGGCCGAGGTGTAGGGGAGGGCGCTACTCCTTTCCTTGGATTGCTCCACTTTACCCTTGATACGTACTTTATATTGCTGAGTGTTAAGAAATGAGGTATCAAGTACCATTTTTAAAGTCTTTGGAATGACGCGACCTGGAATTGAATCCCGGTTTCCCCGACCATTGGCGAACAATCTATAAGTACCAAATTTTTTTAATGAATTTGTACAATTTAGAGAGGTAATCAATAAAATATCCTTTTCATTTTCACGCTTCTTTGTTTCTTATATTATAAACATTTTACGTAATGTTTGACTATTATAGATATACAGAAATAAACGAAAAACGCTTATAAATTGACAATTTGAGAAATGTCTTCATTTTTTTTAAATTTAAACATTAACATTAAATCATGTTCTCGTCTAATATATTTTATGAATCGAGTTGTAAAAATATAAATGGAATGAAAATATTTTAAAAATATGATTCGATTGAGTTGACTGCTAATCAGAAACAAAACATATTAAACTTCACTAAGGAACGTGAAAAAAAAAAAAAAAAAAAGAAAACAATACTAAGCAAGGAATAGGCAAAAACAATGTAGTTTTTTCTTCCATCTATCTGTCTTGGGTCGAAAAAAATGATATACACATACATCTGTGTATGTATGTATAGATATAAAGGTCCACAAAGAGATTAGTATTTTTTTAAATTTATTTATTTTGTTCTTACAGATGTGTTATATATGTGTATGTTTCCAGCTTGATACTTTCGTCGGAGAACATATATGACATGCATAAAACTCCTACTCATAACAAAATTGGTCGAACTACTACTCGTACGACACCAACAGACAACAAAAATGCCTTAACTACTACACATTCGACTCCAGAAAAAAACAAAAAAACAAAGCCATTCATATACAATAAAAGCCAATCTAAAAGCGACAATACAAAAAAATCTTTATTTACAAAATACAAACAAAAACTACTATTTTTAAGAAACACAAAAAAAAAAACATTTTTTAGACAAAACGAACGGGAGGAAAAAAAATATAAAAGACGAAAGTAACATTAAACCGGTAGTTATAAACTTATTTATACAGAAATTAGAGACCAAATAAACCTACTCAAACCAGATCCCAAATTTTGTCCCACTCCAAGAACAACTAGTTATAAAAGACCTCAAAGAATTTGAAAGCAAATTTAGACAAATAGAAATATTCAAAAATAAAAAAGATACTAATAACTCCCTTGTAAAAAAAAAATAAGACCAAATTCTTCCAAGACAAAATCAACGAGAGTAAATTTACCACATTCTTCGAAAAATTATGGAATATTAACCTAAAAGAAAAAATATAAGCCTTAAAAATATACAGAAAAATGAAAACATAATTAATAAAAAAGTAAACAAAGGAAGTGCTGTAGTCATGTTAGATAAAACGTACGACAAAATCTTGAATAGAAACAAAGTTTGCCATTGTCAGTGGCCTACACAGGTTTATATGCAATAGAGCCGAGCAAAACAACCAAACCAAACCAAACTAGAGATCGTATTGAGTCTTCCAAAAAAAAAAAAAAAACTTCAGTTTTTGGCCAAAATCAGAGCAAGTCAATCTTTTCACCAATAACTGGCACAATATAATCAAATACTTTCATAAAATTTCATACACAAATCCTTTATCTCCACATAAAAGACAAAACCAACCTAAGCTTTCTTGGTATTAAATAACCCATAGAGGTTGATACACTGTTAAACTAAACTCAAATTCCTATCAGTCAATCTCAGTTTCATCCTATCTATCTCAGTCTGTTTTTTCTCTCTCTATATATATATAAAATCTCAGTTTTTTCTTTCTCAGTCTGCTGAAAGTCCTTGGTGGGGTAATGGCTAAAGTGACAGAGCAGCATTAAAGCGAGTAAGTTTGACCTCACTTCATGCTAGTACATTCCCTTTCAGACTAATACCCTTCGGCTAGGTATGCACACCCTATATCCCTCCAGCTAAAGATAAAATAATAACATTGCTGTTCTTCAACAAGTGTACATTTAGCATTGAATAACCTACAAAGGTTCATATGCCATCCAACAAGAAAATTAAATGACAATTTCAGTGATGAATTTACTGGCACAAATCTTACAATTCATTTTTCAATAAAACTCTCAAACGCAAAACATTGCAATTTCTAAACCAAAAATGATAGAAAGAAAATTTCAAAAACATATCTGCCCTGAAATTAGATATTAAGAAAATACCTATGTTCTGTTCCACCAATATTTTATTGAAAAATTTCATTTTAACTTTTCCAAACACTTTTTACAAATACTTATATTAGTTTTAGGTAGGAGGTTTCCATTTACAGAAATGATAGGTCGATTGATTATTTTAAATGGTATATCAATTTCCCAAGGGTTATTTAAGACCCTATGGTTATGGAATCACATTCATTGTGTTTTTAAGTTGTTAATAGCTATTAAACAAAGAAACGAAATAAACCTCTGAGGTTTTTTTCGGTCATTTGTTTGGTAATATATCAACCTTTCTGGTGTGATTGATTCAAAAGACATCATTGAAGAAGAACAGCAGTGATAATATTTAAATAGTAGCAGAGGAAATAAAGGGCTTTATGCATTTCCTAAGAGTGTTAATCTAAAATATAATAATAATCTTGCCGCAAACACAGTTGAACATTTAACAATACAAATGATCAGAAAAAAAACTGTCCTCTGTAGGATATCTGCAAACGAATGGCCAGGCATATTTTGCTGTAAATACCTCAAAAAGGATAGTAAATGGCAACATGGATCATCAAGTTTTATTAGACAAAGTCAAGGCAACAAGATACAATTTGATGCCATAATCCATATGTATTTCCTTCATTGTTCTTCTCCTTATCTCTCTCTCTCTCAATATATATATATATATATATATATATATAAATTAGCTACAATAAAAAGAAAATAAACACCTTAAATATGGAAGTATGTAATGTTCTTAACAAACTAAAAAATTGTTTCTCAACTCGACTATTGACCTGCCAAGTCGGCTAGGGCTTGTAGACACAGATTGCTGAGCGGTAAGAACCTCTCAACCCCAACGAGTGTCCTAGTTATGAGACTAAACAATCTGATGGTATATATATATATATATATATATATATATATATATATATATATATATATATAGATATATACATACACGAGTTTAATCTTTTAAAAGTTGAAAAAATGGAGCGGTTAATCAGTAACTATATAAAAATCCTTTGGAATACATAACTCCTTAAAAATCGTGGGACTATACAGTTTATCAACGAAGCTAAAACTTCTGACATCGTCACTAAAAAATGAGGCAAAGTGCGACTTTTACACATGTCACATAACCCTCGTGACACACATAGTGAACAACGTCAAACCTACTATTATAACTAGTTGGAAATGGAAGGCAAAAAGGCTATAGAGAATACACAAGTTGAAAAAAAAATTGCCATTTTGGCGAATTGAATAACTGGTGTAGATATTCACCCACAGCTTTGGTGCTAAAAACAATCAACAATAAACGGAAGAAAAATGATTTCAGAAGAAATTCACCATCTTGAGGGAGTCAGCCGTATTGCTACAGTAGTACAACAAAGGAATTAGGGCGCATGAACCTTGTGGGAGATTGCAAAAGACATAGCAGCCACATGGAGCAATCTTAAGCATCTTTTACTGGCAGTTTACAACGTCTTATCAACGAAAGTCAACCAACACGCTTAGAGGTTAACTACATCCGATCGAGGCAGAGGATGTGGGAAAAATGCCACCTTCAAGTATATTCTTGCTGTAATTAATACATCGCCAACAGAATAATTCATTTCGTTAAAGAAGGAAATGATTGGAAATTTTTACGTAAAAATAGGCAGACATCATCATTGTCAGATGGTTGGACGGACTGTCTCGTCGTAACTGATTTAGAACAGCATTTTGTATTTCCAACTGAAATATCGTTAACGACCCAGCGTCCAATTTTGTTGTTTATTCACCAAAATTAAAACTTTCCCTTATTGAATAATTATATATATATATATATATATACGTACATATTAGGTATTAAAGTAATTAGATATTTTAAGGTAATAATGTATGTATAAGTACATAAAAATATCTATACAGTTATGCAAAGAAAATAGCAAAAGTGATGAATTGATTGTTTTTTATGACAGAATGAATTTTTTATTTCATTAATTATTTTATCAAAAAACTTATAGAAATATTGTGTCACTGTTAACAAAAAGAAAAGTTGTTTTTTGGTTGATTTTTTAATGAAAATATTCGATACTTTCACAACTTTTTCATATTTAAAATCCAGAACATCAGATTACGAAATTTGGAGTAAAAATCTCCAAAATATTTCGCCTAATCATCATATGTCCTTTCTTCTTATCAGGTAATAGATAAGAAATCCAAAATCCCTCGGAAAATCAATGATTCAAGACGAGAAAAGTTTACTTTTTATATCTATTAACCGTTGCCACAAACAGGGGTTATCTAATTTGCATATTTTACAGAAAATTCTCGAAAAATTAAATAAAGAGAATCAATAATCATATTTAATTCTTAATTCCAAGAGTCTACTAGTATTTTTCTTATTTTCACGGCGGCAAATTTAAAATAAAATCCAAAATTATATAATTTTAATCGTTTTTTTTTTTGTTTTTTTTTTTTTACTGACGTCGATGAATACACATAACCTTACCCTTTTCCGTTACCATGAGGACATAAGTCGTTGACGTTGTCGTCATAAGGATAATGATACTAATATTTATCTTCTTCTTCATCTTCTGTCCTACGACAAAATTAGGGATGGACATTATTAAATCTATTTTATCATCGATTTCTTAGTTTTTCCATACACAATTTCGGAAATTTTTAATGAATTTCTATAATTCAGCGACGTATTCAATATAAATAACCTTTTCATTTTCACGCTTTTTGTTTCTTAAAGAAAAAAAATTTTCCGTTATGTTTGACTATTTATACATATATATATATATATATATATATATATATACATATATATATATATATATATATATACATATATATATATATATATATATATATATATACATATATATATATATACATATATATATATATATATATATATATATATACATATATATACATATATATATATATATATATACATATATATACATATACATATATATATATATATATATATATATATATATATACATATATATACATATACATATATATATACATATACATATATATACATATACATATATATATACATATATATATATATATATACATATATATATATATACATATATATATATATACATATATATATATATATATATACATATACATATATATATACATATATATATATATATACATATATATATATATATATATAGAGTAATAACGAAAAAAGGTTTTAAAATGACAATTTGAGAAAAAATTTTAAAGTTAAACATAAACAAAGTGATATTCTAGTCCAATATATTTTATAAATTGATCTTTCAAAATACAACTGGAATGAAAATATTTAAAAATACAATTTGATTTACATAGTTGTAATGAAAAATTAAGAAGATTAAACTTTATAAAAGAACGTAAAAAAATAATGAACAAGGAATGGGAACAATCGATAGTGTTTTTATTTCTGTCTTTCTATTATTTCCTTATTGAAATATATAAGGTATTTAAATAATTAGATATTTTAAGTCAAGTATGTATGTATAAGTACATAAAAATATCTATACAGTTATGCGAAGAAAATAGCAAAAGTGATGAATTGATTGTTTCTTTATGACAGAATGAATTTTTTATTTCATTAATTATCTTATCAAAAAACATATAGAAAGTCTTTGCTACTGTGACACTTTTAACAAAAAGTAAAGTTGTTGTTTTTTTAAATTCATTCTTTTCCATTTTATTTTAAAAAAAACAACAATTTTATTAAAGGGCTTTTGATCCAGAACATCAGATTACGAAATTTGGAGTAAGAATCTCCAAATTATTTCGCCTAATCATCAAAATTTGTATTGGATAATATTAAATCTATTTTATCATTGATTTCTTAGTTTTCTCATATAGAATTTAGAAATCTTTTAAATGAATTTCTATAATCAATAAAATAACCCTTTCATTTTCACGCTTTTTGTTTCTTTATTAAAAGCATTTTCCGGAATGTTTGACTATAACATTTATTCAGTAATATTGCAAGAAATGGGTAAAAACAAGGAAGTTTTTTTTTTCATCTATCTTGGGTCGGAAACATAATATACATATACATCAGTATATATATGTATGTATTTATATATATATATATAGGTGCACGAAGAAATTTGTATTTTTTAATTTATTAATTTTGTTCTTACATACGTGTTACATATGTGTATGTTTCCAGCTTGATACTTTCGTCAAAGAACATATATACCATGCATATAACTCCTACCTATAACAAAATTGGTCGAACTACTACGCGTACGACACCAATACGCAATGTACTTATATATATATATATATATATATATATATATATATATATATAAGGTATTTAAGTAATTAGATATTTTAAGGTAATTATGTATGTATAAGTACATAAAAATATGTATATATATATATATATATATATATATATATATATATATATATACGAAGAAAATAGCAAAAGTGATTAATTGTGTTTCTTCATGACTAAGTGAATTTTTTATTATATCAATTACTTTAACAAAAAATTTATAAAAAGTCTTTGCTACTGTGACACTATAAACAAAAAGAAAAGTTGTCTTCTTTAATGAAAAAATTTGATACTTTGACATCTTTTTCATATTTAAAAAAATCATTCTTTTCAAATTTTTTTTCTCTAAAAATCAGTTTCATCGAAGGGCTTTTGATCCAGAACATCAGATTACGAAATTTGGAGTAAGAATCTCCAAAATATTTCGCCTAATCATCATATGTCCTTTCTTCTTATCAGGTAATAGATAAGAAATCCAGAACCCCTCGGAAAATCAATGATTTTAGACGAGAAAAGTTTACTTGTTATATTTATTGCCCATTGCCACAAACAGAGGGTTTAGCTAATTTGCATATTTTACAGAAATTTCTGCAAAATTAAATAAATAGAATCCATAATCATATTTAATTCTTAATACAAAGAAGCTACGAGTATTTTTCTTATTTTCATGGCGGCAAATTTTAAATATAATCCAAAATGATATAATTTTAATCGTTTTATTTAACCGACGTCAATTAATACACATAACCTTACCCTTTCCACGGGTTCCGTTAGCATGAGAGCATAAGTCCTCATCGGCATCATTACAATCATCATCATCATACTAATATTCTTCTTCTGCTTCTTCTTCTTCTGCCCGACGACAAAATTTGTATTGGATAATATTAAATCTATTTTATTATTGATTTCTTAGTTTTCTCATATAGAATTTAGAAATCATTTTAATTATTTTCTACAATTCAGCGAGATAATTAATAAAATAATCTTTTCATTTTCACGCTTTTAAGTTTCTCATATCAAAAACATTTTCCATAATGTTTGACTATAATATATATTCAGTAATATTGAAAAATGATTCTAAAATGACAATTTGAGAAATGTTTTTTTATTTAAACATAAACATTAAATTTTGTACTCCTCCAATATATTTTATGAATTGAGTTTTAAAAATATAAATGGAATGAAAATATTTTGGATTTGATTGACTTAACTTTAATAAGAAACCAAAAATATTAAACTTCATAAAGGAACGTAAAAAAGAAAACAATACTAAGCAAGAAATGGGTAAAAACAAGGAAGTTTTTTTTTTCCATCTATCTGTTTTGGGTCGAAAAAAATGATATACATATACATCTGTATATATATATATATATATATATATATATATATATATATATATATATATATATATATATATATAGGTCCACGAAGAGATTTGTATCTTTTAATTTATTTATTTTGTTCTTACATACGTGGTATGTTTCCAGCTTGATGTTTTCGTCAGAGAACATATATGCCATGCATACAACTACTACTCATAACAAAATTGGTCGAACTACTAGTCGTACGACACCAACACACAATGTGCGTATGTATATATATATGAGGTATTCAAGTAATTAGATATTTTAAGGTAAGTATATATATATATATATATACGTACATAAAATATATGTATACATATGTACGAAGAAAATAGCAAAAGTAATTAATTGATAATGTTTCTTAATGATAGAGTGAATTTTTTATGTCATCAATTATTTTAACAAAAAACCTATCAGGTAATAGATAAGAAATCCAAAATCCCTCCGAAAATCAATGATTTTAGACGAGAAAAGTTTACTTGTTATATTTATTGCCCATTGCCACAAACAGAGGGTTTAGCTAATTTGCATATTTTACAGAAAATTCTGGAAAAATTAAATGAATAGAATCCATAATCATATTCAATTCTTAATACAAAGAAGCTACAAGTATTTTTCTTATTTTCATGGCGGCAAATTTAAAATATAATCAAAAATTGTATAATTTTAATCGTTTTATTTAACTGACATCGACTAACACACATAACCCCAGGCTTTCCACGGGTTATATTAGCGTGACGGACAAATGTCATATGAATATTATTATTTTTATTACTGTTATTAATCTGCCCTACTATAAAATTTGGGATGGGCAATATTAAATCTATTTCATCATCGATTTCTTAGTTTCCTCATAGAGAATTTAGAAATCTTTTTAATGAATTTCAACCATTCAGCGAGATAATCAATAAAATAACCTTTTCATTTTCACGCTTTTTCTTTCTTAAATTAAAAGTATTTAACGTAATGTTTGACAATAATATATATTCAGTAATAACGAAAAACGCTTTTAAAATGACAATTTGAGAATTTTTTTTTGTTGTTGTTTAAACATAAACACTAAATTATGTTCTCGTCCAATATATTTTATGAATTGATTTTTAAAACTATAAATGAAATGAAAATATTTTAAAAGTACATTTGATTGAATTGACTGCTAATAAGAAACAAAAAATATTAAACTTCATAAAGGAACATGAAAAAAAAAAATACTAAGAAAAGGAGATTTTTTTCCATCTATCTATCTTGGGTCGAAAAAAATGATATACACATACATTTGTATATATATATATATATATATATATATATATATATATATATATATATATATATATATATGTGTGTGTGTGTGTGTGTGTGTGTGTGGTTCCACGAGGAGATGTTATTTTCTTAAATTTATTTGTTTTGTTCTTACATATGTGTTGTATATGTGTATGTTTCCAGCTTGATATTTTCGTCAGAGAACATATATGCCATGCATACAACTCCTACTCATAACAAAATTGGTCGAACTACTAGTCGTACGACACCAACAAGCAACAAAAATGCCTCAACTACTACACGTACGACTCTAGAAAAAACAAAACAAACCCATTCATATACAATAAAAGCCAACCTAAAAGCGATAACACAAAAAAATATTTATTTACAAAATACAAATAAAAACTACTATTATTAAGAAATACAAACAAAAACTATTTTTTAGACAAAACGAACGGGAGGAAAAAAGAAATATAAAAAAACGAAAGTAACATTAAACCGGTAGTTATAAACTTATCTACACAGAAGTTAGAGACCAAAGAAGTCCCACTCCAAGAAGAACTAATTATAAAAGACCTCAAAGAATTTGAAAGCAAATTTAGACAAATAGAAATATTCAAAAATAAAAAAGATACAGATAACTCCCTTGTAAAAAAAAAATAAGACCAAATTCTTCCGAGACAAAATCAACAAGAGTGAACTAACCACATTCTTCAAAAGATTATAGAATATTAACCTAAAAGAAAAAAATAACAAAAAATGACCTTTCATAAAAACAAAAAGAACCCTTTAAAATATACAGGAAAATGAAAACAGTTATTAAAGAAGCAGACAAGGGAAGAACTGTAGTCATCTTAGATAAAACGTACGACAAAATCTTGCATAGAAACAAAGTTTGCCATTGTCAGTGGCCTGCACGGGTTCATATGCAATAGAGCCAAACAAGTCTTCCGAAAAGAAAAAAAAAAACACTTTTTCACCAAAATCTGAACAAACCAACTTTTTTGCCAATATCTGTCCAAATATAATCAAATACTTTCATCATCAAAACTCATATCTTAAACCCTTAAACCCACATTGAAGACAAAATCAACCTAACCTTTCTTGGCATTAAATAACCTACAGAGGTTGATATAAAAAAAATCAGACTCCTATCAATTTATCTCAGTCTCAACCTATCTATTTATCGCAGTCTTTTTTCTTCTTTTTTCTGTCTTTTTCTCTCTATCTATCTCAGTCTCTTCTTATCAATCTATTTCTATCTGTTTCTTTCTTTCTCTAATCTGTTTTTCTTTATCTCTCAATCTCAGCCTGTTTCTCTCTCTTTCTTTAAACCTCTTTCTTTCTATATATAACAATCTCAGTGTTTTTCTCTCAGTCTATCTTCTATTTCAATCAGTCTCTCTCTCTCTCTCTCTCTCTCTTTAATTCTGTTTCTCTACAAGCCAAACCCTGAATGGATTATTGCAGCACAATGGCATGAAAAAATACTTCGTCAATGCAATGCTTTGATCACATAGACGTATAATAGATAAACTTATAAACTCTGTCCTCTTTAGAATTGTGATACATAAGTTCAACCACTGATGGAACATTACAGGCAAAGTAATCATGCTCTTTTCTCATCAGTATCAAATCAGAATTGATGGATCAAGCAGGATTACAATTAGAAATTGCAGTTTCTTAAGGAAGGTGGAATTTCAATCCATGTTTACTCCCATACCAAATACAATGCCTGACCCACACGCTCTGCAAGTGATGTTCCAGACACATATTCCAATTTCCCAATTTCTGCCAGTAATAACACCCATGCAACAGTTAAACACCCCACAATAAGCCATTACACATGATCATGCCCTTGCTAGACACAACGCATGCCATCTAGAATTACTTGAGTCCTATCAAGACTATTTCTGCATAACATTGTTGGCACTTTCTAGGTATTTAGAGGAAAGGAGACATAGGTACAAGATGATATCTCCCTTGTTCAAGATTATATAAATAATGAGCCAGCCATATTTTTATAGAAACCACAACTGTTGGGCTAAAATAATTTTTTTTTTTTTTTTGGATTTTACACAATATTTCATCTACAAATATTCTACAAGCTTCTGAAATGAAAAGAATTTCATTTTGAATAACTTAAAATGAAGGTTATAAAATTTAAAAGACAAATAAAGATGTTAAATTTTAATTATTTGAAAGCTTACTTCATTAATTGATTAAAAATTTAAACTCATATGTAAAGACAAAACGAGAAAATCAATCAATAAAAAATATAAACAAAGTAGCTTTTACTGCTACAAAAATACAAGTTGAAATTATTTTCTTATTTTTGCTTTCATTGATAAAATAAATATTTATTTACACACATAGGCACAAAAACTATTAAGACATTTTTAAAAAAAGAAAAATTTGGTCAGTTTTCTAAGTAAGTTAAATAGTTAAATCAGGTTTAGCAAAGAAAATTAGGGTCTTTATGAGAATAACATCTTTTGATTCTACAATTTATGACAGAATTGTAGCAGAAAGAATTTCATATTTTTGTTTGGCGTGTTAATTAATTTGACTGTTAGAGTCGATGCATATTTTCACCTAATCAGGATTACTTATCCTATTCAGCCCAGACCATTTTTCTGGGCAGCACCTAATTTGTGGAAAGCCCGCTAAACACTTTCTCTTGCTCAGAACTCTTCGAAAAGGACAAACGTCTTACAGTCCGCTCTCCTTTTAGCAGCAGGATCACGAAACCATTAGGAAGGCCATCTAACTTATGGACCTCTTGAGTCTATTCTTTTAGACCAAGGGTTCCCAGTTAAATATGAATTAGATGAATTCAATATGCCACACACAGGAACAACTTTAAGTCCCCTCCAACTTTGGCTATGCAAAATTCCGCTCCAACAGCCAGCCACTTGATCCCTGGGCAACATTTTCTGGAGACAATCACGCTTCTCTCCCCAAACGACCACGCATTCATGGGCGACTACATCATTCCTGTCCTTAACCAGCAAACACGACCTTTGCTACACACCTATGGCGACCATACGTCACTCACACATTCAACAATACCTTAACCTAACGATGCACATTTCGCTCAGACATTTAGCTGCTAAAATGCCTTCTCAACTCTATAACAAATTCATTTCCCTCCTTCCTTCCTTCCTACGAGACTTGCAGCATAAACGTAAACCCTTTGTTCCACGCTACCATTAAAACCATCATATAATGAGTAATGGTTATCGTCGTAGAAAATGGACACGGCGACACGAGTTCAAATCCTCGACGAGACTGATTGCATTTCACATAGCACTAATACCCTTGGGAAAGGTATGAATCCAATTATTCTCCCTCCAGCTATGGGTAAATAGTAGGGCAAACTAGGTTTTTCAGCCTTGATGAGGCAGCTGGTCTAGAAGAGGGAAAACTCTGAATTCAAACCTGTTAAACTCCGCTTAAAAATTGACCTTGTGTCATATCCTGCTCGAGCGGTGGGGTTGGTAAATATCATTAAAACCATCATATAAAAACTTTTCGATATCTCGTCTCTCTCTCATTTATTTACCTTAAAACTTAGCGAGGAAACAACGTAAACACACACAACAATATTTCCTCACTAAAGAATAAATGTTCATTAAAAAGACAATTTCGACAACACGCGGCTAACAAAGGCATGGACAGCTATTGATAGGCTAACGATCATATGGAAGTCAGACCTGACTGATAAAATGAAATGCAGTTTCTTCCAGGCAACGGTCGTATCGATACTGCTGTATGGATGCACTACTTGGACACTAACTGAACGGCTGGAGAAGAAGCTAGACGGCAATTACACAAGAATGCTGCGAGCAATATTGAACAAGTCCTGGCGGCAACACCCCACAAGGCACCAACTATACGCCCACCTGCTTCCCATCACGAAAACTATCCAAGTTAGACGATCAAGACATGCAGGACACTGCTGGAGAAGCAGAGACGAGCTCATAAGTGATGTATTCCTATGGACCCTCAGCTTGAACATACATTCAGCAGCTATGTGAGGATACGGGATGTAGTCCTGAAGACCTGCCAGAGGGGATCAACGATAGGGAGAAGTGGCGAGAGAGGGTCAGGGATATCCGTGCTAGCGACACGACATGATGAGGATGATGATGAAAAAGACAATTTAATTACAATGTTTATTTATTTGAATGCTGACTTCACGAACATGGGTACTTGCATATTTTTTACTAGTATTAACAATCATCTTGAGTAAACAATTGAAGCTTCAAGTAATGAATCTTTATACAAATAATTTGGACACAATGATATGGAGAGAAATATTCATATCGAATATGAATAATATTCCGACAAATTTATTTGTCAGAGATGGTACTCTAAAAGTTGGATCAACCTGAGTCACAGTGGACCTAGGAGTAATGAAAGGCTGACTCAAGATAGATCAGACCTCCAGAACTTGTTGTTGACATTACATTCTGAGAAATTACATAGACAGGTTGAATATGTTAAGTAAAGAAGAAGGAAGAGGACTGACCAGCATTGAGGATTGTATTGATGTATGAAAAAGATCAAAGAAAGATTAATTACAGCAGCTATTATCAGCAAAATAAGTACAGACGGGAAAACAATAATAAGAAACAGAAATGGGAAGAAAAACAGCTGTATGGATATTTAAAGTGACAAACTGGCAACATTGCACATGACAAGATATGGACATGGCTATGAAAAGAAAATCTCAAAAGATAAATTGAATCTCTTCAAATAGCAGCACAAAATAATTAAATATCGACCATTTATATTCAAGCAAAAATTCATAATACACAATAGCAAGTGTAGGTTATGCAGTGAAAGAGATGAAATAATTAATCACATTGTAAGTGAATGTGGTAAACTAGCAAAAAAGAAGTACAAGACAAGGTATGAGTGAGTGGGGAAAGGTGATCCACTGAGAATTGTGCCACAGACTGATATTTGTATGTATTACAAAATGGTATTGGCACAAAGCCAAAATAGTCTGAGAAAATGAGTCACATAAAATCCTCTGGTGTTTTGAGATACAAACAGATCACCTAATACCAACCAGAAGACCAAATCTAGTGCTGATTAACAGTCTACTGGATTTTACCAGTCCAGCAGACCACAGAATGAAAATAAAAGAAAGCAAAAAGAGACACAAATACTAGGACCTTGCCTGAGAACATCATGTCCATTAATGAAAATTATTTCTATCAGTTAATTTACTCTTTCTTTCAATGAGGTTAACGCTCAGCAACTGAACATTTGAGTACCAATAAGATAAGAGCGCTTGGGTGTCTCTTTGCCATACAAGTAATTTGTTGAATATGGTCAGGACATAATCATATAAAAGCTAGTGCTCGACATGACCAGCTGATTGATTGGGCCTCTTCTACCACCCATCTAGGCCACTAAGTGGCCAAAGTGGCGTGTTGCTGGTCTTGTGATTGTCATTAGTTTCTATTATAAGAAAATTTCCTAAAAGGCTGAAAATTGAGAAAGTAACAAGTTACAAAAGATTTTTTAGAAATTTATTTGGTATAGCTACGAGGATAGGAAAGGCCAATTTCCTTGAGCTTTCAATCAAAACTCTGCTTTCCTGTTTGGATGCAGTCGTTGAATAGGAAGAAAATGACATATATACAAATCCAGACATAGGGGTCACCCAGTTAGAATTAAACTCATTAATCAAATTTGTTCTATCGTAGCTGGTTAAATGATCGCATCATTGACAGCAATATTTCAATGAATTTGTCTTGGATTCATTTTTATATTCTAATGACTTTTCAAACACACTCTTACACACACACACACACACACACACACATATATATATATATATATAGTAGAGATGAATGAGGGAGTTTAAAATCATTCAGAAGAAAAAGAATGTGATAATCAGTTGAAATTTTCTTCAAAACTACTTGTTTATTCCTAAGATCTTCATTTGTGATTTTCTTTTCAATAAAATATTATATAAGAAAAACTATGGATCATGTCCAAAAAGAAGTCGCTGTTATTTATGTAAGATGATAAATTGAAGTAAATGTGATTTTAACTTCTGCTTTAGAATTTGAAATTTTTAATCATGAAAGCTTCATGGTTGCTTCGGGCACCAGCTCTAACTCCTTTTAGGTGGAGTGAGACAGGTGTTTGATTTGGGGAGAAATGGCCCCCTAGAACTGAGGTCATAATAATTACTGATGTTGGGTTGAATTGTTAGTGTTGCGAAGTGGTACTTGGAGCCATTTGATTGTGTACAGGCAGGTGGGCCCTGGCTTGTTGGGAATATTATCTACTGAGCATTCATTTAAAAATCTTGCATAGAAACAAAGTCTGCCATTGTCAGTGGCCTACACAGGTTCATATGCAATAGAGCCAAACAAAACAACCAAACCAAACTAGAGATCATATTGAGTCTTCCAAAAAAAAAAACAATTTTAAAGGAAACAGGGTGCATGGATCAAGTGGTAGATTGCAAAAGACATAGCTGTCACATGGAACGATCTCAAGCATCTTTTACGGGCAGTCTTCGACATCTTATCAATACAAGTCAACCAACATGCTTGGAGGTTTACTACATCTGACCAATGCAGAACATGTGGGAAAAATGCCAGCTTCAAACATGTTCTTACTGGATGCAATTAATTAATCTAATAAATCTCTAAAAAATATCACCAACAGAGTAATTAATTTCAATAAAGTAAGAAAAGATACAAAATTTTCACATAAAAATTGGCAAACATCATCATTGTTAGATTATTAGTTATTTTATAATTATTTATTTCCCAAATACTTTCTGCCCAACTTACAAACAAATTTGAAAAGTAAACGGTACACAATACAACAGTACAAACGCTCATTCTTACAAAGTAGTAATGTACATACAAAAGTTACATCACTTTCGTAATACATCCTCCCCCCTGATGATGGCCCAAAGTTGGGCAGAAAGTACTTGGGAAATAACTAAATATGGAAGGTTTATCAACCAATTCCCCCCAAATATCATAAGATCAATATGCCAATTTGAAAGGATTAACAATATATATATATATATATATATTAGGTATTTAGGTAATTAGATATTTTTAAGGTACATATATATATATATACGTACATAAAAAATATGTATGTATGTGTGTATGTATATATATATATATATATACATATACAAAGAATATAACAAAAGTGATGAATTTACTATGTTTGTTCATGACAGAGTGAATTTTTTATTTCATCAATTTTTATGAAAAAACTTGTAGAAAGTCTTTGCAACTGTGACACAATTAACAAAAAGAGAAGTTTTTTGGGGTTTTTTAATGAAAATAATTTAATAAATTAACATCTTTTTCATATTTAAAAAATTCATTTTTTTTCAATTTTTTTAGCATATCCCTAATTTAATAGCAAGGCAGATTTTGCAGTAAATACCACAGAAAGGATAGTAAATGGCAACATGGATGATCAGGGTTTATTGGACAATGTCAAGGCAACAAGAACCATCCCACAATTCCACAACACTCCTATCCAAAGTATTTGTCTATCCCCATTACAATTTCTACTTGACCATCAACTTCCTAATTTCCTTCACCACCTATAAGCCAAACCCTGAATGGATTACTGCAGCACAATGACATGAAAAAGTCTTCATCAATACAAAGCTTGGATGACAAAGATGTATAATAGATATACTTATAATCTCTGCTCTCTTTAGAATGGTGATATATAAGCTCAACCACAGATGGAACATTACAGGCAAGTTAAAATAGCAATGGATGTTTGATAAAATAGCAGGAGAAAAGAAAATGCGTATAAAAAACTTTAAAATAATGAAATTCATAACAGTATATTCAGCATTCTTATTTTGAAAATATTATTATGTTGTTGTCACGTGGACTGATGTTTGAAATTTGTTGGCTTTCTAAGGGATATAACGGAAGATGACAAAAACAATGATAGAAAAAAACAATGAAAAAAGAGAAAATGAATATGAACATGTTGTTCATGAGGATAAATCTAAATTTAATACATGGGGCTCAAGAATATATAAATATGTAAGAAGAGAAAATTAATCAAAATTTGATAAGCAGTATATAATGGAGTATAATCTGACAATATAAAGAAAAATTGATAACAAGGTAATCCAAGTAGAAGGAGAGATTAATTGAGAGACAAAGTCGACACTATGACGTATAATCTGTGAAGGATGATATTAGTGATGTTAAGTAAACAATATTTTTTGTATTTTTAAACATCCATCGTTGATTCATCATCACTAATATCATCCCTCACAGTCCTAATGATGGTTCATTAGAACCAAAACGCTATAGTGTCAACTTTGCTTATCAATAAATCTTTCTTTCTGCTTGGATTACCTTATCAATTTCTATCTATTTATATATATATATATATATATATAATTTCTAAGTGAATAATGTGAAGGTAATTTGACTTTTAAATGACTTAGAGTGTATTTAAATCATTTTAAGTATTTCTATTAACACTACCAATAGAGGAACTTTTTAACCCATAGCTAGAGGGAATAAAGAGAGATTTGAAGTGACCTGGAGATGCAACCCAAAATGACAATCTTGAATAAAAATGATAGGGTTAAATAGCAATACTGGTAACCACAAATGATTAATATTAGATAGAATTATTACCAATACTTGAAACCATTTAACTGTGCGCTAACAATAGTAATCCTTAATTGTGGACAAACAAATTAGCTTTAACTTCTTTAAAATAAAATTACCATCAAACTATTCCCTTAAAAATCATATCTATATCTATTTAACTGTGAGTAAATGAATGAGTTCTGTCTCTCAATAAAATATGCCTTTACAGATCCTATGTATTTGATATATCTGTAAAAACAGTTAGGCATTAAATAACTCAACCAACAAACTATTTTTTGACTTTTACTGATTAAATGATATAATTCAATAATTTAAAATCAATCAATTTATTTTTAGCTTCTTTTCATTGTAAAGACACATTTTTAATTTCTTAGCTTCTTTTTACAGTACCAATTTATAATGTTAAATATTTAGAGGCTAAAACAGAAATTTAACGAAACCATTGTTTATCAATAACTCAAACGCTGATTTTTCAAACGAATAATTTTCATATTTCTAACCACAAAATATATTAATTTATAATTAGTGTAACTCAAACACTTTTTTTTATAGAAGAAATAAATGATTTATAGATTAAAGGAATACTTTTCACTTGAATTAATATGTGAAATTTTCCACCTAAAAATAAGGATGTATTTTTCAATTCTTAGCTTTTTTCCTTACATTTTCATATGGTAAAAAGAAAATAAACCCAATGAATACATTTATCACTATAACTCAACAGGCAATTAAGAGCTGAATTTTAATTTTTGCCATATTGTTTCTTTTTTAGTCTTTAGAAAAATAACTTTCAAACCACTTTAGAGTTTAGGATTACATTTTTTTAAAGAATAAATTCATAAAATAAAATAATATTGTAATAAATAAATACTTAAATTCTTTGATCGTTAAATTTTTACAGGGTAAATAAAAAATTGAATTAAAATTTTGCTGCTTTTTCGAAAATTAACTCAAAATATTCATCTGTAACTAAGCACTAATTGTGAAAAAAGAAATTTATTCGAGACCAACAAAAAACAAAATCATGAAAATATTTTAAAACTTTCACCAGTATCATCATCATCATCATGTCGTGCCACCAACGCAGATCTCCCTAACCCTCTTCCACCACCTCTCTCTATCGTCCATCGCTTCCAGTAGGTCTTCAAGGCTACATCCAGTATTGGCACAGAACTGTTGTATGTAGGTCCTAGCTGGACGTCCTGCCTTTGCTCGTCCATGTGAGGGGATTGACAGGAGTATGTCACTTATGAGTTCATCTCTACTTCTCCAGGAGTGCCCCACATGTCTGGTTCATCTAACTTGAATAGTTTTCATGATGGGTGATAAGTGGCTGTATAGCTGCTACTTTGTGGGGTGCTGCATCCAGGACTTGTTTAATACTGCTCACAGTATTCTTGTGTAGTTGCTGTCAAGCTTTTTCTCCATGCGTTTAGTTAGCGTCCAAGTAGTGCATCCATACAGTAGTATCAACACAACTGCTGCTTGAAAAAAACTGCATTTTATTTTATTGGTCAGATCTGAAATCCATATGACTGATAGCCTATTGATAGCTGTCCATGCCTTTGCTAGTCGCATGTAGATGTCATTCTCGGTTGATGAGACATTGCTTCCTAGGCCTATGCCTGCAGCTGCTCATTCCAGACTATGTAGCAAAGTTTCAGTTTGGGCGGATATATTTGCTAGAAGTGCTATGTCATCGGCGTAGTCCGCGTCCGTAATTGTTTGTGCTGGGTATCTTCTGCTTCTTTCCTTGGGCAGTTTGAAACTGTTGTCTTTCATTTTATCAATAGATGTTCTAAGCACGTAGTCTAGACAGATGATAAACAGGTATGGGGCTAATGTGTCCCCATGCAGCACACCTGCTACAATGTTAAAGCAGTCTGTGTCTCCATCCAGGGAGCGGAATTTTACTTTTGTGTTTCTATATAGTATCATTATGGCTGCGACGGTTTCTTTGAGTAGGCTGTAGGCGAGTAGTATTTGCTCTATCTTTCTTCTGTGGATGGAGTCAAAGGCCTTTGTGAAGTCAACAAACAGTATAGTTGCCTCTTGGATTTTTTCACAAACACCTTCAAGAATTCAACGGATAGTCAAAATTTGTGACGTCCTGGATCTATTTCTCTGAAAGCTATTTTGGTTCTTCCTAAGTATATTCTCAATTTTGGGTTCTATGTGGTTGCCTAGTAGAGCATTGTATATCTTGGCTGCTATGGATGTAAGGGTTATACCTCAGTAGTTCTTGGCTAATCCGAGGCCCCTCTTCTTCAGGAAGAGGGGGATGCATCCCTTTGTCCATCTGTCTATTGTGTTTTGATTATATACAGCATTACAGTGTCAGAGAAGTATGTTGTTGAATTGCCTGGTCTTCCTTACTTCTGGAGGTATTTCATCAAGCTCTGCTGCTTTTCTATTTTTAATTTTTTTTAATACTGGGTCGAGTTCTTCTTGGGTAAACTGTCCTAGTTTGTTGTCTAATTGTTTACTAATAATTCTCATAATTTGTTCATGCATAACTTTCTGAGGATTTCCGAGTAAAAAAAAAAAAATACCTACCAGTATAAAGTAAAATATTTTTCTATATCATTTTAAATGTAGGATAAAAAAAGAAAAAAACAATTCATAAAATAAAAGGTTACTTTTCATTTAAAATTGAAAGACAAAATCTTTCATCAAGAAATAAGAAGATTTTTAATTCTTATCTTCTTTCTCTTTTCTCTCTGGTGCTCATAAAAGCCTTCTAGTCCAGTTATGGACCGGGTGCTTCGGCCAAATCCAAATTTAGATAGACTTGGTCCAATGATCGTATAGGTGAAAAACTGATTGTTATCAAGAGTCATTGACTATGCTTACCCTATGCTAACTTAGATATATTACTGATATTGAATACTTTTTATTTATGAATATAACTATATATATATATATATATATATACATATATAATGTAGCGATTATATTAGGCTGCGGGTAATTAGTATTCAACAAAAAGGATCAAAGGTGTTGACATGAAGAACCGAACTACATAGATTGAGTTGAAGAATTACAACAAGTATGTATTTATTTACAAACAACTACGAAAGTGTAATGTAAGCAAGAGAAACATGTAAAGATTTGCTTCTACAGAAGAGTATTCAAATGAATAGTTCTGTTCATGCAAAAGAGTTTGTTTAGAAAAAGTGTGTTGGAGAACCTTTAACAAGATTAGGTGTTGCATATACAAAAGTGATTATCCTGTATTCAGTATAATTAGGCAAAAATGCATTTAGTGATATGCAATGGTAATAGTAGTAGTTCTAGCAGCAAGGAAGAAGCAGCGATAATAGTATTACTCATACTACAAAGTATGTAAAAATACATCTGTGGGTGTGTTCGCTGATAGTTGTAAGTTAGCATTTGGAGAATATTTAGTTAATTTCAATAACCCAAAGTAACCAACTTGGTACTAAGCTGTTTCAAGTTGAAATTTGATTCTCATAGTTATTGTTTTTGAGTTCAGCATGTTGAGGGTCAAAGGTTCCTGTGAAAAATGATGGCTGAACTGCTAGGCAAAAATATTTTTGTGTATTTATAAGATTTTTGGCTTGAAAAGTGGATCAACTTAGGTGTTTGTATCTTAGGCAGGAATCAAAGTATACGCCTACAAGTGGTTTATGGGCCAATTGAAAGTTGGGCTAATTGTAATAAATATTTGCCTTTTGGGATCCTAAAATTTCCACAAAATTTAACTGTTTATGCTTCTAGTTGAGATATAGAGCTATTTACAATATATTAAGTCACTAGAATTGATAATGTGTGAGTGGCTGATGGTGCCAAATGGAGGGCGGTGATACTGGCACAAGCAATTTCGTGAGTGGCACTACCAATGCTGGAAATAATGGGTCGCAAAGGAGTGCTTGCTTTATGGATTTTGGGCAGGCCATATAATGTAGGGATTGTAGGGTGGTGTTCAATGAAGGAAGTCCAAGTTTTTTGTTTCTATTAACTTGCTAGAAGATTCATCACCATTGTTAATGGTGATTGATTTGGATGATTCATAAGTATTAAATCTTTCAACAAACTACTTAAAAAATTTGTTAGAAACAAAAAACTTAGACTTTCCTCATCGAACACCACCCTGCAATCCCTTGTGTAAAATAATTAGGGTGATTAATTAATTATATCAATTATTTTATTTATTTGGTAAAATTGTAAGTTAGCTAAGAACTTTGAATATAAGTGCAGTTCCTCTCAAATGTCAAACATGTGGCATCCAGGTTTAACACCTCATGCCAAAATAACATTCGGGAAGACAGGATGTGGATGATAAAAAAATCAAGGCTTGTCGATTGGCATGAGGAAATAAGGGTTTATGAAATATGTGATGATTCTAGAGAGTATAATGCAATAAGTAATTAAAATAGAAAGCCAGAGAGAAAAGTTGGGGTTAAACATTGATACGAATTACTGAGAGACAGGGTGGTGATGTGGCTGCAAAAGAGATAAACCCTTACAAGGTCTTCCTCTTCCCATCATGTTTGTGTCTGACTCCTATGAAATTGTACTAGTCTAAATAAAGACTTTTTGTATCTAAACAACATTAGTCACTGATTATTATCTTTGAATTTTAAAATTCAACATGGTCCATTATATTACACTTCATTATATGGCCTGCCCAAAATCCATAAACCAAATACTCCTTTACAACCCATTATTTCCAGCATTGGTAGGGCCACTCACAAATTTGCTTATGCCATAGCTAAAATATCAACCCTCCCTATTAGGCGCAATCAGCCCCTCACACATTACTAATTCTGGTGACTTACTTAATGTAATTAAAAACATTGATGCACAAAACAAATATATATATATATATATATACATACATATTTGTTTAGTATATATATACATATATATATATCAACGAAATGTAATTCAGTGTCTGGGGTCCCAAGCAACACTCCTTCATTAATCACATAATTCCAACATTATACAATGGAAATTTTGGATCAAAAATAAAATAACTATCCACTTATGAATATTGATTGATCCTAGTAAAAAGTTATATGAACCGCTTAATCTTGAAATCCTCTAAGAAAAGCAGCTTTTTAAGTGGGCAGTAACAATAATACTAGCCCAGTCGGCATTTCCCCTTTGAGGTAGCGTTCAGGGATTCAACTGATTTATGTGTTCTTGATCACTCGTAGTAAAGACTGTTGCTGCTAGTGTTCGTTAGCACTACTCTTTTGGAACCAATATGCAAACAGTCCGAAGGAGACAATGGAATATTACGTGTTAACATTTTTTTTTCCAATCTCACCCAAGCATTACAGTAGCATTTCGTTTGTCAAATTCCTCATGACCATGTTTTCTTTTTAAAAAATATTTTATTTAAAAATATAACAAGAGAGACAGAGGAAACTATTTTTAATTAAATTTCTATTCAAACTGAATAAAAAAGATTAAGTTCAAATTTTATCAATTTATGAATTACTAAAATTTTTAAAAATATTAATGAATAACCACAAGTTTTTCATATATTAAATCAACCTCTTTTAAAAGTCATATATAGAAGCTCAGTTTGAAAATCTGATTCAAAATATCCATGCATGTTGCCTATTTAATTGTAGTAATATGAAATGTTTTAACAACTAGGATATTCAAAAAACATAAATTAAGAAAGGAATAAACTGTTGGAATGTTTTTTCAATTATCATCTTAAAAGCCATTGTCAATTTATTAGAGCCAAATCGACTGGGACCATAGAATACACCGACTGCATCTATGCAGAGGAGTAAGACCCTACCTCCAACGGGTGTCCTGGATATGACATTAAACCACCTTATTGCAAAGCTCCAGCCTTGGAGATTTGGGGAATATGAAGCCCCCCTTCATTTCCATCACTCTCAGATCCACTCTGGCCCAGATAAGGTTCTATGGGTCAAATAGAACTGCCTGATGATTTAAACAGAGTGCAAACAAATAATTTATGCTAAATTGAATTGCTAGAAATAGAACTGTTTAATCATTTAATTGTGTAAACAAATGACTGATGATTAATTGAATTGTTAGTGATACATAGCAATACTTCGAACAATTTAATTTTGTTGACTTATGCTAAATTGAATTGTTAAAAAATAGAACAGTTTAGTCATTGAACTGTATGTAAACAAATGACTGATGTTTAATTGAATTATTAGTGATACATAGCAATACTTGGAACCATTTAACTTTGTTAACTTATCCTAAATTGAATTGTTAGGAATAGAACTGTTTGACCTTAAACTGTGCGCATATAAAAATGTGTTAACAAATCATATATTTCATATATATGCAAAAACAGGAGTTGGCAATAAATAACCAACAATGGTTGATATGCCATAAAACCAAATCAAACCATCAATTTATTATAAAATTTGATTTTTCTCTATAATCTATTCAAGCCGCTAATTTATTCAAAAAAACAGATATTGAGATAAAAAATTTTCATAATCACCTGGGTTTCAATGCTGGTATCAACTCTCTCAATCACAAGATAAATCAATATCAATGTCTCTTCAGAAAACTTCCTTCCTAGTGGATTGTGTAAAGGGATTTCTGACAAGATTTCCTAGTTGATCCATATATAAAATACCTCTAATCGATTTTCAAGTGGATTAGGGTTCTGTAGTTTTAGTAAGGTTTGCTTATCTGTGTGGGCTATTATATGAAGGAGTTTTAATACTTGGCTGCATTTTTCTTTTAAGTATAATAAGTGGGGGATGAAGGTAAATTTATTTTATCAAAGATTACACAGGATTTTATTGACCAGAATTTCTGTTCCATCCAGCTTAAGTGTTGAATCATGATGCAAAAATGCATGTATTGAGTTTTATTTTGGAAGATCTTGAAGCTGTTTATAATAGCCCATTGATTGATTTTCTTGGTGTATTATTGCAGTTGACATTCTGTTGTGCACATGTATTTGGATCAAGAAGTGATACAGAAATCCTTAACATATACGTAATCATCAACTCCAGGATTCAGATTCCCTCTTCTTGATTATGAAAGTTCGACAGGCTTGATCCGATTTGGACTCTAGAAGAAATTCTTGATGAAATTGGGCAATCTGCCTTGCAGCTCTAAGTTGTGTAGGTTTTTCATTATACTATATTTCCAAGTGGTCTCATAGACTTTCTCTAAGTTGGAAAAAAAAAGAAACAGCTACAAGATGATGTTCTTAGATATTTGCCTCTCTTACAGAGATTTTCAGTTTGACCGCATGATCCATTGAAGATCTTTGGCTTCTGAAGCAGCATTAGGATTTGGCCTTAGAGTTGTTGGATCCAATAAACCAATCTTTTGTTGAACATACACTAGATGTTTTTGCAAAAGCAGCGTGTTGGGCAAAAGTTTTCTGGATTCAAACTAGTTTTTCCTGGTTTGGGTATGGGGATAATAGTTGATATCTTCCATGAATCTAGCAATCCATTTATCCAAATGTCATTCAGGATTTTTAAAAGATAGTCCAGTGTTTGAGGAATTCATAATGAATTTCATCTGGACTGACTGTTGTATTGGGTGATCTTTGGATGGTTTCAGTTAGTTTTGGTAATGTGAATGATTTGTAACAGGTTTCAGAGTTGTCTGATTTTAAGTTAAGGTTGTATTTCTCTCTATTAGGTTAGAAGGTTAGGAATTGTCATTTGGTGTTTTTAAATGAGGAATTTGAGAAGGTCTCAGCTAATGTATCTGCTATATGTTTTTTGTTTGTTACTTCTGTGTTGTTTCTTTTGAGATGAGATGGCTGGGTTTACCCAGAGATTTTTTGCTCATTTTCCAGATCGTATTCATTTTGGTGGAGAAGTTGAGTTATTTACATAGTTTTGTCTGCTTTTCTTCTTGGTTTTCTTTTTAGTTTTGCTCTGATTAGCTTAAATTAGTGGTAATGGGATTGCTGTCCTGCAATCATCATTAAATGAGGGTGTGTGGTGTCTGTTTGAGGGTGAGCTTCTTGATATGGTTTACTTTGCTATTGAGTTTCAATGAAGTAATTTGTTAGGTCTTAGTTGTGTGGCATTCGTTTCTGTGGGTGGGGGTGAGTGCCAATCAGAGGATTTTGGCACGAAACCCACACAAAGGGCTTGCACGCAAGATTTCCTAAGAGACCAGAAGAAGACAAGGAAAGGCAACAGTTAGAGAAAGGCGGCCGCCAAGCGAGGAGCTTGGACCTGTGGACCCAGAGGCCAAGTCGGCTAATGCAAAAAAATGCCTGGTGGCTGTGTGAGAATTTCGCTTGGATACACACTGGCGATAGCCAGATGCACAGAAAACCACAGAAAAGAGCCTGAACTTCTCCCTTCTTGCACTTGGAGCTAACCCAAGTCCGTGCTTGTTTGTTCTTCTTTCTTCCACCCTTTCGGTTGTGTATGTTGCGTCTTGTGTGTTTGCAAAGCAATGTGAAACGCCCCTGGCCAGATATGAGAGAAACCACTAGATGACCGGATGGCCATGGGCTGGTTTAGGAGGTTGAGATAGTGGGGGACAGGCTGTGAAGGTATATTGTCACAGTTGTTTGGCTCTTTATCAGTTGTAGTTTGCAGAGGGTTTTGAATTCTTTTTTAGTTATTTTCAATGATCATGAAAAGGTTGTGGACTTTCGAATATGATCAGGAAGTGGCCACAGCCACAAAGATAGTTATAGACCTTTCATTTATAGTTCATGTAGCTTGAGGAATCACATGGGGTTATGTCTATAGTCAAGTAGGTGCCTGTAAAAGGTTTGAGATTTATGGTTTAGGATGCAGAGATTATTATTGATTATCAAGGTGCCTGTAGTGTATTGGAGGTGCCCGTAGTGTAATGTTTATTGTCGCAGGAAATGGACACGGGGACACGAGTTCAGGCTAATTGCATTTCGCATAGCACTAATACCCTTGGGAAAGGTATGAATCCAATTATTCTCCCTCCACCTATGGGTAAATAGCAGGATAGACTAGGTTCTTCAGCCCTGGTAAGGCAACTAGTCTAGGAGAAGGAAAACTCTGAATTCAAACCTGTTAAACTCCACTTAAAATTGACCTTGTGTCATATCCTGCCCGAGCGGAGGGGTTGGGTAAATATGATATAATTATCAATTACTTTTTCAATGTCTTTACCTTTTTATTGCTTTTCTGACACTCTGATAGTGTTGAGATAACAATCACAGAGTTTTGGGATTTGTTCAATTAGTTTTGTTTAAAAGTCAAGTGGTGGAATTTAAATGCAACAAATATTTATTGGCTTGTTTAATTTAATCTTATTCAATTTATATATAAAAAAAATCATCTCTGAAAAGGGATCTTAATCCAGAACATCAGATTATGAAATTTAGAATAAAAATCTCAATTAATCATCACATGCTCTTTTTTCTTATCCAGTGATAGATATCCTCATAAAATGGAATGGTCATCAATATGGCCCCAGATTTTTACCTCAGACTGGATTTCTGATTTGGTACAAGAAAAGTTCGGTGATTTTATATATATATATATAGATATATATATAGAGCTTTTTGACACACACAGTGCCATAAGCTAATTAAGATAATTCACTAAAAGTTCTGTTGAAATTAATTCAATAGAATCCATGATCTCATTTAATTCTTACATCCAATGTTTTTAATCGATTTTATTAAAACTGATGTTGATTAATACTATGACCTTGACTTTCCAACAAGTCCAGTTATCAAGTGAGACATACACCATATCATTATCTTACCTAACAACTAAATTTTTATGGGGTAAGAATAAATCTATTTTATCTGGATTTCTTACTCTTCTCACATTTACAAAATTTTTAATGAATTTGTACAACTCAGTTAAGTAATCAAAAACTTTCCTTTTTACCCTTACTTTCTGTTTCTTATATTAAAAACTTTTCTGTAAATTTTCACTATAACATATATATATATATATATATATATATATACACACACACAGAGAGCAATAATGCAGAATGTTTTTAAAATGACAATTTAACAAATGGTATATATTTTTAGTTAAACATAATTAAAAACTAAATGATGTTTGAGTCCAATATAATTTCTTAAATTGATTTATTAAAATGTAAATGGAATGACAATATTTGAAAATAAAATTTGAATGATTTCACTGTAATAACTTAAAAGAATAAACAATAAAGAATGGGAAAAAACAATGAAGTTTTTATTTCTGTTTGCCTTTGGACAAAATATGGCGGACATGCACACATATGTATACATCCATATATGCTTGTGAGTTTGTGCATATATATATATATATATATATATATATATATATGAATATATGTATGTATACTTCTCTCTCTCTCTTAACATATATATATATATATATATATATACACACACACACACACACAGACATACTTATGTATATATATATATATATATATATATATATATATATATGAGTGTATGTGTATATATATGTATGATAGAAATATGTGGAAAGTTGGATAAATCAAACACTTAACTCAGATTCAGATATGTGATATTTCATTCAGGCTTTATTTCATCTTCATGAACATCTTCAAGACTGAGACTGTTTTCCAAGTTTTTCTATTTAAAAGCATGTGAGGAGAGTGGAGAGAGTTTAGTGGTAGCAAGAAGTTCATGAAGATGAAATAAAGCCCGAATAAAATATCACACATCTAAATCTGAGTTAAGTCTTTGATTTATCCAACATTCCACATATTTCTATCATACTGTCAAATTCACTGCAAATCTGTTTTTTCAATATATATATATATATAAATAATAACAATTAGTACATAGATGTTGGTGTAAGAGTTAAGGTATTTTAAGTTTCTTTAATGACCATAAAACATTTGCAAATTGAATTCATAAAAAACATAATTCAACAAACATAATTTCCATCTGCTAAATAATTTACTTAAAAATAAAGTTCTTAAAATTTCAATTGATTAATATATATATATATATATATATATATATATATATATATATACTTACAATGTCCTTTTGTTTACAACAAAATCTTTTCAAAATAAATTCTTTAAACATAAATAAAGTTTCTCATAAAGTCCGTAATGTTTCACTTTTTTCTTCTTTGTGTTCTTGTTTCCATGGCTTCAGCTGGTAAAATATGATGATTTCAAATAGTTCTTATTTTTTTCTTTCTTTAATGCAGGAATTCATCATCATCTTGTCGTGGCATCAGCATGGATATCCCTGACCCTCTCTCGCCACCTCTCCCTATCGGCCATCGCTTCTGGCAGGTCCTCAGGGCTACAACCCATATCCTCATAGAGCTGTTTTATGTAGGTTCGAGCTGGTCACCCTGCTTTTGCTTGTCCATGTGAAGGGGTCCATAGAAGTATTTCACTTATGAGCTTGTCCCTACTTCTCCAGCAATGTCCTGCATGTCTGGTTCATCTAACTTAGATAGTTTTCGTGATGGGTATTAGGTGGCCATACAGCTGCTGCTTTGTAGGGTGTTGCCTCCAGGATGTTCAACATTGCTCACAGCATTCTTGTGTAGTTGCCATCAAGCTTTTTCTTCAGCTGTTTAGTTAGCATCCATGTAGTGCATCCATATAGCAGTATCGACATGATCGCTGCTTGGAAGAAACTGCATTTCATTTCATCAGTTAGGTCTGAATTCCGTATGACCAATAGCCTATTGATAGCTGTCCATGCCTTTGTTAGTTATATGTCGATGTCTGTCTCGGTTGATGAGACACTGCTTCCTAGGTAGGTGAACTTGTCTACTAGTTTCAGAGAGTTACCGTTTAGTGTGAAAATGTCACCTGTTTGATTAAAGCATATATATTCCGTTTTGTGTGCATTGACATGGAGGCCAATGCCTGCGGCAGCTCATTCCAGACTATGTAGTAGGGTTTTGGCATGGGTGGGTGCATTTCCCAGAGTAAAATGTTATATGCTGTATTTCCTTCTTTTTTCATTTATATTCTTGGAGTTTAAAAGGTTCTTAATGGTCTTTATTTTTTACAATAAAAAATATTTTTCATTGCTTCAGACATTAAAAAATCAATGACTTATATTTATAGTGTTAGAAAAAGTTTTCAATTAGCTTTTAAAAAATGAAAATTAAATACATACATTGTGTAAAATGTTTGAACAAATTAAACAATGATTTTGACATGTTAAGGAACTTTCCTGCTTTTAACATATTAAATTACGATAAATTATTCTTTCTTGGATAGAATAAAATTCAATAAAGAAAACTGCAAGTCTTATGCAGAAAAATTATCTTTCTTTTTTTGTTGAATTAATAACCTCCAGTTAGTGGAAAAATAAGTAGGAACAACTGGAGCCAAAAGTACTAGAGGCAAAAACATGGCATCTTTTTAAATCATCTCCATCCATACGTCAAATGATTCATATCAAGACTGAAACAGATTTATTATAAAATAGGCAAAAGTAACAATTTTGTCTTATTTAATCAAAAGTGTTTAAAAGAAAAAATGTTAACTAGATATATAATGCAGTGAAAATATATTTAAGACATTTTCATTTTCATATTTCTTCATAACTTTTTTAAATAATACTTCTTGATCATTGAAAATTTCAGGAAATATAGATATTTTAAGGTTGTAACAAGAGGTACCAACCTTTTGTGAAAGTACAAAGCTACATGATATTTATTGCAAAATATTAAATTTTTTAGGGTGGGAATAAGTTTAAGATACTTTCATATTTCTTCATAACTTATTAAATAAAATGCTTCTAGATCATTGAAATTTTCTGGAAATATAGATATTTTAAGGTTGTAACAAGAGGTACCAACCTTTTGTGAAAGTACAAAGCTACATGATATTTATTGTAAAATTTTTAATTTTTTTTGGTGGAATTAAGTTTAAGACACTTCGAGAAAAATATCAAGAGTATTAATAATATTATTTTACTCTTGAAGACACATGAAAATAATAATATTTATTGTAAATAACATGTTCAGTTCTGTCCGAATTAATATTAAGGAGAGTTCATCGGATTTTATAAGTTTCCAAGGATTTTGTTTACAAGAACAGAAAGAAGGCACCAGGAATGTAATTTTCTCAAATGAAAAGAAGTTTAATTTAAATACTTCGGATGGTTGCCAGTGTTATTGGCATGATTTGAGAAAAGATGAACAGATTTTTTTCCAAACAGCCATTTGGAGGAGGGTTGCTCATGTTTTGGGGAGCATTCTCCTGAAATGGAAAGATCATTTTAATTGAAATGAAGGGCAAACAAAATGCTATGAAGCACAGGGAAATTTTAGACAACAGCCAACTGCGATTTATTTAACTTCATGAACAAGACCAGGTCATTTTTCAACAGGTTAATACTGCTATACACACTGCTATGCATACAAAGACATGGTTTATCTCACAAAATCTCAATGTTCTGGATTGGCAAGCAAAATCCCTGGACCTGAATCCTATTGAAAATCTGTGGGGCATCCTATCAAGTTTTGTGCATCAAAATAGAAGACTGTTTGAGGTTAAGAACTCATTGATGGAAAGTATTTAGAAATGTTGGGATGAAATATCCCTTAAAACCCTTGCTAATTTAATGAAATCAATGCAGAAACAATGTGTGAATGTTCTTCAATCCAATGAAAATGCTTGTATATATTGAGTTAAATATACCCGGGAGAAATATGAAAGTGTCTTAAACTTATTCCCACCCTAAAAAATTTAATATTTTGCAATGAATATCGTGTAGCGTTATACTTACAGGAAATGTTAGTACCTCTAGTTACAATATTAAAATATCTATATTTCCTGAAAATTTCAATGATCAAGAAGCATTATTAAAAAAATTATGAAGAAATATGAAGGTGTTTTAAACTTATTCCCACCTCCATATATATTCCACAAAGGTTGATATGGCATAAAACACAACCCCACCAAACAAATATATCCATATGTATGTATACACACTCACACATCTATATATATATATATATATATATATATATACACACTGTCTGAAGTTATTAAGCAAATCACAAACTTCAATAATCCAAATTTGGTGAGAAAAAAAATCTCAAATTTTAAACAATCAATTTTGATGTCAAAACAAAATTTAAGTTAAAATTTTAGGTAGTATCAATATTTTTTATTGAAGTTATTTCAAAAAAATATATCATCTGTAGTTATTAGGCAAAAACATAAAAATACATTTTGCTTCAATAAAAAAAGTAATAAAATCTTAAAAATTGATCATCACCTTTAATAGAACAAATAAAAACATCTGATAAATCTTTGAATCCTTCACATTTTAAGATATTAACCCTTCTAGTCTTACAAGGCTCTGTTTTTCCCCTTTTTTAGAGGGGGTTGGTTTTGGTAGAACTTGTTATTGATATTTTCCTTCCACAGCTGTTGCCATTTCTTGGTATTTGGCTGTTTTGATGTTTTAGATGAGTGTATGGTATTTTGGAGTTTTTGTCGGGTCCCATATTGAGTGTAGATTTGACTACTGAGTCAGTTTTATGGTTTTTCTGAATTCCTACATGGCTCGGGATTCAACAGAATATTGACTTTTTGCTAAGGGATATGGAAGTTAGTGTGTTCAGGAGATTAGTGATGAGAGGATTATCCACTTTCTTGTTTTAGATAGATGAGAGTACAGAAAAGAAGTCAGAATGGATGATGAATTTTTTTGAGTTGCTTGTCAAGAGCCAATTCCATAGCAGAGGTTTTGGTAGTGAAGATGGAAGCTTTTTTTGGTTGGCATTTTTTGACTGTTTTATTTTTGTATACTGCTCCCCATCGATTTCTGTTGCTGTCTTTGAAACCATCTGTGTAAATATGACAGAAGTTAAGTTTCTTTAGATAGATTATGGGGTGATTCTTCTTTTTGGTGAGTTTTGTTAGGTTGAGGATTACAACTGGTTGTTTAATTATCAGGGAGAAGAGAACTTAGTTGTATGATATCATGGATGTTTGTGAATAAGAGTTCTGCTTCTTTCAGTAAAGTTTTCATGCAGACACCAAAAGGTTTTATTGCCTTTTCTTTTTGATTAAAAAGAAGTTGATGTTTAGGGTTGAAGATACAGTCATGAGCTGGGTTAGCAGGAAGAGACTTTATTTTACAGCAGTATTGAAGGCCTACTTTTTAGAATCTGAAGTGAAGAGGTGGTTCATGAGCCTTAGAGTATAGGCTCTCCACAAGTGATGTTCCGAAGGCACCCAGGATGAGTCTCAGTCCTTTATGGTGGATTTTATTAAGAGATTGTTTTGTAGGAATTCCTAACAGATCCATAAAATGAAATAACTGTAGTCAATATTTGATCAGATCAGAGTTTTCTAAAGTTTGAGTAGAGCTTGCTATTTGATGCCCTACTTTGTGGGGGTTATTATACAGAGAAGATTTCAAGCCTAACAGCATTTCCTTTTCAGATTCTGCAAGTGAGGGATGAAAATTAATTTTTTATTGAAAATTACTCTGAGGTACTTGAATTGAGTGGTAACAGTAATTTCTGTTCTATCTTAAGTGTAGGGTAGTTGCGCATTTTTCTCAAATGACAAAAACACATGTTCAGTGTTTTGCTTTCAGAGAACCTGAAACCATTTGTGGTTGCACAGTGGTTGATTTTCTGGTTGCATTGTTGCAGTTGACGCTCTGCTGTGCACATACATCTAGATCTGGAGGTGATACAGAAGTCATTGATATATAGATGGTCATCAATTCCAGGGTTGAGGCACTTTGTAGTAATTTACTAAGCTTTTTGCTTAGATGCGACACAAGGCCATATGAATGGAGCACCCAATGAAAATCAAACTCACTGGTGAAGGTTTGCTAGTCTAACTTGCTAACCATTACACCACCCAAGGTTTATAATGTTGTTAATTTTCAAATTGAAGAGGGTCACCAACAGTATACCCACCTGAGGGATTCTCTCTTCCTGGTTGTGGAAGTTAGACTGCTATGAGATATTGTTTTCAGATATTTGCCTCTCTTATGAAGGTTTCCAAATTGACCACAAGAGCCACGGTAGATCTTTGCTTTCTGAATCCGCACTGTGAATTGGTAATAAAGTTGTTAGATTCGATAAACCAAACCAACCTTTTGTTGACCATATACTCTATGGTTTTGCAATTTCCTTTGTTGGGTGAGGAAAAGCTAAGTTTTTTTTTTTTTTGGCTCTTTTGAAGCAATAGACAAGGCAAGAAGAAGAAGAATCAGTGTGCCAGTAAATATTGGACTTGATTTTTGAGCCCCTCAACAAAGAACTGGTAAGTGCCTGACTTGATTTTTGAACCCCTCCCACCCACAGCAAGGAACCGGTAAGTGCCTGACTTGATTTTTGAACCCCTCCCACCCACAACAAGGAACTGGTAAGTGCCTGACTTGATTTTTGACCCGCCCACCCAACCCTCAACAAGGAACCAGTAAGCGCCTGACTTGATTTTTGACCCCCACCCCACCTCTCAACAAAGAACCAGTAAACGCCTGACTTGATTTTTGACCCCACTCAACAAAGATTTTTTTTTCTTGATTTCTCCTTTTAATAATATGTGACAGGGTTCATCTATAGGTCAAATAGAACTGTTTGATCATTTAACTGTGTGCAAACAAATGATTGATGTTAAATTGAATTGCTAGTGTTATATAGCAATAATTAGGACCATTTAACTGAGAAAATAAAAGAGAAATGTTGAATAGAATTATTAGTATTGAATAACACTACTTGAAACACTTTAATTGTGTACAAAAATTGAATTATTTGTATTACATAACAATACTTGGAGCCATTTGATTGTGTGCAAATGAAAGAATAAGTGTTGAATAGAATTATTAGTGTTAAATAGCAATACTTTTGACCACTTCACTGTGAACAAATAAATGATTGATATTAAATAACAAAAGTTAGATAGCAATAATTGATTGGTTGGTTGGTTGTTTGGGTTTTATGGCATATCAACTTTTGTAAACAATAACTGAAACAATTTGTATGCAAACAATAGCCATACTTATTTGTGTACAAACAAATTAGCTTTTTCTTAAAAATAAAATGACCTACAAACTATTCAATTACAAACCATACACGTATATCCACTTAACTGTATGCAAACAAATGATTGATATTACCTAGAGTGAGAAATACTTGAAACCATTTAACTGTGTGCAAACAAATTAATTCTGACTCATTTAAAAATGTTATCTACAAATTATGCATTTAAACATCATATATATTTACTATATATATAAGGATCATTAAATAAGTTTCCAGACTTTTTTCGTATGGGAACTTTTATTGATAGTACACACATGAAACTCTAGTCCCCTTCAAACTAATCTCCTCCAGCTGCAATGCACTTGTTCTACCATTCCAACAACTTCTGGAAGGCCCCATGGAAGTCCTCTTGCGTGAGCATGTTAATGACATTCATTACAGCCACTTTCATCTCCTCAATTGTCTCAGAACAACAGCCTCTGAGCTTAGGAAATAAGCAAAAGTCACAGGGAGCAAAGTCTGGACTAGAGGGAGGCTGAGGAACTGTCTTGATGCCTATCTTGGTCAAATAGTCTGTGACAAGGATGGAGTTGTGGACTGGTGCATTGTCCTGGTGGAAATGCCACTGACCCGATTTGAAGAGTGCTGGCCTCTTCCAACAGAATCTCTTCCTGAACTCCCTTAAAACCTAAACATAGTAACCCTAATCCTAACCCTAACTCTTTGGCCAATCAACTCTGGTGTATTGACTTCCTTACTTCTCCCACACCTCTCATCATCCCTCACAGACTTCCTGCCTTCCGTGAATCTCTTATGCCACTCAAAAACTGATGCTCAATTCATGAAACATGGTCCAAAAGCAGTCTAAAGCATTCCATACATTTCTGTGTCATTTTTTCCAAGTTTAAAACAGAATTTTATTGCATATCGTTCTTCTAAAGAGTCCTCAGGTCCAGATTGCATTTTTGAAATTCACCAGCGATGACAATCAGGTTTTAGTAGGGTGTATTCTAATTCCTGCTGTAACTGTTCATTTGAAGCTGAAATCATAAAAATTGGTCAGTCATCTCATAAGATGTATAGCAATAACATAGTGAATTTTCAAGAGTCTACGACAATTTTAAATGCCTGACCAAAAAATGTCTGGAAACTTATTGAATGTATCACATATATATATATATATATATTAACAGAATGTGGCATTAAATAACCTAGAAGGGCTTATATACTATAAAACTCAATTAACCATATGTATCAAAGCACATGTAGCTGGGTGTGGTCTTTTGCCACTGCACTAATGGGATATGAAAAAACGGGTCCGGGGTTAAACCTTCAACACCAAAACATATAAGCTCTCTTTCCACTGATCGCACAGTGTGCTTGCTGAGAAAATCATCGTTTTCAGATCAAACTCACCAGGGTTGAAAAAGAAGATGACACAGAGACGGTTGAAGAAGAAAATCTACAAAATTATATGATAAAATGTACATTTCTTTTGTGGATCATTTTGTAGCTTGGAACAGTGGATGACTTCTGACTTTGAACAGTAGTCGTGGGTCACTTCCCTCTACATGTGCGGTGTTTGGTAGGCAAATGACTTAAGACCCAGAAAACAGTAACTTACATTTCTCTATGATGGCTGATTCTTCAACTTCTTTACTCTTCAGCCCATATCACTTGAGAGACACTTCTTATACAGCAAAATTATTCGTAATTATCTTTTTACGAAAACAATGATTCACCGTCCTTATTTTCTCAGCCTCCATAAAAGAAACATTCAAATATCAACCCAAGAACTTCCAAAAATCCATTCATAATCTTTTTACCAGAACAATGACTAATTGCTTCTATTTTCTCAGCTTTTCCAATGCCAAACTTTGTCCAATGGTGATAAGGTTTCCTGAGATCTACTTATATGTGACTTCATTACCCAGATGCAGAATTGGCAGACGTGTCCGAGGGATGAATTCTGTTATATCAACTTTTACTCGATCTTACTTTGTTATTTTCAAGTTCAATCCAAGTCGGTGCTTTTCAAAATTTCAAATCCATTCCTATGGACCTTCTTTCACCCATTGATTTTTCTCGCTTCTCCTTTGAACTACAGGATTTATTCCACCTAGATATCTGACATCGTCCAAAGCTCCAGACCTTCAACTGTACTCAGATGCATCAATATATGCAAGTACCAAGGTAATTACTGCTTCACTAGAAGTCTTTGGCATTGTATCACATCCTGTTTGGTTGGTTTTATGGCATATCAATCTTGTATCACATCTAGGACTCCCAACAAATGCCAAGAATATTGAATAGTAGTAAACCCTATATATATATATATATATATATATATTATGAAATATGAATTTGAATGTGCTGTCTGAGATTAGAGTTGTCAGCAAATTTTTTGTCACACACTTCACAAGAGTAAGGTTTTTCTCCAGTGTGTATCCGTACATGCCGTCTAAAACTTGAACTATCAGAAAATTTTTTTCTACAAATCTCACATTCATATGGCTTCTCTCCTGTGTGTCTTCTCATATGCCGTTTGAGTGTTGAATCCCGAGAAAACTTTTCCTCGCAGACTTTGCAAGTGAATGGCTTTTCTCCAGTGTGTATTGTCATATGCTTTTTAAGATGGGCTTTCTGGGAAAATTCAGACCCACAGACTTCACAATGAAAAGGTCTCTCTCCAGTGTGCATTCGTATATGTTGTTTAAGATTAGTACCCCGAGAAAAGCTTTCTCCACAAATTTCACAATGAAAAGGTTTCTCACCTGTGTGTGTTCGAAAGTGGTTTCTGAAATTTGTACTATGAGAAAAACTTCGTCCACAAATATCACAATGGAAAGGTTTTTCTCCAGTGTGCCTTCTCATGTGTCGATGGTGGGCTGAAGTCTGTGAAAATTTCTCACCACAAATCTCACAATTAAAAGGCTTTTCTTCAGTATGTGTTCGCATATGTTCTTTGAGATTTGAACCAAAAGAAAACTGAACTCCACAAACCTCACAATGAAAAGGTTTCTCTCCAGTGTGTCTTCGTATATGTTGTTTAAGACTTGAATTCCGAGAAAATCTCTCACCACAAACCTCACACCAAAAAGGCTTCTCTCCAGTGTGTGTCCGCCTGTGTTCTTTAAAATTTGATCTAGTAGAAAATTTTGCACCACAAACTTCACACTGGAAAGGTTTCTCTCCAGTATGTGATCTCACATGATGTTTTAGAGTGGAATTTTGTGAAAATCTATCTCCACAAACTTCACAATGGAATGGTTTTTCACCAGTGTGTGTCCGCATATGTTGTTTGAGTGTTGAATTCTGGGAAAAGTTTTCTCCACAAACTTCACAATGAAAAGGTTTCTCACCTGTGTGCTTTCTTACATGGTCTGTAAGATTTGACTTGTAGGCAAATTTTTCTCCACAAACTTCACACCAAAAAGGTTTCTCTCCTGTATGTGTCCGCATGTGTTGCTTGAGAATTGAATTCCGGGACAACTTTTTCCCGCAAATTTTACACTGGAAACTTTTTTCTTCGGTTTGCTTTGTGTTAGTTTCTGCTGGTTTTGATTGGAAAGATATTTTCCCTTCATCAATGTTCATCTTCTTAATAGAATCCAAACTATGCAGAAACTAAAAATAAAGGGAAAGATATTAAAATAACATCTACTTTCATATAAAATACAATGTGTCTTTATATAGATAGCAAGAACAACAGAGAGAGAAATAATAATAATACCTTAGATAATACTAGATCTGAAACGAAAAATTCTATTTTCTTGAAATAGATAGTGTGATTACATTTTAATGAGAAACAAAAGAATTAAATGAAAGATATTAAAATAACATCTACTTTCATATAAAACATGTCTTTATATAGATAGTATGAATGATAAGGGATGTAACAAACTAGTCCAAAAGTAGTATAAGACTAGATGTGACTGGAGAGAAGGGGATCCACTGAAAATTGTGCAAGAGATTGAATTTTGACTATATTACCACCAAATGGTACATGTACAAACCAGAATCCATCCTGGAGAATGAAACATAAAATTCTGAGATTTTCAAATCCAAAAAGGTCATTTAATCCTGGCCAGAAGACTAGATCTAGTGATAATAAACAAAAAAAAAAGAAACTCTGCTGTGTAGTGGATTCTGTCATCCCAATAGACCAGAGGGAAAATCATAGAAAGCAAAATGAGAGACAAGTATTTGGACCTTGCCAGAGAACTAAGAAAACTGTGGAATATAAGAGTGACAGTGATACCAATAGAAACAATCTCCAAAGAGTTGGAAATTGGAGGACAAATCAAGTCCAACCAAAACTATAGCATTGTTAAGATTAACTAGAATACTCAGAAGAGTCTTGGAGACATGAGGAGACTTGCTACCACTAAGAATCCAATGAAAGACAATCAGCTAATGCTGGCGTAAGGAACTCTCAAGGAGTATAATAATAATAATAATGATAGGAGGTGCCCGTGGTGTAATGGTTATTGTCGTAGGAAATGGACACGGCGACACGAGTTCAAATCCTGGACGAGACTGATTGCATTTCGCATAGCACTAATACCCTTGGGAAAGGTATGAATCCAATTATTCTCCCTCCAGCTATGAGTAAATAGTAGGGTATACTGGGTTCTTCAGCCTGGATGAGGCAACTAGACTAGGAGAAGGAAAACTCTGAATTCAAACCTGTTAAACTCCGCTTAGAAATTGACCACTTGTCATATTCTGCCCAAGCAGAGGGGTTGGGTAAATATGATGATAATAATAATGAGACAGTCAGACTGTATGTGTCTAAAAAGAAAGGAGGTGGAGGAGGACATACCAGCATTGAGGATTGCATAGATGCACCAATACAAGAACTTGAACACAACATTATAACAAGAACAAAGAAAGAACAAAGAAAGATTAATTACAGCAGCCAATAACAACATTGCTAATCTTGGTACAGACAGAAAAACAATAAAAACTAAGAAAATAGAAATAGGAAGAAAAACAACTGTATGAATATTTCAAGTGACAAATTAATGAAACAAGAAAACCTGGACATGACTAAGAAAGGGAAATCAAAAATGAGAAACTGAATCTTCACTCATTGCATAACAAACAATGTAATAAGAGCCAATTAAAGCAAAAATTAATAATACCCGACAGAATAGCAAGTATAGATTAGACAGAGAAAATGATGAAATGATCAATCACATAGTAAATGAATATAGCAAACTGGCACAGTAGAAGTACAAGACTAGACACATCAGAGTGGGGAAGGTGATACACTGGGAATTGTGCAAGAGACTGAAATTTGACCATACAACCAAATGGTATATCAATCAATCAGTTAGGTGATTGCTCAGAAATAGCAGGTACTAAAGGCAATGAAAAGCTCAAACACTGAAGTTAAGACATAAAGGGCCTGGTCAATACTTATGGTATGATCTTTTTTTAATATAAACCGAATGAAATAATTTTTTCAAATATATAAGTCAAAAAGAACAAACAATATTTATTGTTTAACCAATTAACTGTTCAATTTTAAACCAAATTTATGTATAAAAGATTAAATTCAAATTCCATTAATTTTAAATTAAATCTAAAAACTTAATATTATGACTTAACATATATGAAGACACACTGGAACCTTTCTATTATGAGATTTATAAAAAGAAATTATTTTAGACTTCACTTCACCATTGATGTGCCTGGTAAAGTTGTTGTCACATCTCTCAACAACAAAAAACTGCGATGTCTGACCAAAAACCTCCTTTTGTATTCAACAATTATCCTCTCCTTCATCTCTTTAAACTGAGCGCCGTTTCTCCTCTAATCAATTCGTGTCCAACACAAAAGCCAAAGACCCTGAGTGATGACATTTGTTGTTTTTATGTCCTTTTCTGCCTGCCCTCATTTATATGCGCATCTTCACTCTCTGTGGTTTTACGTGACTGCAAGCATGAAAATACGTGACCATTTGCAATATAAGCTCATTCAGGGCAGCTATGTTTTTTCCAGTCCAAAAAATAAATCTTGCACGTGGAGCATATGCGCTGAGGTACTATTTACCAACCCCTCCGCTCGGGCAGGATATGACACAAGGTCAATTTTTAAGCGGAGTTTAACAGGTTTGAATTCAGAGTTTTCCTTCTCCTAGACTAGTTGCCTCACCAAGGCTGAAGAACCTAGTCCGTCCTACTATTTACCCATAGCTGGAGGGAGAATAAGGGGGTTCATACCTTTCCCAAGGGTATTTGCCCGAAAGTGAACGTAATAGCGCGACTGGAGTACAAACTCGCGTACTACGATTCCGCAGTGCATCGCTTTAACCATTACACCACGAGGACACCCCTAAATATGCGCTGAGGTAAGTGGTGATTTTCATCCCAATTTTCACAACAATTGACCCATGAGAAAGCAAAATTTTCCATTGTAAAATTTGTGGAGAGTTTTTCTCTCTACACAAATTTCAAAAACCACTTCTAAGGAAGAACAGATATCGTGTTACTGAATTTATCTCATACTAAATCAATCTATCAAACAAACTGAAATGAATATGTACAGTTTGATTTGGACTTTTGCTCCTAATAATGTCATATACCTTATATTAATACTGAAAATCAAATTTGGCAAAAAATATGAACAGTTTTAAAAAAATAATTTGATTATAGATGTTTTTCAACTAGCCAAGGCAGACCTGAATGAAATTCCTTTAAACAGAAAAAGGTACAAATGCCTAAAAACTGCAAAATTTACACCACTCAATACTAAAAATGTTGAGAAATACATCAACAATTATTGAAATAAGGTAAAGACTCACGTCTTTGATCATCAGGTGAGGTGATAATTCACATAATATATAAAAGTACAAATATAATCAAAAAGGGCTTCAGAGGATGATTATGCTCCCTTCCCCTGGAGGTTGAGCACTCTCGCAAGAAATTACCAGTTGCCATTTATGCATAATGCAAAACTCTCCTAATGAATTGAGCACTCTGCTAGCCATTAGCATATATGTAAACAAAAAATTATATAAACAAAAATTCCTTTACTTATACTGAGATTGATGATAGCTCTGCGGTAAGATATCTGACTGGTGTAAAATCAGTCAGGTTTTGAACCCAGCTTGAAGCATCTCACATGTCTAACCACGCTGACGAGTTGCGATACAACAAAACTGTCTGTGGATGACTATATATATTTTTTCATCATACAACGTGTGAAAGCACGTGCGATACTCTGTCCTCATCAGCCACCAACCAGGGTGATAACACAGTTTCGGTAGCTCAAGGTGGTACTGCCACTCCTGGCATGACTAAGTAGCTTTTGCCACCGGACAGGGTATTTAAAAGAAATATATATCTATATATACACCAGATCAACTAAAAGCAGACATTACATTGGACAATGTAATGTCTGCTTTTAGTTGAGATATATATATATATATATAGGATATGAAAGCTCTATTAACCAAGACAGAAATAAATACTGACGGAAACATTTTCTTCAAAATAGAGCCCTTACCATTCCATAGACTTATTCCATCAATTTTTCATATATTCCCATTTCACATAGCATGAAATAGTGCCATCTTGTTTTTTTAAATGTCCTCCAAATCTTCAAAATCAGCAAAATTTGTACAATGCAAAAGATCTGAGAGTGCTGTATTTGCACAATCCTGTCTTTCACTAATATCCCTAGGTCAAAAAGTATCAAGTCTGCTTAGCCCAAAATATCAATAATTTTTCACAGAAAAGTCTTGAGTTTTTTTCAACATCTCAACATCATCAGTTGCCAATCTATTTACAAGTTTTTATTTATGTATCAAATTTTAAATTTAGTTTGGATATTTTTAATTACAATTCACATGCTTATTGATATAAATGCATCCATGTACATGCATATATATATATATAGAGAGAGAGAAATTTTTAAAAATCATTATATATAATCTATATATATATGTGTGTGTGTATATATATATATATATATATAGAAGTAAAAAGTGGAAGTAAATCCGACAATATAGAGAAAAATTGATAAACAAAGTAATCCAAGAAGAAGAGTTTAATGAGAAAGAAAGTCAACGTTATAACGTTTCAGTTCTAACAAACCATCATCAGGATGAGGAAGGATGATATCTGGTGATGTTAAATCACTGATGGATGTTAAATGAAATAAAAAAAATCTTTCTTGGTGAACAAATAGAACAATTAAGTTTTATAGAATATTCTTAAACAGTCATATAACATATTTCTAAACATGAACTCTGATTTATTGATTTTCCCCTTTCCCTGTATATACAGTATTTCCTCCTTGTTTTAGTATTTTACTAAACATCCGCCGGTGATTTAACATCACTAGATATCATACTTCCTAGTCCTGATGATGGTTCATTAGAACCAAAACATTATCTCGACTTTCTTTCACATTAAACACTTCTTCTTGGATTACCTTGTTTATCAATTCTTCTATATGTACATATATATATATATATATATATTTGCTCGTCAACCAACAGTGGTGTGTCTTTGCATAGGAGTCTATAGGAGAATGTCATACATGAGTTCATCCACATATATATGGCATTACTGACATCAATACACACAAACCTACTCATTAACACACACTCATTTATATATATATATATATATATATATAAATTGATACATACGGCTACTAGGTTTTTATTGGGTTAGGTTTATGTAGGCGAAATTAAGGTGCTTTGGGGGTGGGTGTCTAGTCTGGTTGTGAATTAAAAAAGTTAATTTCAACAATTTTTTTTAGTTGATCTAAGAAATCCCGTTAATTCTTAGAGCATTGATTAATGTCAATGCTTTTTAACAGGATGGAAATAAATTTATTATCTTATTATGTGACCGATTGTTGGTTTTTTATTTTGAGGGAAAAAAGATTATTTGCTCAGTAGATTTTATTTGAATTGAGCTCTTCACTGAGATGATTTAACTTTCAATATTCTATATTTAAAAATCAAATTGTCTTGCTTGGAATTGTTCCCAACTCAAGATTAACTGGATTGATTACTGACACATATATATATATATATATATATATATTTGTTTTCGAATATATATGAGAAGTATGTTCTACTTTAGAGTTTTCACAATATTTCCAAATATATAGAAAATACTTTGGTGTTTTTAACCCAAAAAATAGACATTTTAGAGGTGTGTTATCTTAAAATTTCGTTATAAAAAGACTATTTCTGCATAATATTGTTAGCCCTAAAGAACTCTCTGCTCCTTGTAGGGCCTTGTTAGTTCATAGGGAAAGGGAGACAAGAAGGAATTATCTCCCTTGTTCAAGATTATATAAATACTGAGCCAACTACATTTTTATAGAAGCCATGACTGTTGGGCTGATATATTGTATGTTAATTGGGTTTTACTCAATATTTCATCTACCAATATTCTACAAGCTGTTAATGTTCTGAACTGAACAGAATTTAATTTTCAATGACTTAAAATAATGGTTATCAAATTTAAAAGAGTAATAAAAATGTTAAATTTTTAATTATTTAAATGCTTACCTCGTTAATGGATTTTAAAAAATAAACTGATATATATATATATATATATATATATATATATATATATATATATATTTACCAACCCCTCCACTCGGGCAGGATATGACACAAGGTCAATTTTTAAGAGGAGTTTAACAGGTTTGAATTCAGAGTTTTCCTTATCCTAGACTAGTTGCCTCACAAAGGCTGAAGAACCCAGTCTGCCCTACTATTGGATCATGTATTATATATATATATATATATATAAAGAGGAAAACTGCAACACAACATCTATTTATTAGAATGCTTACTAAATGACTCGAAGGGAGAGTAGAATATTTCTGCTAGAAGTAATAATAATCCTGAATAAACAAATAGAGCTTCAAGTAACTATTCTTAATATGAATACTTTGTACACAATTATATGGCAACAAATATTCATATCTAATATGAATAATATTCCTACAAATTTATTTGTCTTAGAGATGGAATTCTAACAAGTTGTATCAATCTGAGTCACAGTGGACCTAGGAGTAATGAAAGGGTGATTCCAGATACCTCAGAACTCCAGAACTTGTGGTTGACATTAAATTATTTTTTGTTTTGTTTAAATTGCACATTTTATTGGTCAATAATTATTTACTTGCACACAGTTATATGACATCAAGTATCACACAATTGTATGGTTTCAAATAATATTCTCAACCCAGTTGGCTGGGGCTGGAAAATACACCAACTGCTTCTCTGCAGAGGGATAAACCCCTTCCCCAATGAGTGTTCTGGATATGACATTAAACCATCTGATGGTGAGGCTTCAGTGATGCGGAAGCATTGCCATTGCTCCCAGTTCCACTCTGGCCGTGAGTGGTAGCACCTGAAAGAGTCCTATTCATAGGTCAAATAGAACTGTTTGATCATTTAACTGATGTTTAATTGAATCATTAGTGATACACAGCAATACTCAGTATCATTTAACTTTGTTGACTTATGCTAAATTGAATTATTAGAAATAGAACTGTTTTTCATTTGTGTGTATCTACAAATCATATTGTAATGAGAGAAATGACTTACCGCTGAGTCCAAAGAGAACATGAACATATCTCACATGCAGGGTACTGTTAGGAAAGAAACATGGCCATTCTTGGAGGTACAGTTTGTAGGACACCTGTCTCGTCTCCAGCAAGACAAGAGTTGTGCTCATGCAAATTTTGGCCAGTCTGGACTAGCATAAAATCACAAACAGCAGCAGTAGCTCTGATTCGGTGGTCACTGTTCTTGCTGATGATTGGACAAATGTTGTAACACAGCGAGCAAGAAAAGAAAGTGAGAGAGACGCTACTTGTGTGTCTGTGATGGCTCTCTGTGAAAGGGAGTCCTGAAATCCATTTACTACTGTAACCTTGAAGCTAAGTACAAGACAGAAGGAACTGCAAATGGACATCGGACTTTCATTTCTACAAGCTATTTCGGTGATTATGGCGAAGGTTCACATAAGCAGTGACATCATGAAACCATTTTCCGGCAAAGGTGATGTGGTGGCATGGCTGAAAAAGATCAGGCAGGTGGCAAGACTTCAGAAAGTGGATGATGTAGCTAGCTTGCTACTATTATACCTGTAGGGGGACACACACTAGCTTGACCGATGACGTGTTCACAGCATACAGAAAGCTGGCCATAGTCAAGTGGGCCAGCAAACGTGTGGATGTCTTCATGAATAAGATCAGGCAGTTGATTGGATTGGCCAGATTCAAGGGAGCCAAAATGGAAAGACTCACCTATAACTGGCCTTCATCACAGGATTCCCTGACACCAACTCCATTGAACTCCAACAGGCACCGAATATCGAACCTCTGACCATGGGGGATCTATTAGCAAGAGCAAGAGTGCTGACAATGACTGGGGACCAAAGCCAGGACATAGTCGCAGTCATGTGCTCACCCTCTAGTGGTGCCACACTTCCTACCAAGAGTGACCCTATCACCAGTATGAGATATAACAGGTGCAGTGGCAAAAGCTATTTAGCAAAGAAGTGCCGGAAGCGTGGAACATGCTGTTACCGATGAGGGGAAGTTGGACACTAAGCTCAAGACTGTTTGGGAAATGAAATGGGACAAGGCATCGGCACCAGCCCTCTTCCTAACCAAGATGTAAATACAGAATGAAGAAGGGAGGAATGCAGACAAATAGACCAAAGGCCAAGAAAGCTAATGACTATGCACAAAGCTGTATACGTTAAGAAAAGAAGGAAGAGGACTCACCAGCATTGAGGATTGTATAGATGATTGAATTCAACGACTTGAAGACTACATTAAAAAAGATCAAAGAAAGATTAATTACAACAACTATTAACAGCAAAATAAGTACAGACAAAAAATCAATAACAACTAACAGAAATGGGAAGAAAAACAGCTGTATGGATATCTAAAGTGACAAACTAGCAACATTGCGCATGACAAGACATGGATATTAAGATAGGTCCATTTTTGAACTGTAACGTCTCCCATGTGGTGAGAGTTGCAATAACAACTAACAGAAATGGGAAGAAAAACAGCTGTATGGATATCTAAAGTGACAAACTAGCAACATTGCGCATGACAAGACATGGATATTAAGATAGGTCCATTTTTGAACTGTAACGTCTCCCATGTGGTGAAAGTTGCAAAATAACATTAAAAAAATTATCTTCAAAACTTAGTCCTCCTTTGGGGAAATGATCGTAAAATTGTCATTAATTTGGTGTTACCCGAAAAGATAAGTAGGTCAAAGAAAACAAAAGTAGAAAATACGTTTAATAATAGTTCTTTAATTGCAATATCTATAATGTTCTCAATAAATCGAATAAAAGTAAATAAAATTAAACACTGTAAAATTCTTAATCTAAAATACAAATATTTTACTTACGAATGCGGTATTATTTTTATCTGGTTAATTTTAAAGTGTGCACCGGTAGAAGTTATCCCCCTTTAACTCTAAACACTATTTTATCCCCCTTTAACTCTAAACACTCTATTTTATTTTATGTTAAGATAGACAATTATTTTTAAAAAAAACCCTCAATACTCACTCTTTTTATATTCAAAGTTATTGTCTTTCATTGACAAGGCTGTAGTGTTTATGTGTTCATCTCGCAACTTGCATTTATTCCGTTGATAAATATATTACTTTTTTATCATATTTTTCTAATTTTATTTTCAATTCTAAATTGGAAATTTTCATTCAATTTTTGTAATTTCTGATATCATACAATACATTTTCTTTTTAGATATTTTGATTAAAATGATGCGAAAACGCTCTGCAATTTCTACATACAGTAATAATGCTAAAAGTTTTTTGGGACCACCTTCTCTATTAGATAAAACAGAACCCCAAATTCATAGACAAATTATCTAATACAGTTATTTCATAGTAAAACAGTTATCAACAATTAAAAGATTTTGCTTCGTCACCTATTGCTTCGACATCTAATGGCCAGGATACTTTTCTTTCCCAGTCATCTAGCAGTGAAGAAACAGATGAGTATTTTGAGCTGGTGAGACTTCACATGGGATCTTACAGCCTTATAAAAAATCCTTGACAAACTATCAAATTAATCAAGGGTGACTTTTCTTCCAATTTAGGAGTCATCCTCACTAATACCTTGTTCTTAGACTTACAAGCTATGGGCTTTTTCAAACCTAGCATTAATATAAAAAATTATCTTTGATAAATGCAAAATAGAGCAAAGGCAAGGATGAAATCAAATGCCCATCAAAGGCATAGGGAAAATGTGGAAAATATTGTTTATATTGATGGAAGAAACAACAAAGACACTTTGTTGTACAACTGTGAAAGCTTATGGAGAGAAAAAGCAAAGGGATCAGAATTCCACTTGACTTTCACAAAGGAGATGGGATATGAAAGTGAATATCTTACTCATAGGACTATCCCCGTGACTGGTGCTGTTCTTGCAGAAGTTGCTTCTGTTTTGGAAGAATTTAACAGCATGGCTACCCTTAAGACTGTTCTTGACAACAATATGAATACAAGTTGTGAGGCTGGACTTGTAACACTTCTAGAGAAAAAGATATAGAGAAACTTACATGCCATTGGTTGCTCCCTGCATCAAAATGAACTTCCTTTTAGAGTTCTTTTCAACAATGTTGATGGTACTTCAAGAAGCCCTATGACATTCACTGGTCCACTAGGTAAATTGTGCAGAAATAAAAGTAAAAGTAAAGTTGGCGACCGTAGTCGAGGGTAACCCGTAGGCTCCCTTTTCAATAGCTACTACACCGAGGTGTAGGGAGGGCACTACTCCTTTCCCTGGATTGCTCCATTTTACCCTTGATACCTACCTTATATTGCTGAGTGTTAAGCAAGGAGGTATCAAGTACCATTTTTAAAGTCTTTGGTATGACTCAACCTGGGATTGAACTCCGGTCTCCCGGACCATTAGCGAACACTCTACCCACTAGGCCAATGAGCCGGTAACCCCAAATAACATTTACAGCAGTTGATAGTCCTCTAGATACTTTTTCTTTTATTATTAAGGAAATAGATCTGAGTTGTGACCAGAGACTTCTCTATATGCAGTAGGGATTTCCAGAGGAAAGGAGAACCCTACATTTAGTGGATGGAAAATTAGGCCTTTTAAATCAGGCAAGATAGTTGACTTTGGCCATTAGGCTAATATGTTTTGGGCTAGAGATGCTCACCTAGAAGAAATGTCTACCAAACTCTACAACCTTATTAAACTCATCGTTAAGGTATATGTAGTCAGCTGGTTTGAAATCAAAATGGATTACAAGTTCCATAACCACCAATTGTATATTTTCAATATGATCAAAAGGATTAAGCAACAGCCATTTGAAATCCAACACATTGCATTGAAAAATATTCAGCATAATGCTTTTGCTCTATTGCCTAAAAATATTTTGTACTCAATGGTGAAGTCAGATGAACTGAAAGAAGCTATAAAAAATTTGGGCCATTAAGTAAACATTTATTCATATAAAAGTGATTAAATTGGTTATGTCAATTTATAGAATCATTTTAAAGTTGTTCTCATTTCATCATAAAAATTAAAGCAAGCAGGATTACCTTTTTTAGTTAACTCAATAAATTAACTTTTATATTCTTTCAGGAGTGGAGAACCAGCCAAGAAAAGATTGAAAAGAATAACCACAATAAATTTTGGAGCTATGCATTGGTCCAACTTGATTACCCTTTCGCAAAGTGCAAACCTGCATTTACTGAAAGATTTTCTGAAAATTACCTTCTGGAATCCTTAATGAACGGCATAAATCTGGAGTTGCTAGACTTGCCCTCACATTCTCAAAGTGTAGAAAGAACTGTTAAGTTAACAACAGAAGCTTCGCAATCGGTGTATAGGCTTGAAGTAAGACACAGACATATAGTTGCCAAATTTTTGTGTCATAAAATAAGGCCTTCCTTTGCTTCTAAGGGTTCTGACATGGAGTAATTTGACACTATATATTAATAATTACCAGTCAAAGTTAGTCAAATGTTCCAAATATTTTTTTGAGGGGGAGAATATTCTAAATGAAATGATCTCCCAATTTGTGACCAGCAACATCTATATTGTTTGTTTTCCTTTTGTTTCATTCATAACATAAAAAATCATCTGTTTTTTCTATCTTTTAAAATGTTATCACTATTACAGTTTACTGAGGTAAGAAACAGTATATCAAATATGTTGGAGAGGGGGCATATTTTAAATTAGAATTCTAGTTATATTTTATTCATTTCATTTTAATAAAATGACAACCTTTTCTGGCTTAAATATAGAAATTGCTAAATCTCTTAACAAATTTCTAGGCCAAATGATGCAAAAACGAAAATTCTTCATAGGTATTAGCAGACGACATTTGATGTTATTTCCTCAAAAAATGGTGCAAGTAAGAGATCTAATTTTCAGTATCAGTAGTGGTTAGAGTGTTCACCAAAGGCCTAGGAGACCTGGGTTCAATCCCAAAGACTCAAAAAATGGAACTTGATCCCACCTTCCTTAGCACTCAGCATTATAAGGTATGGATCAAGGGTAAAGTGGAGTAATCCAGGGAAAGAAGTAGCAACCTTCCCTACACCTTGGTGTAGTAGCTACTGAAAAGGGAGCCTTCTGGTCACCCTCAACTACAGTGGCCAACTTTACTTACTTTACTTATTCATTATACCAACATACAACTTTCACTGCTCGAGAGAATTTGATTTTAAAAAAAACGAGAAAAATCAACCTACCCTAATGAACATGGCTATAAAAGGGAAATCTCAAGAGAAGAACTGAATTTCTTCTAATAGCAACACAAAACAATGCCATAAGGACCATAAGCAAAAATTCATAATACACAACAGAATAACAATTTTGCTTTGTTTTTATGGCATATCAATCACTGTAAGTTATTTAATGCTAAATTCTTTTTATACATATATATCAAATATATGATTTCTAAACACATTTTGTCAAAAACATTTTTCAATGAGCCTGAGCTCATTTTTTGCTCACAGTTAAATAGTTTCACTTATTTCTAATACGAATAATTCTATTTACAATTAATCATTTGTTTGCACACAGTTAAATGTTCTCAACTATTGCCAATTAAACTTAACAATTCAATTAAGCATCAGTCATTTGTTTACACCCAGTTCTATTTCAAACAATTTAGTTTAGCATAAGTACACATGTCAAACAGTTCTATTTGACCCAAAAATAGGATCCAATCAGGTGCTACCACTGCGGGGCCAGGGTAGACCTGGGAGTGATGGTCATGAAGTGGTACTCTACATTCCCCAAAGCTCCAGCATTACTGAAGCTTCACCATCAGATTGTTTAGTGTCATAGCCAGGACACTTAATGGCAGAGTCTCACCCCTCTGCATAGATGCAGTTGGTGTATTATGCACATCCAGCTAACTGGGCCAAGAATAGCAAGGGTAGATTAGGTAGAGAAAGAGATGAAAAGATAAATCACATTGTAAACAAATACAGCAAACTAGCACAAAAGAAGTACAAGAGTAAGTACGACTGAGTAGGAAAGGTGGTCCACTGGGAATAGTGCAAGAGACTGAAATTTGACCATAGGATTTTGAGATACAAATGGATCACCTATCCCACCAAGAAGACCAAATCTAGTACTAATTAACAGAAAAACAGAACTTGCTGTCAAGTGGATTTTCTTATTCTAGCAGACCACAGTGAAAATACCAGAAAGCAAAAAAATAGACAAATACTTGGACCTTGCCAGAGAACTAAAAAAAGCTGTGGAACATGAGGGTGACAGTGATACCAATTGTGATGGGTATGCTTGGAAGAGTTTCCAAAAGCTCAGAAAGAAGACTGGAAGAACTGGAAATCATAGGAAGAATTGAGACCACCCAGACCACCCATAGATAGAACCATAACATGTATTGCCACTCCAGGTCAGAGTGAACCTGAGAGCAATGGCAATGAAGATGTACTTTACATTCCCTACAGTACTGCGACTAGATGCAATTTAGTGTTATATCCAGATGCAAACCTTTGGATATCTTGAGACACTGCAGTATACAGCCAGTATATTCTAAGCCCTGTCAACAAGGTATATGAGAAAATTGATTTTTTTTTTTTTTCCAAAAAATTTCTTTAGAAATGTCCCAAAAGAATTTAAATTATGCAAAAAAATTTGTCATAGTAAACACATCCAATTTGTCATTGTAAAAGGCTTACACAAAAACATTCACCAGCAAATCTTTCATTCCAGATGCCAACTGGAAAGGGATCCAACCTTTGAGGGGTTTAAACCTAAAATTCAGCAACCAAGGGAAAGCTTTTGTCACAGTAAAAGGTTTACACAAAGACGTTCCTAGGAAAATATTTAATTCTACATACCAAACAGAAGATTAGTCAATTACCCAGGCTTTAGCAAAGTTGCAAAATTTTGTTCATTCACAGTTGATTTTCCCAACATAGAAAGCTGCAGACAACAAATCAACCGACATGATAGTCGGGCAAATAATTGTTGGACTTGCCAATAAGGAGCACCAGAGTCAAGTTTTGGTTGAAGCTGCCAACCTCACTACACTCGAGCAAAAGTTTGACCGACTTATCAGCTTGGAAATGACGGGCAAATCAACTGCGTGGTTACAAAATGAAGTTAGCCCATCAACCTCATTCTACCAACAAATATCTTGTCAAGAGTACTGGGAGGCTCAATAAGCCCAGAAAACTAAAATGTCCACTTCTTCACTGAATAAAAATCCTTGTGTGGATTATGGGAAGACATTTCACCCTAGTGGGTCAATTAGCTGAACAGCAGGAAAATTGGTATGTCATAATTGTGGAATTAGGGGCCACCCAAAAAAAGCTATGTCAGAAATCAGCTAAGATTGGAATCAAAACCATTATCAGATCAACATGGAGCAAAACTGAATGCAGCTCATTCACTTTTTCAAACACTAGTTTGAAACCGCCCCCTTATTCACTATGCTAAAACAATATGGAGCCATAAAATCGGTTCGATACCGTCCAGGGCGGTGCTTCATTTTTTGTAGAATGGGGATCGCTGATAATAGAAGATACCATAATGCATTAAACTCAAAGGTCATTTGAGTACACTCAGACTGGTACAATTAACCATGGTAGTCATCGCATCCTCATGTTCAGCGATACAGGGACTCAAACTTGTCTAAGTGGACCAGAGGCATCAAAATAGTGAAGTTGCCCAGAAAGATACCTCAAGCAAACTAGTTATTGGATACATGGCATTACAAACAACCAGCTTAATATAAAGGGCGTGTTGTTCATGCAAATAAGAATTGGCTTGAGAGAGACACAACAGTTGGTTTACATGTCAAACAGTAAATCTCATTTTTACTTGTCAGAATCTGCCTTATTGTCACCTGATATCCCAGCCCAGACTTCCCATCTCAACTCAAAGGAGGTCACTAAGGAAATAGCCAAGAGCACATGCCCATGTAGAGAATCCATTCCATTGATGCCTCATACCATCCCATTCCTTCCTACAGAAACCAATAGGCATCAACTGGAACAATGGATATGCAATCCCTTATAGCCCAACATAGAACAAGCAAATACCACAAGAAATGAACCAGAAGATATAGAAATGAACAACACCACCAATTCAATATGTCCAATAATACAAAATAATATTGAAGAACACCAATATCGGGTCAAACAATGGTCATGTTGAAAAATGCAAGCACTTCAAACTATCATCACAAATGTGAGGACAAGTGTATACCTATTCAGAGGTGAACCTGCAACTGACCACATCAATAAGTCCCATTGTTAGAGAGGGGAGAGGGTATGCAGAGTAGAAATGGATTGTCCCATTGAATAATAGGATCTTCAATAGGCAAGCATTGAAGTACAGAAGTTACCTCCTCTGATGATATAAAAGAGCCAAGTCTTTAGAGGTAGAACTTTATTTTTTTACACTTGATACTAAATAAAATAATTAAGTATCTATACTTCAGCTTCATTGTTGCTACTTCACAAACTCCACCAAAATTTTGATTAAAATATAATAGTTTTTGTTGTGGTTGTTTTTTGATTGCTTTTCAGCAGATTATTTTAAATTGGAGTTCAATTTTATTAGTCAGTTGTTTTTTTTTAAATGACAATATTTTTCATTATTTGAATTTTAGTGATAAAAATTTGAACATTGAAATTGAAAGAAAAAAAAAGTTAGGGAATTTTTCGATTTTGTAATTTTTTTTCTTTTTCCGTTTTGAATCTTACACACTTAAATTCACCAAAACTTTTTTCCTTTTTCACAACATCAATTGTCATTATTTGAAAGAAAAAAAGACTCTTTAAAACTTTTATTAATGTTTTACGATTTACTATTTTTTAAATAAAAGGGAAGACGAATTAAAATTGCTTCTCTTAATCATCTTACATAAACAGCTATTTTCATTTGGATTTGTTTTTCTATATAACCATTTTTTTTTACCACGCACATTTTTAATACCGTTTCATGGAGAAAAATAAAACATCACAAATCAAGAGCTTAAGCAAAAATAAATGGTTTTGAAGTAAGTTTAAAAGAAGTACAGCTTTCATTTTCTTGGAAAAAAATTTATAACTAGCTTATTCAACTTTACTAATTTTAATAATAGTTTTTATTTTTCTCATCAAAAATTTCTAATCCAATTCTTAACGTTTTTTCGTTTTATGACTTTAACAACTTAATAAACAATTAAATGTTGCCCTACAGTCTAAATTAAATATTTCCATTTCTATAAAATATACACAAATAAATTTTATATCAGAATTTTCTATTATCTTCTCGCTATTTGCACAAAAGATTTAAACAAAACAAAAAAAGGAACAAAAAACACAAAAAAAAATAATTTTTATATAATTTTAGGTTTTTTCTTTCTCCAACGTTGGTTTCCCGCTGAAACGACTTGGTTCAACAACGGTCTTTTTTGTTTTGTTTTCGATGATTAAGTCGTTACAGTTGTCACTAAATTTTTTTCTTAACCAATGAGAATTATGTTTCTTATATTTCTATTTACAATAATTTTTGATAAAGTATCATTTTTTTTTTAAATCAAATAATCTCTTACCATTAATTCTTATGTATATTCACAACGTCAAAACTGAAGAAGGGAAGAGGACTTAACACCGGTGTTGTGTATTAATATGTCCCTTCTGTAAAACTGTTCCGTGTGCAAGACCACTGATTTTTATCAATTTTTGACTTGTATTTTTTCATCTTTTTTCCAGTTGCTTTTCATAGTGACGTCCTGTCGACAAGACCAACAGTACATCGACCCCGTCAAAAAGGGAGTGTCTCGTGTATGATACTAAACTGTATCGGCTGGTGAAGCTGCCGTTCTGAGGAATCACATTTTCAATACTATTACTCCAAGATCTCTCTGATTAAGAATAGTAGTAGGGTCGTATCAACGGATCAAAATGATCTGAATTATATAGAAATTCTTGTAATCATATAACTGTGTACAAATTATTATTAAACCTTTTTATTGTAACCAAATGCACTATAATTATAAATTAGATGAAAATATTTCAAAAATGTTAATCAAAAGAAATATACTCCCCACTGATCCTAATAAAAAAAATAAAACTCATCATATACTATAATAAATTTAAAACCTCCAACTTAATTATTAACAATAATTCCTCCCCCTCGATTGAGGTTTTGCAAAACACTAACATTGTATATCAATCTAAACGTACTTTAGGAGATTGTATCTCTGAGAATAAGTATATACATTGGCTTAACATTAACTACTCTATTGAGACGAGTCACTAATCATCTATCTGATACCAATTCAATCGCACCACATCTAAAAAAAAAATATTACTTCCTAAAAACAAAGTTTGGGAAAATTCTTAGCGAAAACACAACAATATTAGAACAACAAAATAACAAACAAAAATTACAAATTCTCGAGGCACTCCATATCAGAATGAAACAACCCAAACTCAATAGAATTAATTCCGAATCCAGTACAAATGTACTTAAATGGCTTTAGCTACTGATGCTACTTATAGAAATGAATAAAATGCTACAACACACTAGCATAAATAATAAACACTTACAAAGTAGTAATGTACATGCAAAGGTCACACCGCTTTTGCAATATATACACTTCTGATGATGACCCAAGATCAGGCAGAAAGTACTAGGGTAACAATTAGTTATGGGAGTTTTGTCAACCAATTCCCACTGGATACTATAAAATCAATTGGGCAACTGGAAAGGACATATACAAAAATATGTAGACAAAACATGTCTGTATTGTTCAATAAAATATGCATTAAATTATTAGTAAGTAAAAAGTAAAGTTTGCAACCGTACTCAAGGGCAACCAGAAGGCTCCCTTTTCAAGAGCTACTACACGAAGGTGTAGGGGAGGACGCTGCTCCTTTCCTTGGATTGCTCCACTTTACCCTTGATGCATACTCTCTAATGCTGAGGGTTAAGCAAGGAGGTATCAAATACCATTTTTAAAGTCTTTGGTATGACACAACCTGGGATTGAACCTCGGACCATTGGCGAACACTCTACCGGGTGTTCGCCAATGGTCCGAGAGACCTGGGTTCACTAGGCCAATGAGCCGGTCAAATTATTAGTATTAAATAGGAATTTTTGTAACCATATAACTGTGTACACATTATTAATATTTGTTAGGAATACTTGAAATCATATAACCATATTTACCAACCCCTCCGCTTGGGCAGGAGATGACACAAGGCCGATTTTTAAGCGGAGTTTAACAGGTTTGAATTCAGAGTTTTCCTTCTCCTAGACTAGTTGCCTCAACAAGGCTGAAGAACCCAGTCTGCCCTACTATTTACCCATAGCTGGAGGGAGAATGATTGGATTCATACCTTTCCCAAGGGTATTAGTGTTATGTGAAATGCTATCAGTCTCGTCCAGAATTTGAATTTGGGTTGCCGTGTCTATTTCCTACGACAATAACCATTACACCATAGGCATATAACTGTGTGTAAATTATTAGTATTAAGAATAGTTACTTGAAGTTATAATTGTTTGCAAATTGGTTTCAAGAATTACAAACACTAATAATTCTATTAACACAGTTAAATAGTAATCTTGGCTATCTAATATTAATAATTTAATATCAATCAATTGTTTGTATTCAGGAAATTGTTTCAAGTATTGCTCTCCTTAATATTTTAGGTGCACTCAGTCAAATGGTTTCAAGTTTTAATATTCACCATTATTTATTATTTGTCTGTAAAGATAAATAGTTCCAAGTATTTCTATGTAACACTAACAATTAAATTTAATATCAGTCATTTGTTTTCACAATTAAATGGTTAAACAGTTCTACTTGACCCATAGATGAGACCCTAATATGCACAACAACTCTGAGTCGAAATGGACCTAGGAACAATGACAATGCAGGGGTACTTCACATTCCCCAAAAATCCAAAACTGAAAACCCACCATCAGATGGTTTAGTGTCATACTCAGGACACCCACTGAGAGGTCTTACCCTTCTACAAAAATGCAGTCTGTGTATGCTACAGCCTTAACCAACAGGGTTTCAATTTTCATGGGTTATTTACAGCCAAAGCCATCTTAGTAGAATAACAGTAGGAGTACTGTTTAATCCATAGTTGCAGGGATAAGGGAGGTGGGGGGTCATACCTTTCCCAAGGATATTAGTCTGAAACTGAATGTAATAGCACGGCCAGAGTTTGAACTCACTTACAAGATGTCGCAGTTCAGTATGATAACCACTACATCACAGTGACTCTCCCACCACAAGTATCATAAAAATAACAATTAGACACTTACACAAAATAAATATTAGTCAATTACATTAATGATAATTAGTCAATTACACAAAATAACAATTACACAATTAGTCAATTGCACAAATTAATGATAAGCCAATTACACAAAATAACAATTAGTCAATCACACAAAATAAATATTAGTCAATTACACTAATGATAATTAGTCAATTACACAAAATAACAATTACACAATTAGTCAATCACACAAAATAAATATTAGTCAATTACACTAATGATAATTAGTCAATTACACAAAATAACAATTACACAATTAGTCAATCACACAAAATAAATATTAGTCAATTACACTAATGATAATAAGCCAATCACACAAAATAAATATTAGTCAATTACACAAAATAACAATTACACAATTAGTCAATTGCACAAATTAATAATAAGCCAATTACACAAAATAATAATTAGTCAATCAAACAAAATTTACAATGGCTAACTTGCTTTTCTCTTTCCGATGTATGCATTATCTGAAAAAAAATGCCAAGTTTTATTGTGGGGTGGAAATGGGATGTTAGCAAAGATAGAAATAAATTTGAATTGTTCAAGGAAAGAAAAAATGAAAAGCAAGAATCACTGAAAGAAAATTAAAGACTGCTTCAAAATCAAATAGAATTATTCGCATATCTACATGATGAGGGTCTGCACACGCCAAAAATCAAGAACTTGCAAACAGAAGACCAACCCCACAATTCCAGCAATTTGTCAGTTTCAAAAATATATTGAGGAAAAACAAGTCACTGAAATAAAAGTAAAGAATGATCCAGAAGTACCTGTCACATAGTGGTTGGTTGGTTGTGTTTAATGGCATATCAACCCTTGTAGGTTATTTAATGCCACATCCTCTTTATTTTTATGTATGTCATATATGTATGATTTGTAAATGAAGTTTGTAGGTAACAATTTTTAATCAATCCAGAGCCCATTTGTTTCCTTACAGTTAAATAGTTTCAAATATTATTATTTGTTTCCTTACAGTTGAATGGTTTCAAGTATTTGTATCTCACACCAATAATTTGATTTAATGTTAATAGTAAGAGTTCTATTTGATCCATAGCTGGGACCCTAACAGGTACGATTCGGGTCAGAGTGGACTTAGGTGTAATAGCAATGAAGGGGTACTCTACATTCCCCAAAGCTCCAGGGCCGAAGCCTCACTATCTGAAGGTCTAATGTCATATCTTGGATACTCATTGTGGGCGGGGTAAGGCAGTCTAACCTCTCAGCAGAGATGCAGTTGGCATATTCTACTGGATAGTGGCTAACATGCTGGACTGCAACATCATAGTAGCCTCAAACTCCAGTCACACAATTAAATTCATTTTCAGACTATTGGGAAAAGTATGAACCCCCCTTACCCACCCCTAGCTATGGTTTAAATAGTACAACTGTTCTTTTACCAAGATAGTTCTGGCATTAAATAATCCATGAAGGTTGTAGGCCATTAAACAAAGAAACCGAAAGAAGGATACAAGTTGAGATTTTTTTCCATTAATGTTATTTCAAATTCAAACATCAGGGTAAATCATCTTCTTCCTCTTGTTAAGAACAAGAAATTGACATTTTGGAGACTATGTGATTCATTTAATCTAATCAATAATTTCTGCTGTCTTTAACTCCATCAGCAAGAAGAGTGTTGTTTATCACAAGATATTTTTCAGGAAATACCACAAGTGTGAATGCAAGAGGAATAAGATCCCTACTTTTATATATATATTTATATACACACTCTTGCTTTTACATGTAATTCCAAAAACTGTTTATCAAATTTTATGAGTCTATTAAGTCTTTATATGATCCCATTACAGGTAGGATTTATTTAACAAATATGTCATATATATAACAAAGTTATCACAGGTAACAAAAATGTGAACTATCAACAGATTATTGATCATATGGAAGTCTCATTTATCTGATAAAATAAAATAGGACTTCTTCCAAGTGGTGGCTATATCAGTACTACTGTATGAATGCACCACATTGATGCTACGTGCTGTTTTGAACATATCCTGAAAGCAACACCTCACAAAACAGCAACTGTATGGCCACTGAACTCCCATCTCACAAACCAATCAAGTAAGTAAGACAAATAAGACACATAGAACACTGCTGAAAAAGTAATGACAAACTCATAAGTGATGTTTTTCTACACATGGATGCACTAGTATTGGCCAGCCAGCAAAAACTTACATCAGCTCTGTATGGACACTGGATACAGCCAAGAGGAACCTCCAGGAACAATGGATGATAAGGACGGATGGAGACAGAGAATCAGGGAAATCCATACTGTCAGTATGATTTGATGATGATAGCACAGTAAATAATATTACATATACAGTGACACAGTGAATTCTTACAGTAGGGAAAAAATAAAACAACATTTATATCATACAATGGTTGAATCTTGTTTCTTTATAACTGCCCACCAACTTTATTGCTACTCCAATACTTAGCTTGAATCATTTATTGCATTAAATAACCAAAGATAGTAAAGAAAAAATTATTTTAAACTGAAGTTTGTAATTAAAAATTCATTATATTAAAATTTTGGCATTCAGTCAGTATATAGACAGACAATAAAAAGAAAAGTTGGCTGGTTGGGTTTTAGGCCCATCAACTGAATTATTATTGATAATTTAGATAACTCTATTATTTTCATATTGCAAATATCAATCAGACAAGGATATAAAATTTACAAAGTGGATAATTTTCATTATTCAATAATTTCTTTTCCATAAATTATTCTTTTGTTTGTAATCATCACATCTCTAATTGCCAGAGTCTAAAGATCAGGATGTTAAAACTCATTCAATCACAGTTTTTACTTCCTTAAAATCTATTATTTAATAAAAGTAGATGTTTTACTAGGGAGAGTCAAATGTTTTGCAATATTTTGGTAACATACTAGTTTGCAGTTTATACATCATGTAATGGAGTAGTAAAAGGTATGAAATGTATCCATGGTGGTTGGTAGTATCATAGTGTTTAGTGCGCTAACACATAGTACATTGCTTGCATGTGTGATTTGAAAGTCGCACAGTAGTCTAATTTGGGAATTTATGCTTTACAAGTTGGAACTGGATCATAACATTACAGTAACAACCAAAAATATTCATTGTGCAAAAGGTAAAGGTACAGTTGATCAAAGTAACCAGATGGTTTAAGAAATTTCACTGAGGTTGCAAGAACTAGGACAGTCAGGCAAGATCAGGTAGGCCCAAAATCATGGATTCTGAGACTATTCTCCAAAAAATTTCATTTGACTTGCAATAGCCTAAATGATTAGCCAAGGCCAAGGTAGGCACAAAACAATAAATTTCATGGCCATTTTCCAAAAAAATTTATTTAGCTTGCAATAGACAAAACCAGGTAGGCATAAAACCATAGATTACAAGGACATTCTCCAACCCATAAAGACAAATCAGCAGGTATCACTTGATATTTCAAAGTTCAGTATTGTTCTCCAACTGCACAACTTCAGCAAAAGCATCTGATGCTGTTGAATTGTGCCTCATGCTACCAAAATATTGCAAAACTTTTGACTCACCTTAGTACTATAGAAAAAGCTACATATATGTACTATCAAAATATAGCAAAACTTGACCCACCCTAGTATTATAGAAAAAAGGTATATATACGTACTATCAAAATGTTGCAAAACTTCTGTCTTACCTTAGTGTACCATGGGTATAAAAATAAGACAAGGACACAAAATTTTCAATGTAGATAAATTTAATTACACAATTTTTTTTTTTTTTAGATTACGATCATCAAGAATTACAAAATTCTAAAGACCAGGATGTTGAAATGTGTAGAACTTATTCTATCACTGTTTCTACTTCCCTTAAATTTATTGTTTGTTTTATAAAAGTAGACAAGTTAATTGAATGTCATGTTTTTGACTCTTACGGATGGACAGTTATTTTTTCCCAAAATCTATATCCTTTAATAGCTGTTTCTTTTCTGTCAAACCTTATTTGATCTTTGCTCCATCTGCTTGAAGAGGGGACTCATTTTCGCTTTTCATTTATTGACAATAAAAGAAATGGTTTCTCTCCTGTGTGTATTCACATGTTGTTTTAGATTCATTATCTTGGAAAAGCTTTCAACACAAACTTCACATCAAAAAAGCTTCTCTCTAGTGCACATTCAAATGTTTTGTTTTTTTTTTAATTTGAACTGAAGGAAAATTTTTCCCTGCAAACATCACATCAAAATGGTTTCTCTACATGTGTAACTCGCCAACACAAAGGTACCATATCTTTGGTAAAAGGATCTGTTAGAGCAAACATGTGACACTGAAACTTGGAGGTGTGGGTTAATTAATTGAAAGCAAGCAGACTTATTGAAAAAGGTAAAAGAAGAGAAGCTTAGTAGCTTGAATATTATTTGGACAAAGAAAAACTTTAGGAAACCCAAACGATGACTGTCCCAGTCATCCTTTGGGTTTCCAAAAGATGACTGGGACAGTCATCTTTTTCCAATGAAGTTTAGAAAAGTATGTCAGGATTATTTCTGAGATTATCAGAAAGGAAATAGATTTGCTTTGAATTTTAAAAAGTGATCGGGAGAGTCTGATAAAAAAATCTTAATTGCTTAATTTGGACAGCTAAGATTTAGAAACAGAAAAAATGTCAGGATTATTTCTAAGATAATCAGAACTGTTCACATGAAGAATGTAGGGTGGTTGGTCCAACTGGCAAAATTTGGAAATTTTCCTTCACCTATGCATTTCTAAAATCAGGAACAAGGAATTCCTAAAACCCTGCAGTGAAATACAAATTAAAATAGCTTGGAGTTGATCCAGCCCTCTAACCCTAGAAAGGAGTTGGACAATTCCCCAAATTTAGTAAAGCTGTTTTAAAGAAAATTGGATAATGAGAAACTGACATGAAGGATAAGCAAATACCACACACCAGTTGGACACTGGACTCAGTATTTACTAAAGATTCTAGTGAGATGGTCAGCCATCACTCCTGAATTGAAAACTTGAGCCAGACTCTGAACACTAAAGAACATTCATATCTGTGTTGCAAAGTTAGTCGAAGTCAGAGAGAAAAGTCAGAGTTAGAAGGAAATCTGCCACTGCTGTTGTTAGAGTCCACATCAGTTTGAGAGTCCTCCTGAACCTAGACCTTATGCCAGACTCTGAATATGTGGCTTACAACCAGACAGTTTACAATTCAGTTGTATATTTCAGTGTCACTCGACTAAGACAGTAACAGGAAGGGTTAAAAGCCCTGTATATTACAAATGATATAAACAAGTTGTTACATTTCTATAACCCATGTTGTCTTTGTTTATTGTGTGTTGGAGAATTATTTTGATGTAATCGCAGCTCATTGACCTGTTCATCACTACAATGACTTCATCAAGGGTTCCACTGACTGGTTCCTATATCCAGGTTCAACCCCAGTTATTTGCATCATAAACATAAATGTTTAACTATATGACGTTATGAGTCAAGCATAGGTTGTAGAAAAAAAGAGAACAGATATATTTCAAAATCAGACAAATGATTTTCAAACTGAAACATTGTTTCCATATATATGTGATTGTATATGGTCTTTTAGATGCGAAATTGAGGAAAAATTCTCCCCACAGATGTCACACTCAAATGGCTTTTCTCCAGTATGTTTTAACAAGTGTCGTTTAAGATTTGAATTCTGGGAAAAGCTTTCACCACAAGTATTACAATGAAATGGTTTCTCTCCTGTGTGTATTCGCATGTGTTGTTTGAGATTCGTTATCTTGGAAAAGCTTTCGCTACAAACCTCACATTGAAAAGGTTTCTCTCCAGTGTGTGTTCGCACATGTTCTTTAAGATTTGAACTGAAGGAAAATTTTGTTCCACAAACATCACACCGAAAAGGTTTTTCTCCAGTGTGTGATCGCATATGACATCTCAGATCTGATTTTCGCAAGCATTCTTTCCCACAAATCTCACAGTGGAAGCATTTCTCTCCAATATGTATTTTCAGGTGTCTGCTTAGAGCAGCTTTCTTTGAATATTTTCTTTCACAAATCTCACAAGTGAATACTTTATCTCTTAAATGTATTTTCTTATGCCTTTTTAACTGTGACCACAGAAAAAACTTGATTCCACAAACATCACAACTGAAGAGCTTCTCTGCAGTGTGTCTTTGTGTGTGTCGTTTAAAACTTGAATTCTGGGAAAATCTCTCACCACAAAACTCACAATGAAAAGGCTTCTCTCCTGTGTGTAGCCGCAAATGTTGTTTGAAATTCGAATTGCGAGAAAAGTTTTCTCCACAAATTTCACAATGGAATGGTTTTTGTCCAGTGTGTATTTTTACATGTTCTATGAGGTTTGAACGAAAAGAAAATTTTGTTTCACAAACAGTACACTGATAAGGTTTCTCTCTTGTATGTGATCTCATATGATGTTTTAGAGTGGAATTTTGTGAGAATTTGTCTCCACAAACTTCACATTGGAAAGGTTTTTCTCCAGTGTGTGTCCGCATATGTTGCTTTAATGTTGTATTCTGAGAAAAACTTTCTGTACAAACTTCACAATGGAAAGGTTTCTCACCTGTGTGCTTTCTTATATGGTCTGTAAGATTTGACTTGTAGGCAAATTTTTTTCCACAAACTTCACACCGAAAAGGTTTTTCTCCTGTATGTGTCCGCATGTGTTGCTTAAGAATTGAATTCCGGGACAACTTTTTCCCGCAAATTTTACACTGGAAACTTTTTTCTTCAGTCTGCTTTGTGTTAGTCTCTGCTGGTTTTGATTGGAAAGATGTTTTCTCTTCATCAATGTTCATCTTAATAGAATCCAAACTAAAAATAAAGTGAAAGATATTAAAATAACATCTACTTTCATATAAAATACAATGTGTCTTTATATAGATAGTAAAAACCATATAGAGAAATAAAAAAGAAACTCCAATTATACAAGTTCTGAAATCAAAGACTTTATTTTTTTTGATAGTGTGACGCCATCTCCCAATCAAAAACAAAAAATAAAACAAAAGATATCAAAATAACATATACTTTTATATAAAACACAATGTGTCTTTATGTACTGCTTTAGAATTCAAAGTTTTATAAGATTTTAACAGAACAGGCATCACTTTAATGATAATTAGTAATTGAATAGTTATCTCCATACATCATAGTATTAATTAAAATTGTCAATATTATTAATGTAAAAATGCACAGCATGAAAAGACATTTACGTGTAATAGGAAAAAAAGTAAATATTAGAAATTTGCATTAGATAGGAATTAGAAAAATTGGGTAAGATTCCTTCAAAGTATTTTTAATCACAAAAAATCTTTTCCTATTTCTTCAAGTCCACCATATTTGAAACAAATTGCTTTCAGTTGAATTTTTTGCTAAAATTAATACACCTCAACCAGTTTGTGATCACAGATTGACTCACAGTAAAAATGATGAATACCACATTGAACTAGAGGAGGCATCATGCTGATTCAACTTGTTCTTGAAAACTTTAAGTAAGAATATGACAATGATAATGATGACCATGGTGATTTAAATAAAATATCAGCCAAAATTTGTGATGAACATTTCTAAGCAAATGATAACTAGACTATATCATTTGGTATATATCAATATATTTTTCAATAAAAAGCAAAGTTATGAACTCAACATTAAATCTAATTATAACCAATGAAGAAAATATCTTTTAACAAAAGAAAAAAAATTAGTTTTCCTTTATTTCTATGATAGATGCTTACACTTAGGGTTTTATCCCAGATTTCTATGTGAAAAAAAGAAAAACATGTTTAAGTAAACACAAGTTGAACCATTGTGTCTGCAGTTTGTTTACTTTATCAGTAATGTCATGATTTATTACTGATAAGCTACACTTCTTTTCTTCTAAAGTATGGTGATCAAAACATAATAATCCATATTTTTTATGTTAAGAAATCCTCAGAAATATTTGTCCGCTTTAGGGGAAGCTTTTTATATTGGTTTTCTGTAAAAAAATAAGTTGGTGACCTTAGTCGAGGGTGACCAAAAGCTCCCTTTTCGATAGCTACTACATCAAGGTGTAGGGGAGGGCGCTACTCCTTTCTCTGGATTGCTCCACTTTAGCCTTGATCCCTGTCTTATATTGCTGAGTGTTAAGCAAGGAGGCATCAAGTACCATTTTTTGAGTCTTTGGTATGACTCGACCTGGGATAGAACCCAGGTCTCTCGGGCCATTGGTAAGCATAAATGAAAAACCACTCAAAAAACCAAAACTATAAACATTTATTCTAACGAATTCCTTTTCAATTTTTTTTTAATCAGTCATATTTACTTATTCAGTATTTTTACATTACTTAACAAAATCCCATTCACTTGCAGTGAATGGAAAAGTTTAACCTACGGATGTCAATTTGAAAGGTATACAAAAACATTTACCATAATTTTTTCCCTATTTTATTAACCAGATCTTTAGAAGATTAAGCTATGAAAACAAATACAGTAAAAATAATGTTAAGAAGAGCAATATTCAACATTGTTTTACTGTTTTTGGAACTTAAAAACCAAGGCATCCATAGGAACAAAATAGACAAACCGTTATAAAAAATGTGAACAAAATCGAATTCTCCATGGAATTATCTCTTAAACATACCTGCACCTTCATTAAGAGAGTCAAATCAACAAAATGACTGGGGGGAGGACATAACTACAAAAATGCATTGTCTTCAGAATTTTGAGGAAAATTTCTTTTAAAAGAAACATCATCTTTTATTGATTTGAATACCGAAAATTTTATTAAAATCTGATAATTAGCCGATTTTGGAAGAAAATTATTTTTTAAAAAGGAGCTTTAGCAGGTGCGTGTTTTTGTTCAGCGCTACTTAAATGGCTTTAAAAAAGATAAACGTCTAATTTGATTTTTTTCTCTTTCTTTTTTATTAACCATACGGAAAATGAATAAAGAAAAAAATGCCTAGAAGAGTAAAGTTCAACCTTATTTTACCGGGGTTTTTTTTTATCTTGCGAAATAAGTCATCCGTACGAACAAAATAGGCAAACAATGATAAAAAATGTAAACAAAATCTATTTCTCCATGGAATTATCTTTAAAATGTAAAGATCATTTACCAACACCTTCATTACAGGAGTTAAATTAACAAAATAATTAAAGAGGTTGCAAAACAAAAAAAAAATGCCTTCAGAATTTTGAGTCAAAATTACTTTTAAAAGAAACCTCATTTTTTATTGATTTAAAATCCGATAATTAGCCGATTGGAGGGAAATTTAAGAAAACTGACCATTCAGCAAGTACGCGTTTTTTTTCATACCTATTTGTTACCCTATAGTTTGTCTCCCAAATTAAATATTTCGTCTTCTATGGTGTGAGCACAAATAATTTTTAGATCAGAATTTTCAATAATCGTCTGGCTATCAGCACAAAAGGTTTTAACAATAACAAAACCGAAATTTTATACAAAGTTAGGATCATGTTTTCTCTAACGTTGGTTTCCCCGCTGAAAACACTTGGTTCAACAACGGTTTTATTTTTGTTTTGTTTTCACTGATTAAATTGTTACTTTTTTTCTAAGCCATTAAGAATTACGTTTCTTATATTTCTATTTACAGTAATTTTTGATAAAGTATTATATTTTAAAATTAAATAATCTCTTACCATTAATTTTTACCTATATTCACGTCAAAACTGGAGGGGAAAAGTGGACTTAACACCGGTGTTGTGTATGAATATGTCCCTTCTGTAAAATTGTTCCGTGTGCAAGATGATTGATTTTTATCAATTTTTTTATTAGTATTTTTTTTCATCTTAATCCGAGAAGATTTTCATTGTAACGTCCGGTCGACAAGGCCTACAATACACCGACCCTTCCACTCTCACACAAATGGGTGTTCTGGGTAAGACTCAAAACAGTACCTGCTAGTGAGGCTCCAGTTCTGGAGCTCAGAGAAATGAAGAGTCACACATTCATTAATATTATTCCCAAGTCCACTCAACTCGAAGAAATAGTGCCTATTAGGGTCCCATATACCTGTTTGAAAATTATTAGCATTGGATAGGAATACTTGAAACTATACAACTATTATTTGTATTAAGAATAGTTACATGACACATGAAGCCATGTGCTTGTTTGAATTATTAGTATTAGATAGGAATACTTGAAACCATTTATTACTATCACTCCCAGAGCCACTCTGACTCGAAATAGAGGAATCTGTTAGGGTCTCTTCTATGGGTTAAATAGACTTGTTTGAAAATACAGGGTGGAATAATAAAATTGTCGCCATAGAAAAGATGACATGATTCCATTTCCGTTTAATGAAAACCGGTTTTCTTTTTTTGTTGCAGACCATCTACTAGTTGGCCAGTTGTGTACAAATTCCAAGAGTGATAGGAGCCTTCTATCATGTCTGAAAGTGACACAATGTTCAACGAGCGAGATCGGAGATGCGCCACTGTACAACTCATGCTCTCTGCTGATCCAAGTTATGACAACAGGACCATTGCCAGCACCCTCAAAATGCAAATCTGGATTGCCATGAATAACAGGGACATGCCCAGGGTGATGAAAACAAAGTTTCTGGCTATGGTTATCGTCTTTGGTGTGGTTTCAAGTGAGGGCCACATCATGTAACCTCACATCTTTGAAGTCGGCTTGAAAGTCAACACCAAAGTGTACCTGGATGTGCTGAAGAGTGTGGTGATCTCCTGGTGCAATCAGGTGGCTGTTGGCAGACCCTGGGTGTGGAAGCAGGACTCGGCGCCAGCCCACAAGTCCAAAGAGACCCAGGCTTGGCTTCAGAAAGAGTGCTACGACTTTGTACCCTTCTCTCACTGGCCTCCCTCCTTCCCCAACCTGAACCCGCTGCACTACTCTGTTTGGTCATATGTCGAGAACATCACCAACATGACCTCCCACAACACCAAAGCCAGCCTGATCACCGCTATCCACTGAGTATTCACCGAGCTCCTACCGGCGCTTGTAGAAAAGGCATGCTCCCAGTTCCAGATCCGTATTGAGGCGGTGATTGAGGCTGAAGGCGGCTACATTGAATAGATGTCAGCTCTACTACATAATCAAGTTACCTGAATTGATTTTTTTCAATAAAAGTTTTAAAATAAAGCTGTAGTGTTGTTTTCTTTAGGACGACAATTTTATCATTCCACCCTGTAATTAGTATTGAATAGGAATACTTGAAACTTTTTAATGGTGTGCAAATTTTCTGTATTTAAAAGAGTTATTTGAACTTATTATAGTTTACAAAAGATTATTATTATTATTCACTTGAAGCCATGTAATTGCTAGGATTATTAGAATTAGATAGGAATACTTGAAACCATATAAGTATGTACTAATTATTTATATTAAGAAAAATTATTTCAAGCTATAATTGTTTATAAATTATTACTATCATTAGTTATTTGTAATCATAGAATTGCTTGAAAAAAGACTGACTTCAGCATTAAATAACCCAACAAAGGTTGTTATACCATAAAACCAATCATTTTCATAACTGCTTTCTCATAGTAGAAATATTATCTTGAATTTTAATATTAGATGAAGCACTATCAATTTCTTTATCATTTTTTTTAGAAAAAAATTCATTGCTTTTCCTCTCATTCATTGGATATTACTAACAAGTTTTTCATAAAGATGTTCTCAGTATTTAGGTTAGTAGTAATTTAGGCAACTACATGTCCACTTGTCCACTTCCAGTCAAAAACTCTAGTAGCATGGTTATCAAACCTTTACTTTGTATAGCCTTGTTTAAGATTCATCTTTTACAAGACAAAAAAGACATAATTTATATTATATCAGCAAAGTATTTTCTGGTGGATTTATTTGCCTTCATTTTTATTTTCTTTCAATTTTAAAAGTCAGATGGAATCAACTTGCAAGTTTTGGTTTGGTTTCATTGCTTAATGACATATTAACCTTCATGGGTTATTTAATGCCAAAGCCATCCATGTAAAAGAATAGTAATGGTCCTAGTTACTCCAAAGCGGGAGGGATAAGGGGGTTCGTACCTCTCCCAAGAGTCTGAAATTGAACATGATAGTACAAGTGGAGTTTGAACTCACTACAATGTCACAATGCAACACGTTAACCACAAACTCCCTACCCACCCAATCATTTGGAAGTGATATAAAAATAATTTGACACTTACATAATATTTGCATTAAGGATAATTTTGATATTTTAACAACCATTTCTTTTTCATGAATTTATTCTTTTGTTCACAATCACATCATTAAAAACCAGGAATTTGAAACTTGTTCCATCAACGTTTAATTGGTTTGGTTTCTTTGTTTAATGGCATATCAATTTTTGCAGGTTATTTAATGCCACAGGCTTTTTATACATATATATTAAATATATATGATTTGGTTGGGTTGGGTTTCATGGCATATCAACCATTGAAAGTTATTTAATACCAAATCCTCTTTATACATATATATCAAATATACATGATTTGATTTGGTTGGCTTTTATGGCATATTAACCATTGTAGGTTATTTAATACCAAATCCTCTTAATACATATATATTTAATATATATGATTGGTGAACCTGAGCTCATTTCTTTGCACACAAATATTTCTAACACAAATAATTCTATTACTAATAATCATTTGTTTGCACACAGTTAAATGATCAAACAGTTCTATATCAAACAATTCAGTTTAGTATAAGTCATTTGTTTGCACACCGTTTAGACGTCAAACATTTCTATTTAACCCATAGATAGAACCCTATCAGGTGCTTCCACTCCTGGTAGAGTGAACCTGGGAGTGATTGCAATGAAGGGGTACCCTGCATTCCACAAAGGTCAAGTATTACTGAAGCCTCACCAACAGATTGTTTAGTGTCATATCCAAGGCACTTGTTGAGAGGGAGAGTTTTACCCCTCAGCAGAGATGCAGTCGGTGTATTCTACAGCTCTAGCCAACTGGGTTGCCAGCTTTACTAGGCTCTATAAGTGTTTACCTATGACATTATTGAGTCTTGAACTTGGTTGTACAAAAAAGGGAACAGCTATATTTCAAAATCAGACAAATGATCTTTAACCAGAAACATTGTTTATATACATAAATATATATATTCTTTAAGATGTGAATTTCTGGAATATATAATCTTATAGGCATGTTTTATTGAAAATGATAAAAAATTACTTAGCTTTAGAATTTTATTTAATATTAATCAGTTGTTTATACACAGTTAAATGGTTTCAAGTATAGTAAATGATTATATAGTTCTATTTGACTTGGAGATGGGACCCTATAGGATTTACACTCCTATATTTTTAAAATGGCTGTGATACCACTTGTTCCCGAAACAAAGATGGTGGACATCGGTAAACTAATTAGTCTCAAGAACCTATTGGTCAGGAAAGTCATGTGATTTATGCTCACAACTATGACCACACCTTTGATTTTATCCCACGCTTTTGGAGCCAACCACATGACAAGGATTGCCTGTACATACTCTCGTCTTCCAAGAATTCACTCTCTCACATTTTGACTTCCAGAGACAGCACTCTCTCTCTTCTTCATTTCGACTTCCAGAAATAGTTTGACCTTGCCAGTTAGTAAGACACAACTCAATATGCGTAACATGGGTACATATACATTCTGCAACTTTTTTCTTACCTGTTCTGCTTTTCAGTTAGACTTTTTCCAGTCAAATCCCGAAAGAGACAAATGACCAGCATGGGAGAAAACACACCCTCCTCGAATACATTGCTATATTTCTGTATATTGATACCTCGTATGAAATACTTAGTCAACATACATTTTATAGTCTACAGGACACTTTCACCATTATATTCGTGTTAGTTACTTACATACACACACACAGAGGAATATTTAACAAACTATATTAGAATATTTGTAATGTTTCCATTTATGTACTTGTTGTTATATAAATTTAATTTTGTTTGTCTTTTAATTGGAATCATTTTGAGATGAGGCTTCTTAATCTGAGAATTAATTATTTTATTTATTGCGGACTTTTTGTCTTCATCTTGGTAGTTTTTTTTTTTTTGTGTTGTTTCTTCTTCACTACGTTTCGGCTAAATTTCACCCACTGGTCTTCTTCAGGTGATTAACCGCAACCTCAGATAGGAATGCTGGGTATTCTAACCATATCCCCAGTAATTACTGCCTTCCATAGTTGTTGTCTATCGCACAACGTTTTTTTTTACCTTTGGGGCCCGTGGCGCAGCGAATAGAGGCGTTGAGTCTCTACGGTTCCAGGTGAGCATTGTCAGAAGATAACGGTTTCAATTCCTACCCAAGTCGGCCAGAGGGTTACTAGGTCAAAAAACGTGGTGTGATAGACAACAACTATGGAATGCAGTAATTACTGGGGATACGGTTACAAGACTCAGCATTCCTATCCGAGGTCGCGGTAAAATCACCTGAAGAAGGCCAGAGGTGAAATTTGACCGAAACATAGCGAAGAAGAAACAACACACACACACACACACACACACACAAAAAAAACCTACTAAGATGAGGACAAAAAGTCCGCAATAAATAAAAAAAATTCTCAGATTAATTTTATTTGTACTGCTTTAATTGAATGTCTTTTTTTTTTTGTCTGTGTCGTTTGACATTGTTTACTTCGTTTGCTTTTCAATTATGAGCCAACATAAATTGTGGGAGTAAAATATCCACCAAACAATATACCTTCCACGACCCTAACAGAAACTACCACTCCGGGTCAGATTAGCTTTTAATTTAGCTTTTTTTGCCACATGAGATGTCACAACGGTGGTTGTTTAAAAACTGTCCCAAGTCTCTGTTAGGGTAATCCGAGTACGGGTACTTTTGACCATCTTCAATCATTTTCAAGGACGAAGATAATCCTGCATAGTGGAAAGCAAAATCAATTCTAAAGGTTTACAAATCACATCATGCCCACCAAAAATTCCAGGAACTCAGGATTAATTCAGCAATCCACAATACAGTAGTATCAACGTTCTCGAAAATAACTGAAGACGACCCAAAGTACCAGACATGGATAGCACTATCAGAGACTTCGGACAGTTTTCAAAGCGCCTACAACTGATGCAACATTTCGTTTACTAAAAAGAAAAGCCCAATAAAAAAAATGAACACTAAATCCTTGCATGTCATTTTTCAATAAAACATGCCCACAAGTGAATCTGGCGTGAGTGTATAGATATATATATATATATATATATATATATATATATATATATATGGCTCATACAAAAAACACGCACTTTTTATGGGCAACGATATCATTTATTACTAAATAGTCACGCCCTTTTTCTTCCCTAATATGGATTTTTCTTAGGGTAATGATACGTATTTTAATTAATTCTCGGAAAGAGTTTGCATCTCTTAAACGATATTTTTATATTAGTTCTTTTCTATTATTTAGATGAAGCATTCTTTATTTAATCAGATTCACTTATTTTGAATTTTTACATTAATTAACAAAATCCTAGTCACTTGCGAATGTCAAATTTTAAAGGACTACAAAAATGTTTACCGCGAATATTTTTCTATTTTATTAACCACATCCTTTAAAGATTAAACAACGAAAACGACTTAAAGAAAAAAAAAAGGAAAAACTGCCCAGAGCCAAATTCTATTTTATTTTACTAGTTGTTTTTTTAAACTTCAAAAATAAGTCATCTGTACAAATAAAATAGACAAATCGTCATAAAAAATGTTAACAAATTCTAATCCTTCATGAAATTATCTTTAAAACATGTAAAAATCATTTTCTAGCACTTTTATTGAGGGAGTTAAATTAACAAAATTATTGAAGAGGGTGCATGACAAAAAAAAAAACAATAAAAATGTGTTGGCTTCAGAACTTGGAGGAAAAATGTCTTTTTAAAAGAAACGTCATCTTTAAATCTTGAAAGTTAAAATCCGATTAATTTCTTAAGAACTTTTTTTACGGCAGACATTTCTTCAGTAACAATCAGTTTTTAAAAATTAATTCAATTTTAATTAATTAACTTACCTTTTGATTTCAGATAATTTGTCTGTGAAGTAAATTCACTCGAAGATTGTTTTGTTTTGTTTTTTAAATCAATAATCTTTTTGAAAATTGAGTGAAATTCATTAATATCTTCTTTACAATAATTTTTTTTTAATTAAAATTATTTTTCTATTTATAAAAAATATAATTTAAATTTGAAAAGGGATTATAAACAGGATTAATTTGCTACAATACGATCAATTCGCAAACCGGTGTAAGATAATATTATGTGCACCCTGAAAAAATTAAATCGGAAGTTTGGCATGAACAACTTTTTTCAAGAAGCGGGATACATGAGATATAGTTCATCAACAGACCCCCCCCAAAAAAAAAAATTCAAGCCTTTTCCCTGCAAAACACCGTACACACAAGCACCTGCCTTAAAAATAAGAAAAATTTTATTTTTTTCCTCTCTTCGGTAAAAAGATATTTTCTGTATAAAAAATTAATTAATTAAGTCTTTATATATCATCATAGATATCAGTGTGATAAACATACGCTGTAGCCGTGATACATTATGGAATAATTAAGAGAAAAAGAAATTAATACTTGAAAAATCAATGTATTCAATATGTAGAGAAGAGGAAAATCTCATATTTTGTTTTGGCGCGCTATTTAATTCAACACTGAATTTCACCCAATCAGGATGACATATCCCATTCAGCCCGGACCTTCACTTCCGGCTAGGAAAACGGGTGAGCAGCCAAAACCACTCTCTTCGGTTTGAGACGGCGACCAGAACGGACGTGTCTCTGGTCGCCCCTGCTTAGCGATGCTTTTTAGCTAAACAAGCCACCCAGTGTGGACAGATCACTGTGGCTTTAACCCTAGCAGCAGCAACATGGACACTCAGCGAGGGAACCTTCTAATTTATGGATTCTTTGCGTCTAATATATTTTAGACCAAGGAATCCCAGTTGAATATGAATTAGATACGTTCAGCATGCCTTCCACAAGCACCACAAAAATTTACTATGTCGATCCGAGCGCCACTCCGCTCTCGACACAAAACTACACTGTGACTTTGAATACTTCCCTCACACGTCCAACGACACGCTGCCATTTCCAGCATCCCGCTAAGCCATTTCGTCTCAAACATCCTGCAAGCCTAAACACCACGAGTCTTGCAGCACCAAGAACAAACCGCCTCAAAGCTGCAAATAAAAACTTTCGCTGTTGTGTGTTGTTAAAGAAAAGTCTCGTAATTCATTTCTGTTGCCATAAAATATATAGTGTTCGGGAAAATAACTAATCCCCTCAAAACCGCCATAAAATGGTGAACTCGACGTGATTGGCACATTCTGAATTGCAAGACAAATAAAAAACTATTCATAACAACACCTTTCGACCTACTTCATCTTCAACCAACCTTTATATACCTTACCACACTCGGAGAGGAAACGACACAACGTAAACACACATACGTTACACCCTTTTCCTCGCTGAACCAAACAAACTTTTCCTCACTTACCAACAACCTTCTGATAACAAACACAGCCTTACGAACATGCATCAAACCCAACGAAAAAAAAGAAACAAAATCAGCGAAACGTCCAGAAAAATTTTCAAATGTGTCCGCCGAACTATCTTCAAGGACTATCCAAACAATGTGGAATTTTTTTCAACAAAACTTTATCAACACTTTTTCACTTCCTAACTCGCAAAATAGGTAACTTTAACTTTCACTCACCCTACTCCTATTTTGTTTTCTACAGCAACGTGGGTTACCTCTCCCACTACCTCACTTAACCTACAGCGACTGCTAGAAATTCCAGAGAACCCAAAAAAACTCACACTACTCCTCTGAAATATACAGCTAATTCTGTATGCCAATTTCTCGGCTCATGAACTTTTTTCTCAGTGACATTTTTTTTTAAAAAAGAAAAACGTACCACGAGGTACACAAAAAAAAAAGAACTAAACAGGACACTTTCCCTTTTTTTTTTTATTAATTTGCTTTTGTTTGTTTTTCTTTATATGTATGTATTATATTTCATTGTTTGTATTTGCTCTTTCGTGTTGTGACACTCGTGGCTCTTTTCTTTCTTTTCTCTTCTCTTACAATTTTGTGTATCGAATATCAGGTATTCCATACCTGAAATTCTGGGGCCAACCTATGTAGAGAAGAGGAAAATCTCGTATTTTGTTTTGGCGCGCTATTTAATTCAACACTGAATTTCACCCAATCAGGATGACATATCCTATTCAGCCCGGACCTTCATTTCCGGCTAGCAAAACGGGTGAGCGGCCAAACATACTCTCTTCGGTTTGAGACGGCGACCAGAACGGACGTGTCTCTGGTCACCTCTGCTTAGCGATGCTTTTTAGCTAAACAAGCCACCCAGTGTGGACAGATCACTGTGGCTTTAACCCTAGCAGCAGCAACATGGACACTCAGCGAGGGAACCTTCTAATTTATGGATTCTTTGCGTCTAATATATTTTAGACCAAGGAATCCCAGTTGAATATGAATTAGATACGTTCAGCATGCCTTCCACAAGCACCACAAAAATTTACTATGTCGATCCGAGCGCCACTTCGCTCTCGACACAAAACTACACTGTGACTTTGAATACTTCCCTCACACGTCCAACGACACGCTGCCATTTCCAGCATCCCGCTAAACCATTTCGTCTCAAACATCCCACAAGCCTAACCACCACGAGTCTTGCAGCACCAAGAACAAACCGCCTCAAAGCTGCAAATAAAAACTTTCGCTGTTGAGTGTTGTTAAAGCAATAGTCTCGTAATTCATTTGTGTGCCTTAAAAAATATGGCGTTAAACAATAACCTTTTCACCTCACCTGTGTTGTCTTCAAAAACGCTATAATATCCTCCTGAACCAGTAGAAATAGTTGTGTCTCAAAGACAAAGCATTGAAATATATTGGAATCATTTTCAATGAGTTATAAGTTTGAAGTTTGTCACGTGTCGAGTTGGTGTGTTCAGCATAGGATGCTACTAGCAGGAGAGTCAACCTGTCGTTAAACCGTAGCTCAGCAGACACATGCTTTTACCACCACTAGCGGATGTCCGTCCTGTAGAAGTGATAACAACTTACTGAGGAAGAATTTCTCTTCAGTGCCAGTAAATCCCTCTTTTTAGGCATGCGCCGACTACGCTTTCCCTCAGAGGCCTCCAAGAAAACTGTTATTTTTGAATTTATTTGTTTTATTTATCTTTATTTATTTTTTTCAATCCCCACATATTCAAAGATATCTTATCGAAAATACTCTACTGCTTGCTCAACTATTTCTATTTTCTCTTTAATCACTACTACTGAATTCAGTTTCACTTGAGTGACTATTTCTGGTGTTTTACCATCAATTTTCGTAAATGTTAACGAATTATCAAATTTTTTGACTTACTTTTTCTTTAATTTATTCTAATAGCTTTTTTTTCAAGTTTGTGTCCAAAACCAGTTTCATAAAGCCCATGAATGGGGGGTGTCCTCGTAGTGTAATGGTTAAATCGATGGACTGTGGAATCATAGTAAGCGAGTTTGTACTCCAGGCGCGCTATTACGTTTATTTTCTTGAAAATACCCTTGGGAAAGGTATGAACCCCCTTATCCTCCCAGCCATGGATTAAATAGTATCACTACTGTTCTTCTAGGAGAATGGGTTTGGCATTAAATAACCCACAAAGGTTGATATGCCATTAAACAAAGAAATTAAAGCCCATAAAGTTTTGTTATTGACACAACTTTGCAGCAATCAAGAATTGCATTGTTGATAAATACTCTAACAGCTTCATAATTGCATTGAATTATCTTTCCTTCGTCATCATCTTTGTTTCTTCTCAGATACAGCGGGTATTTTTCTATGTAACATTATTCGTGGTTCATAGATTCTTTTGAAATATGCTTAATCTCTTATATTTGAGTAAGATTTACTACTTCAACAATTATTCTAATAATTGGAAATTATTGACGGTGTCACTTTTACGTGCCCCGTGATTGGCTGAAAAACAACCAATCACGGGCCGCTATCAGCGCATCTGCTGTACCACCACATGTGCGGCCGTTCTTCGAACTAACATCCTTTTTTTCCCTTTGATGCCAACGATGTAACACGGAATCTTGACTGCTGACGAAACAGGCGGCAGCAAGTAGCGAGATACATAGGAAGGTCATCCTAAGAGAGACTCTACGCACATGGAGACCCCAAATTCTCCTTCTTCAAGTCTTTGAATTTGTACGGACCAGCCACCAAAACTACATGGAACTGAAAGAACTGTTACTAAGACGAATGCTATAGTTAAGCCTGCAGAAAACACCCCTTTTAGCAATCATTCTACTTTTCTACTTTTTCTTTAACTTTCTCTAAATATAAACCCTTTTTTCAACCAAATTGTTGTTTTGTTCCTTTTCTCTTGTCACGTCTCGTGCTACAGCAAGCCTTATTTTTCCTTAGACTGCAGATGTAGATTTTGTCATTCTCTACGGAAAAAATCCCAACATAAGCACAATAAATTAGAAAACCACGCTACTGACTGCAGGATTCCCACCTGCTGAAAAACAACCGATTGTCCTCGACCTGGAAATCCTTGAAGAGTTTGATCCTTTCAAGTACATAGGTTCTGAGGTTCTGTAGTCACCACAGTGGGCCAAGGAGAGAAAGATATAAATGATCACATTGGTAATGCACAACTTGCCTACAGTCATCAATTCTCTCAGCTGTTATCTAGACAGGAAACCAAACTGGTGACTAAAATTTGCATTTACTAAGGTCTTGTCCAATCCATCCTCCTTTACAGCTGTAAAACATGGCCAATGAGGATAGGGGACTTATACAGACTTAAGGTTTTTGACCATCATTGTTTATGTTGCATCCTTCGTGTTCACTGGCAATAATTCATTTCAAACTCTGCAGTTTGTGTATAATACAAAATCTTCTCTTCTCACAAACTGGATCATGATTTGCATCAATGGCCAGGTGACTTCATCTGAGAATCCATTGATCCAACCTCCTCACAGATCTGAAGAAAGTGTTGTAGTGGCCAACTAGAAACATGGCTCAAGACAGTGAAACAAGATATGGAATTGATCTGGTGTTCACCATTGGAACCATGAATGGCTGGCACTCATCTCATTGATAGCTTCAGACCATTGTGCATAAATTCATTGGATGGAACTGGCTCAACTGACATAGAGTGAATGCTATCATACATACACACATACCTACATTACTGTCATTGTATGTTCATATTAACTGTTGGATAGATACTTTGAATAATTCTACCAAATAAATTGGGTCCATAAAATAATTTGATTGTATATTGTGACAATTTGCACTTACATGAAGCAAAAAAGGTTGCACTTCTTTGTGTGGCATTACGTGCGGTTAAATATTTAATTAATGTATAAAAATTGAAATATATATATGAAATTTAATGTGTATCTCAAAAACAAAGGGATCCTTGAAATAAGTATCTTTTTGTTCAATGCTTGTATTGACCTGGGGGAGCTGGTTAATTGTTTCTGAGGGTCAGTTAAGTGCGGGACGCTTGTTTTTGGTTTTGAGTGTCGACGGGTTTTATTTCATTTTCATTTTGGCAACTACATCGATCGATCATAATGATAGGAAGGGTCATTTCGTGCAGCGTATTTTTCTGGTCTTTGTTTTGAAGATCAATGTCAAAAAGGAGATTTAATTATAAATAAAGGTGAGCTGAGCATGGCTCATCCAGTCGGGTGAGGCTGGGAATTTTTGGTTCAACCCCATTACTGTTCCCATTGGTCAAAGCGTCTAAGAAGGGTTTTCCCTGTGCCTATGAGATATGGTCCTGAACTAGGATTGGCTGACCAATGTAAATATGACTCCTGATTGTCTTTTATTGGACAACTAATCAGAAACCTTTTTGATCCAGATATTAATCTATAAAAACAGGATGTTAAAACGGGTCATCAGAGAGAACAAGAAAAGGGACCAGAAAAAAACTCGAGACTGCCAAACTTTTCATTTCTTGACTTGAGGCACTCTGAAAACCTCCCGGCTATAAAAATTCAAAGACCCAGACTTTTAGAGATATTAGAATCATACGAACCGCAACTAATTGTCACATTCCTCTCTCAATATTCTTCTTCTGTTTGCCAGGAAAGCAAACATTGTTGCTTTATTGTCTCATAAAAGTGTTGCAATAAAACCATTTTTGTTAAATTTTTAGCAACGGGTTTTTCTGTTTATTATTTGAGTTGCTAGACAATCTAGCCACTCATATTACCTAACAATCAGAAGAAGATCCGGCTGAATTGCGTCAACCTCCCTTCGTGGATCTTTCAAACACAGCGTGGGCACGAAAGGACTTGACAAAAGCAAACAGTCGGAAGCAAATTTGGTAGTCACGAACACAACAGCCACAAGTACTGTGACTAGTAGTCACACCACATTGGGCTCCGTGACTAGCATAGGACCACATTTACATGTTTTTGTGTAAGAGGCCATTTGCAATGTAATCTGTGTGCATGTGTGTATTCTACTATCACTTATGAATATGCATAACTTGTGTTATACAATTACCAGATATGAGTTTTGATGAACAGCTGTTGGAAGTAAACCAGTGTGAGAGTGACATTTGGTTGGAGTGCATCGAACTAACCTCTGTCAGAGAGAGTTATGAAATGAACATTGTGGTTGAAAGAACCAGACTTTGTAAAGAAGAAGGAAAATAAGTTACATTTGCTTTTGTTGATAAGAGGCCATGAAAAAAACATGTCTTGCAGCATTGTTTGCTACAAAGTAACAAGCCTTTTGCCATTGTTCACTCTTCAAATATATATATATATATATATATATATATATATATATATATATATCTTTAAATTTGGTTTCAGTATTTAATAATAGTAATAAAGAAACAAATTTCTAAAAATATTCATTTTATTATTAAATTTCATTTTTTAAATTCATAAATACTAGGGTAAGTCAAAAGTTTTGTAATAATACATGCTAGTTTGTGGTACATCATATATAGTATATCATATGACCAAAGCATTTAAGCTGTAGGAAGTATCCACTGTGTTTGGTAGTGTGGTGATAGTTGGTGTGCTGACATGTTGTGCAGTGCTTGACTCCTTGCATGCGATTTGAAAGCCACACAGCTGAACATGCAACATCGTCTATTTCGATAACTTACCCTTTACAAGTTCGAACTGGGCTAAAATGTTTCAGAAACAACCAAATACATTTGTTGTGTGAAAGCTGAAGGCATAAATGGATTAAGAACCTTGACGATAAAGCAAGGTTAGATTGGCCTAAAACAATGGATTCTGAAGTTATTCTTCAAGCCAAAGAAGCAAATCCAACAAGTAACACTTGGAGAGTATCAGGTGAGCTCAACATCTCACAGTCCAGTCTGGTTCATCACCTTCACATCCTCAACAAAAGCATCTGGAGCTACTGAATTGCTCCTCACATACTTCCGAAATATTGCAAAACTTTTGACTTACCCAAGAAGTAAATTTAATCCCAATCTTGATTCTCTGGATTTATTAGCTAAACACTTCGATCATTGTTGCAGATAAAGTTTAATGCATACAATACTGAGAAAGGTCACAGGATTTTTTTTCTTTTTATCAAACAACAAAAAGCCCATGTCAAGGAAATAAAAAGTAAAGTTGGCGGTGCCCATGGTGTAATAGTTATCGTCATAGGAAATGGACACGGCGACACAAGTTCAAATCCTAGACGAGACTAATTGTATTTCACATAGCACTAATACCCTTGGGAAAGGTATGAATCCAATTATTCTCCCTCCAGCTATGGGTAAATTGTAGGGCAGACTGGGTTCTTCAGCCTTGGTGAGGCAACTAATTTAGGAGAAGGAAAACTCTGAATTCAAACCTGTTAAACTCTGCTTAAAGAAAGCTGACCTTGTGTCATATCCTGCCCGAGCGGAGAGGTTGGTAAATATGATAAAAAGTAAAGTTGGCGACCGTAATCGAAGGTGATTCAACCGCTCCCTTTCTATTAGTTACAAAAGCGGGGTGTAGGGAAGGGGGTTACTCCATTCCCCGGATGACTCTACTTTACCCTTGATCCTTACCTTATAATACCGAGTGTTAAGCAAGGAGGCATCAAGTACCATTTTTTGAGTCTTTGATATGACTCGATCTGGGATTGAACTCTGGTCTCCCAAGCCATTGGTGAACACTCTACCCTCAGGGCCAATGGAAATACTGGGAGACAAAAACTATTTCACATAGTTTTGCTCGGAAATTGATAAAACATGATTGAATATACCAACATTATTTTGGATAAACTCTCATCATATGTTGATATTTATAAACTAAATATCCCCGACACTTGAATAGTATCAAATAGATTACTAATATGTTATTTGTTTTTGTCTCACATATTTATTATGAGAACAGCCTTGGTGAGGCAACTAGTCTAGAAGAAGGAAAACTCTGAATTCAAACCTGTTAAACTCCGCTTAAAAATTGACCTTGTGTCATATCCTGCCTGAGTGGAGGGGTTGGTAAATAGAATTAGAACATATATTTCATTTTTGTTACCACATTTTAAAATTAGATTTTAATAACTTTAGAAATCATTTGATGTATAAACATCTAAAATTTTTAAAAGGAATCATTTTTCATTTAATGATTAAGAAAACTTATGTTCATATATTATCATAGTTTTGTAAGTGCACACACACACACATATATATATATATATATAAATGGAAGTATACATAGTTACTCAACCTCTCCACACTTGCAGTATGTGACATGAGATCAATTTCTAAGTTGAATTTAACAGATCTAAATTCAGAGCTTCCTTTCTCTTTGACCACTTGTCATACCGAGGTTAAAGAACCCAGTCTTGTCTTATTATTTAACCATAGCTGGAGGGAGAATAGTTAGATTTATATCTTTCCCTAAGAGTATTAGCACTATGTGAAATGCAAACAGCCTCATCCAGGATTTGAACTCTGATCATCATAGCCATTTCCTATAACAGTCACCATTAAACCAAGAGTGTCTGCAGATTTGGGGTGTGTAGAGTAACCCTTTCATTGCCAAGACTCCTAGATCCACTTTGATTCAACGTTGTAGTACCTGTTAGGCTCCTAACATTTTAAATAGATTTGTCCAAAAATTATAAGTATCAAATAGTTAAACTTGATTCCATATAATTGTAAATTATTTGTATTAAGGATAGTTACTTAAGCTTTAATTGTTTACAAAAGATTATTATTATTAGTTACTTGAAATCATATGACTCTGTGCAAACAAAGGGTTATTGATGAATAGAAATATTTACTTGAAACTATACAATTATTAATATTAGATAGGAATACTTGAAACCAAATGACTTGGCCCAGTTGGCTGGGGCTGTAGAATACACAGACTGCACATATGCAGAAGAGTAAGACCACAATGAGTGTCCTGGATATGACACAAAACAATCTGATGGTGAGGTTCCAATGATGCTGGAGCTTTGGGGAATGCAGAGTACCCATTCATTGCTATCACTCCCAGGTCCACTCTGGCCCGGAGTGGTAGCACCTGATAGGGTCCTATCTATGGGTTAAATAGAACTAACTACATACTTATGCTAAACTGAATTGTTTGAATTAGAACTCTCTGACTAAACTGAATAGCTTGAAAAAGAAATGTTTTTGACAATTAAACTGTATTTACATTTAAACTGCATGCTTATGCTAAACTGAATTGTTTGAAATTAAACTGTTTTTGACATTGAAACTACTTACACTAAATGTAATATTCCAGTCAAAGGGAAGTAACCCCAAACCACGTCACAAGCATATATCTCCCTTGACCTATCCAGAAAAGGAACAAACTGATGAGTCATGATCAAAACAGCGGCACTTATAAATAATGAAAATAAAGTTTATTGCTGGGGAATAAGTCAGTCCTACCTCCAGCAGTGAGCTGTTAACATCTATTTGTGTTCTGTTCTTTTCTTTGTAACCCACAAGTCAGGCTTTAGACATTACACTAAACTGAATTGTTCAATATAGGACTGTTTGACATTTAACTGTACTTATACTAAAGTGAATTAGCTGAATTAAAATTGTTTGAATAAACTGAATAGCTTGAAATTGAAATGTTTTTGACAATTAAACTGTGTACTTAAGCTAAACTGAATTGTTTGAAATAGAGCTGACTATTTGCATAAAAATGGATTTGGCGTTAAATAACCTACAATGATTGATATGCCATAAAAACCAACCAATCAACCAACCAAATGACTATGCAAATTATTAAAATAAGAAATATTTGATGCCATATAATTGTAAATTATTTGAATTAAGAATAGTTACATGAAGCTATAATATATAACATTGGTGTAGCAGGTAGAGTGTTTTCCAATGGCCTGGGAGATCAGAGTTCAATCTCAGATCAAATCATACCAAACACTAAAAAAATGGTGCTTGATGCTGCTTTGCAAAACACTCAGCATTATAAAGTATGGATCAAGGGTAAAGTGGAGAAATTGAGAGAGAGGAGTAGTCTCTTCCTCAACACCTTGATGTAGTAACTAATGAAAAAGGATCATTCGGGTCACCAACTTTTACTTTCTTTCGCTTTTTTTTATATATAAGTATTAGATAGGAATACTTGAAATCATACAACTTTGGGAAAATTATTTGTATTAGAGAGGAATACTATGACTGTATGCAAAAATCTTGAGAAAAAACTACACAAAAATTGTAAATATGACCACGATTCTCTAACTTCAAGGCATAAATAATAACAGACGGAATGACACACCATTAAAATCAGTCAATCATGAACTGATGCATTCTAAACCCAGACATAACTTAATACATTCTCAGTGGTTGTAGTTGAAAAAAAACTTTAAAAATATGGCCGATAACTGAATTTTAGCTCATTGAATATATAATTTTAAGATTTAACTGATTTGTAACAAATAATGAAGGAAATCACTTAAACTTTCACTGTGGGCATCATGTTTCTATATTTATATTTTTGGTATTTAAAGCATTAACGTGTTAGACGCTTTTGGGAGATATGTCTAAATCCGGCGTTTTCAGTAGTAGTCATTAAGTCTGTTGTATGGTGTCTTAGTTGCAATTCTGACAAGTTCATTATTCTGTGTTTTTAGTCATAGGTCATTAGTAAAAGAGGCGGCTGCTCCTAGGGGAAAGGTTAGCCAACGCGTCATCTAGAGACGGATGCATGGCGCCTTCCACCACTAGCAAGAAAGATTTTGGTGTTGTCACTCCACTGGTCACTGCTGAAAGAGAACAAGATTCTTTTTTTTGTCAGGACGGTTCCTTTTCTTTGCGCATGCATCACCTCTCTTCCTATCAGGGGCTTCTGGGAGTTTCTGCATATTTGTAATAATTATTTTTAATTTATTTTATTTTTCTATTCCCTACAGATGAATTGAGACTATGCAGACCATAGCACTGTTAAAATCAAGTAAAATACTTTGAAGAATCCTGAAGATCTGAGGAGACTTGCTGTCACTTAGACTTCTGTGAAAAACCACCAGTTAGAGCTGGTGTGAGAAACTCAAGAAGGATCAAGACCATCCAGACAACAGCAGAGTTAAAATCAGCTGCAATACTAAGAAGAGTCCCGGAGAAGACTTGCTGTCACTTAGACTTTTGTGAAAAAACCACCAGTTAGAGTAAAGACAGAGAAAGAATACTGGAAAATTTTGGGATGAAAAGAAAAAAGAAACACAACAAGTGAAACAAACAATACAACATGAGGAAATAAATCAGAAGGTAGGGGCAAAAGAAGAAAAACTAAAAAAGATATCGAGACAGGATAAAACAATAAACACAAAACAGCACATTCCAAAACGACAAAAAAAAAAAATTCTACCATTTAGTAGATTGAGAATACACATTGACATACCGACAATTGGATGACAAAGAAACAAAACAATTTTGGAGTAAAATATGGCAACCAAGACAACATAACAGAAAAGCCGAATGGATAATCAACATGGGAAAAGAGTTAGGACTCGAAGAAGAACATAAAGTGAAAATACACGTTGACTTACTCAGAGCGTCACTCAAAATATATCAAATTGGAAAATGCCAAGCCATGATGGTATACATAGGTACTGATTTAAAAATTTCACTTCCATTTATAACAGACTGGCTATCAAAATGAAAAGATGCTAACAAGAAACAGACATACCTGAATGGATGACCACCCACATCCAAAAAAGACCCCAAAAAGGAACCACTCCCAACAACTTCAGACCCATAATAGGGAAAGGATGTGGAAAATACTAACAGCACAAATAAAGGAGGAGATTTACTATTTGCTAATAAGCCACAGATTGTTCCCCAAGGTACAGAGAGGATGCTGCAAAGGAACCAGAGGAATAGGAGAGCTATTATACATTGATCAACACATCCTCAAGGAGAGCAAAATGAGATGGAAAAATCTAGCTATGTTGTTATGATATGTTCCCACAAAGCTATATAATAGACAGTTATAAAGTCTATCAAGAATACCATGGAAAACTGGAAAGTGGAACAAACAGCAGGTGGAAAAGCTTAGCAAAGGTGAAAATCTAGCGAGGGATCTTCCAGGGAGATGCACTATTACCATTATTATTTGTAATAGCAAAAATGGCTCTGAGCTACATACCTAGGAAATACGCAGGAGGATACAAACTTCATTAATCACAAGAAAAAAATCAACTACCTCATGTACATGAATGACATCAAACTGTTTGCCAAGAATGAAAAAGAACTGGAAACTCTAATACAGGCAGTGAGGATATACAGTCAAGATATAGGGGTGGAATTTGGCATAAAAAAATGTGCCTTGTGCATAATGAAAAGCAGAAAATGACAACGGAAAACTACCAAATCAAGGAAAAATCAGAACACTTGGAGAAAAGAAAACTTACAAATACAAGTGGAGATGAAAAAAGAATTAAAAGAATGAGAAAACTACTCAAAACCAAACTGCATTGCAGAAATCTCATCACAAAGATAAACATCTGGGCCATCCCCCTTGTAAGATACTCAGGACCATTCTTAAAGCGAATGAGAGAAGAACTTCAACAAATGAACAAGAAAACACAAAAACTAATGCATAAGGCCTTACACCTCAGAGATAATGTAGACAAACTGTATATGTTGAGAAAAGAAAGTAGAAGAGGACTTGCCAGCATTCAAGATAGCATAGATGCATCAAGACAATGACTATAAGACAACATAAAAAAAAGCAGAGGAAGATTGATTCCAGTCACCAGAAACAAAACAGACAGCACCAACATCAACAGAACAAAAATTACCAGAAAACAAAAATGGAAAAAAAAAAAAAACTGTATGGACATTTCAAGTGATAAACAAGTGAAATCTCACACAAGGAACTTGGACATTGATAAGAAAGGGAGACCTTAAGGGAGAAACTGAATCTCGTCTAATAGTGGCACCAAACAATGCCATAAGGACTAACTATGTCAAAGCAAGAATAGACAAGATGCAACAAAATAGCAGATGCAGATTATGTGATGATAGAGATGAAACAATCAATCACATAAGTGAATACAGTAAATTACCATAAGAAGAGTATATGACTAGACATGACTGGGTGGGGAAGGTGATCCACTGGGAATTGTGCAAAAAGTTTAAATTCAACAAATGGTATATGCACCACCCAGAATCTATCCTCGAAAATGATATGCACAAACAGATCATTTAATCTCGGCCAGACAACAAAACCGAGAGTGATAGTTAACAAAAAGAGAGAACCTGCCAAATAATGGACTTTGGCTTTCTAACTAATCACAGGGTAAAACTGAAAGAAAGTGAAAAGAGAGATAAATACCTTGACCTTGCTAGAAAACTGAAAAAACTATGGAACATGAAAGTGTTGGTAATACCATTGTAATTAGTGCATTTGGTACAGTCACTAAAGTTTTGGTACAGGGATGGAAGACTTGTGGAGGGATGGAGGACTTGTGGAGATTAATAAATTAGTAAATGGGGAATCCCTGTTGTCATGTGGCAAACATGCTAGACTGTGACATTGTAGTTAGCAAGTTTGAACTCCAGTTGTGCTATTAGGAACACTTTTCGACTAATACCTTTGGCAAAAGTATGAACTGCCTTACTCCACCAGCTAAGGGTCAAATATTACTATTACTGTTCTTCTATAAAGATGGCTTTGGCATTAAATATTCCATGAAGGTTGATATGCCATTAAACAAACCAAACATTAATAAAGTCTTAATGAAAAATAAAACAAATAATAAAATTGAAAATAAAATGAAATAAAAATATCCCATAATCCTTTCAGCATCAACAAGAAGAACTAAGTTTCTTTGGATGCCTTGACATGTGAGTTTCCAACCTCTGAAAATGAACTGTCCATACTCATGCACAAGTTTTCTTTAAAATGCTAAAAAAAAGAAGAAAAAAAAGAGCCAAATTTACAAAAAAAAATCAAGAAACAAGATTTTAAATTGAAATTGTTTTAATCATCTTAACATATATAACATAGAGGTAAAGAAGCAATGTTTACTAGTTTTACAATAAACCATGATAAAATTACAAATGGATTGTAATATCATTCAAAAATTTATTACTCTCATTACATCAGTATATAATAGTTTCAAAATCCAAATTCTATTTTTTTATGCTAATATCCAAATGAAGTACAGTAAATTGCGGCATACAAGTCGAACTTTTTAAACCTGAAAAAAATCTCTACAAAACTTATATGTCAGGGCTAAAATCCAAACATTTATAACACAGTTGGTCAAACCAGTGGAACAGAAATACTAACAATTCATATACACTACTTACCATAATTCTCGCAGATTGTCACAAACATTTCCAATTTAAAATCTTGTTTGGAGAATATATTTAACAAATTGATAAAGATTCAAATGAAATAATAAAACTATAATTTAAATTAAGTATTATATTAATGCTTTATCACATGCTGTTTCCACTAGCTGATGCACTGACAGTACATACTAACTGGAACATCACAGCACTCTGGCAGCTAGTCAGACAACTATGATATATTGTTTATCTGCACAATTTCATAACAGTGCAAAAGATTGTGAATTTATATAAGTATAATCTCTAATGTGTAAGATTTGCATTTTTCATATATGGCTGATGTAATTCTGATTTCAGAGTAGAATTACCTTCACCATACACTATAGGAGTAATGATAGTTTAATGGCTGATATACTATAGAAGTAATGATAGTTTAATGGCTGATGTACTATAGGAGTAATGATAGTTTAATGGCTGATGTACTATAGAAGTAATGATAGTTTAATGGCTGATGTACTATAGAAGTAATGATTGTTTAATGAGAAGCAGTTTGTTGAATATTCACACATTGGCATTATTACTGTATTTCTATAGCACAGCATTTTAAATAAAGATTACTTTATTGATGATTAAAACCTTGATTCCAAGATACTGTTCTGTAATTTAAAAAGTATTTATACATACCCATTTATAAAGTTAAACTCCAATAAACTTATTATATGCTTTAACTACAGGTTATCATAGCCTCTCTTCATCTAGGCCTATTGGGTAAGTTTTGGCCTATCAGTAGCCTACTGTATGTTTGGGGGTTTGACCAACACTCTAGGTATATGTCTAACCCAGAATTTTGAGCTAAAAATCTTTGGGTCAACTTATAGGCCACAATTTAAGGTAAATTTATTTCTCTTCAAAATTACTTGGGTTTATTAATAAGGCTTCCAATACTATAAAACAAGTTTTACACAAGAATCAAAATTAGATTTGTTGGATAGTTGGATGACTTGGACTTCAATGAAATGTCTGGTGAAAAAGCTAGATGAGAACCACACAAGAACGCTGTGTATTATTTTGAATAAATCCTGAAAGCAGCACCCCACAAAACAGCAACTGTATAGCCACTTAACTTCCATCTCATAAACCATTCAAGTAAGACGAGTAATACATGCTGGGCACAGGATAGGTATGATCTCATAAGTGACGTTCTTCTATGGACTCTTACATATGGACACACCAGTGTTGGCCGACCCGCAAAAACTTAGTTCTGTGCAGACATTGGATGCCATCAAATAAGAGTGAGGGTTGATTGGGACGGATGGTGAGAGAGAGTCAAGAGAATCTGTGCAGTCAGTATACATTGATAACAATGATGATGATCTCCAACACTACAAATGTTGATTGATAAATTAGCCAATCCTATAAAACAAGATTTAGACTAAATAGAATGATGAAACTGATGTAAAAATGAATAAAATTTCTCATTAAAACAGTTGATTGGTAAATAAATTAGCCAATCCTATATAACAATAGATATTATGTGATACGTGTCCTGACTTATCAATCAGCCCATACGACACACTGTAGACATGGAGGCGCCTCTGGTGGTGTAATGGTTAGCAAGCTCGACAAGCAAACCTACACGAGTGAGTTCGAGTCTCATTGGGTGCCCCTTTCATATGGCCTTGTGCCACATCTAAGCAAAAAGCTTAGTAAATTACCACACTGTAGACATGGAAAGGGTCTGTAAAATATCACAAAATAAAAACACAAAATACATTTATGAATATTTTCCCCAGAATAGAAAGATTTCTTTGTAGCTTGGAGAAAAAATTCTATTCTCAAAGACTATGTTACAAAAATATGAAATATTACAGTCTCCCTGAAGTGAATATTTGTCAGCTAATTTCTGAATCATATAAAATCCCAATTACTATCAGGGTGAGTCATAAGTTCTGCAATATTTTGGAAGGTAGTTTTTGCACTAACATGTGCATAGCTTCACTCTGTGTTTGATTTAAAAGCTACACAGAAAAAAGTGAAACAGTCTAATATAGAAACTTATTATTTACAAGTTCAAACAGGGATATAGTGCTGCAGAAGCAACCAAAAACATTTGTGGTGTAAAAAATAAAGGTGCTTGATTGTAGTACAGGTAGTTTAGGAAATTTTGCTTGGATTGCAAGAACCTGGATGATCAGAAAAGATCAGATAATCCTAAAACCATGAACTCCAAGGCTGTGCTCCAAGCTAAAGAGGCAAATTGGTGAGTAATACTTAGAGAGTATCAGGCAAGGTCAGCATGTCACAGTTCAGTGTGGTTCATCACCTTGACGACTTCAGCAAAAATATCCAGAACTGCTGAATTGTGCTTTATGTTAATAAAACATTGCAAAACTTTTGATTCACTCTCAAGGACAGATCTTTCTCAGTTTTTGTTAAAGCATGCATTTTCATATGTTCCTTGAGATGTGGACACTTGGTAAATCCTGCTCCACAAGTTTCACAAAAGTGAGGACTTTACCCAGTATGAATAAACATGTGCTGTTTGAGAGCAGAACTAAAAGAAAAGTTTGTTCCACAAACTTCACAGTGGAATGGTTTTTCTCCAGTGTGGATACGTGTATGCTGTTTCAGTGCTGAATTTTGGTTAAATTTTGCACCGCAAACCTCACAAAGATAAGGCTTTTCTCCAGTATGTGTCCGCATGTGCTGTTTAAGATTTGATCGACAAGAAAATTTGGCACTGCACACTTCACAGCCATATGGTCTCTCTCCAGTATGTGTAAGAGTGTGTTGTTTGAGTCCAAAGTTTTTTGAAAACCTTGAACCACAAATATCACAACTGTAAGGTTTTTCTCCAGTGTGCGATAACATATGTTGTTTTAGATGTGAACTCATGGAAAACTTTGATTCACAGATCTCACACTGATAAGGCTCGTCTCCTGTATGTTTTACCATGTGTTGCTTCAAGCCTAGGTTCCAGGAAAACTTTGCTCCACAAATCTCACATTCGAAGGGTTTCTCTCCAGTGTGTGTTCGCATATGTTCTTTGAGATATGAAGCCCTGGTAAATTTTGAATCACACAGATCACAATGGAAAATATTTTCACCAGTGTGCAGTCGCATATGTACTTTCAGACTCGAAGCATGCAGAAAGTTTTTGCCACAGACCTTACACTGCAGTGGTTCCTTACCTGTATGGATAGACATGTGTCGTTTTAAAATGGAATGCAGGGAAAATTTTGCTTTACAGTACTCACACTGGAAAGGTTTCTCACCAGTGTGGATTGACAGGTGCTCTTTAAAACTTGAACTCTGAGAAAATTTTAATCCACAGATCTCACAGTTAAAAGGTTTCTCTCCAGTGTGTGTCCGCACATGTCTTTTGAGACTGGAGCTGGTGCGAAAGTTTACATCACAAAACTCACAGCGGAAAGGTTTCTCCCCTGTGTGTGTCCTCATGTGTTCCTTTAGATTTGAGCTGTGAGAAAATCTTGAACTGCAAACTGCACATTCGAAAGGTTTCTCGCCAGTGTGAATGAGCATGTGTTCTTTAAGATTATCACTCCTTGAAAATCTTGATTGACAGATATCACAAGAGAAAGGTTTCTCTCCAGTGTGAGTTCTCAGGTGTGTCTCAAGGCTTGCATTGCATGAAAGTGCTAATCCACACACTCTACAGAGCAAAGATCTTTTATTAGTGTTCATTTTGTCAACAGACAAACTGGAAAAAAAAAATAGAATAAATTTAATGTATCATCCAAACACAAAGAACTGAAAACAATACAAAGACAACATATTTAACATATCATTTTCTACTAGTATTCATGCAAGAAGATGAAAGAAATACTTGTCAAAAATATTAATGACAATAATGTATAAAGAGTTCAGACCACTTAAAAACCATTACATTTAATATGATGACAGTTATAGTGGATTAGAAGTATTTAATATTTTTGAATAGCTTTACTTCAAAACTTAAATCATGCATACATTTTAAAACTATCTATGATTTCACTATATTATCAATATCCTTAAATATATCAGGGTGCCCGTGGTGTATTGTTGTAGGAAATGGACATGGCGACACAAGTTCAAATCCTGGACGAGACTGATTGCATCTCACATAGAACTAATACCCTTGGGAAAAGTATGAATCCAATTATTCTCTCTGCAGCTATGGGTAAATAGTAGGACAGACTGAGTTCTTCAGCCTTGTTGAGGCAACTAGTCTAGGAGAAGGAAAACTCTGAACTCAAACCTGTTAAACTCCGCTTAAAGAAAGCTGACCTTGTGTCATATCCTGCCTGAGCGGAGGGGGTGGTAAATATCCTTAAATATATCAAGGTGTATCAAAAGTTTTGACAGACTTTTTCACCAAAACTTATTTCATATACACATCTAAACATTAAGACTGCACTATATCATTATTATTAGGCTGTATCAAAAGTATTTTCATTTATAATTTGGTGACAAAAAACAAACACAGACATTTGATATTATAATAAATAACTCCAATGCATTATTGTTGTTATATATAATCATGTATGAACAGCATTTTTGTTTTCATAGACCTTTACTTCAAAGCCTGTTTCATGTATACATCTTGTTGCGGGTCTGATGAAATTGTCAATCCTGCAAACACTCTACTACATATATATATATATATAATTATATATACTAGCTGTAGTATCTGTGCTTCACTATAACATTTTTTAAGATAAAGTTCCAATTTGTAATCATGCCAAAAATAAAAAGAAAAAAAGAACTAATAACAATACTAATTAAGTTTGGTTTTCAGTTTAGTATACAAATACTCACCCACTGTACTTAATAGAACTTGAGTGATTCTATATGAAAATGAAGACTGTTACGGTATACTTTTCCTTGCATTTGCGGGTGTCTATGTTTTCATTCTAGTCATCACAGAACAACATATTAATTTCTCATTTGATGCTTGTTTATTCACATTAGAGACTAAAGGCGGTATATTTTCCAAAACAATGAAAAATTATAAATATTAATGTGCATTCTAAATTGCCCTCCTCCATTATTATCATTATTATTATTATACTCCTGGTGAATTTTTCCCATCAGCATTAACCGATGGTCTTTTAATGGAGTTTGAGAGACAATAAGTCTCTTCAGGTCTCCAAGACTCTTCTCAATGATCTCAACAATGCTGTAGTTTGGATGGTCTTAATTTGTTATCCAGTTTCCAAATCTTCCAACTCCTTTCCAAGCCTTTGGGAATTATTCCAACTGCACCAATAACAATTGGTATCACTGCCACCTTCATGTTCCACAGCTTTCTTAGTTCTCTAGCAATATCTAAGTACTTATCTCTCTTTTCACTTTCTTTGGTTTTCACTTTGTGATCCACCAGGATGGCAAAATCCATTTTTTGGCAGGTTCTCTTTTTTTGTTAAAGTATGGTCTTCTGGACAGGATTAGGTGATCTGTATCTCAAACTCCCAGATAATTTAAACTGACTCATTTTCCAAGACAGATTCTGGTTTGTGCATTTAGTAATATGGTCAAATCTCAATTTCTTGCACAATTCCCAGTGGATCACCTTCTCCCCCCAGTCACGTCTAGTCTTATATTCTTTTTGCATTAGTTAGCTACATTTACTTATTATATAATTATTGATTTCATATGTTTCATCACATATTCTACACTTGCTATTTTGTTGCGTATTATCAATTTTGACTTTGATATAAATTAGTAAAGTTGGCGACCTTAGTCGAGGGTGACCTGAAGGCTCCCTTTTCAATAGCTACCATACCGAGGTGTAGGGGAGGGTGCTATTCCTTCCCCTGAATTGCTCCACTTTACACTGGATCCTTACCTTATAATGCTGAGTATTAAGCGAGACGGCAGCAAGGACCATTTTTGGAGTCTTTGGTATGACTCGACCTGGGATTGAACCCCAGTCTCCTGGGCCATTGGTGAACACTCTACTCATTAGGCCAATAGTGTTGTTTTGTGCTAATATTAGAAGAGATTCAGTTTCTCTCTTAAGGTTTCTTTTCATAGCCATGTCCACATTTTCTTATGTCAGATTTTGTAAGTTTGTTGTTTGAAATACCCATGTAGTTTTTTTCTCCCATTTCTCTTTCCCAGTTACTATTGTTCTGTTTGTCCTTATATTTAAAGTGCTGTTACTAGCCACTGAAATTAGTCTTTCTTTGCTCTTATCATTACTGGCCACAGAAATTTGTCTTTCTTTGCTCTTATCATTACTGGCCACAGAAATTTGTTTTTCTTTGCTCTTATCATTACTGGCCACTGTAATTAGTATTTCTTTGCTCTTATCATTACTGGCCACAGAAATTTGTCTTTCTTTGCTCTTATCATTACTGGCCACTGTAATTAGTCTTTCTTTGCTCTTATCATTACTGGCCACAGAAATTTGTCTTTCTTTGCTCTTATCATTACTGGCCACTGTATTTAGTCTTTCTTTGCTCTTATCATTACTGGCCACTGTAATTAGTCTTTCTTTGCTCTTATCATTACTGGTCACAGAAATTTGTCTTTCTTTGCTCTTATCATTACTGGCCACAGAAATTTGTCTTTCTTTGCTCTTATCATTACTGGCCACAGAAATTAGTCTTTCTTTGCTCTTATCATTACTGGCCACAGAAATTTGTCTTTCTTTGCTCTTATCATTACTGGCCACAGAAATTTGTCTTTCTTTGCTCTTATCATTACTGGCCACAGAAATTAGTCTTTCTTTGCTCTTATTATTACTGGCCACAGAAATTTGTCTTTCTTTGCTCTTATCATTACTGTCCACTGTAATTAGTCTTTCTTTGCTCTTATCATTACTGGCCAAAAAATTTGTCTTTCTTTGCTCTTATCATTACTGGCCACAGAAATTTGTCTTTCTTTGCTCTTATCATTACTGGCCACAGAAATTTGTCTTTCTTTGCTCTTATCATTACTGGCCACAGAAATTTGTCTTTCTTTGCTCTTATCATTACTGGCCACTGTAATTAGTCTTTCTTTGCTCTTATCATTACTGGCCACAGAAATTTGTCTTTCTTTGCTCTTATCATTACTGGCCACTGTAATTAGTCTTTCTTTGCTCTTATCATTACTGGCCACAGAAATTTGTCTTTCTTTGCTCTTATCATTACTGGCCACAGAAATTTGTCTTTCTTTGCTCTTATCATTACTGGCCACAGAAATTAGTCTTTCTTTGCTCTTATCATTACTGGCCACTGTAATTAGTCTTTCTTTGCTCTTATCATTACTGGTCACAGAAATTTGTCTTTCTTTGCTCTTATCATTACTGGCCACTGTAATTAGTCTTTCTTTGCTCTTATCATTACTGGCCACAGAAATTTGTCTTCCTTTGCTCTTATCATTACTGGCCACAGAAATTTGTCTTTCTTTGCTCTTATCATTACTGGTCACAGAAATTAGTCTTTCTTTGCTCTTATCATTACTGGCCACAGAAATTAGTCTTTCTTTGCTCTTATCATTACTGGTCACAGAAATTAGTCTTTCTTTGCTCTTATCATTACTGGCCACAGAAATTAGTCTTTCTTTGCTCTTATCATTACTGGCCACAGAAATTAGTCTTTCTTCGCTCTTATCATTACTGGTCACAGAAATTAGTCTTTCTTTGCTCTTATCATTACTGGTCACAGAAATTAGTCTTTCTTTGCTCTTATCATTACTGGCCACAGAAATTAGTCTTTCTTTGCTCTTATCATTACTGGTCACAGAAATTAGTCTTTCTTTGCTCTTATCATTACTGGCCACAGAAATTAGTCTTTCTTTGCTCTTATCATTACTGGTCACAGAAATTAGTCTTTCTTTGCTCTTATCATTACTGGCCACAGAAATTAGTCTTTCTTTGCTCTTATCATTACTGGTCACAGAAATTAGTCTTTCTTTGCTCTTATCATTACTGGCCACAGAAATTAGTCTTTCTTTGCTCTTATCATTACTGGCCACTGTAATTAGTCTTTCTTTGCTCTTATCATCACTGGTCACTGAAATTAGTCTTTCTTTGCTCTTATCATTACTGGTCACAGAAATTAGTCTTTCTTTGCTTTTATCATTACTGGTCACAGAAATTAGTCTTTCTTTGCTCTTATCATTACTGGTCACAGAAATTAGTCTTTCTTTGCTCTTATCATTACTGGCCACAGAAATTAGTCTTTCTTTGCTCTTATCATTACTGGCCACAGAAATTAGTCTTTCTTTGCTCTTATCATTACTGGCCACTGTAATTAGTCTTTCTTTGCTCTTATCATTACTGGTCACAGAAATTAGTCTTTCTTTGCTCTTATCATTACTGGTCACAGAAATTAGTCTTTCTTTGCTCTTATCATTACTGGTCACAGAAATTAGTCTTTCTTTGCTCTTATCATTACTGGCCACAGAAATTAGTCTTTCTTTGCTCTTATCATTACTGGCCACAGAAATTAGTCTTTCTTTGCTCTTATCATTACTGGCCACTGTAATTAGTCTTTCTTTGCTCTTATCATTACTGGCCACAGAAATTTGTCTTTCTTTGCACTTTTTAATGTAATCCTTGAGTCCTCACATTCATGCATCCATACAATCTTCAATGCTGGTGAGTCCTCTTCATTCTTCTTTTCTTGACACATACAGTCTGTTTATCTCATCTTTCAGGTATAAGGCCTAGTGCGTCATCATTAATTTCCTTGTCTTCTGAACCATTTATCTAAGTTTCTCTTTAGTACATTTTAAGAATGGTTACAAATATCTTATGAGGAGTATTGCCCAGTGTTTATTCCTTTGATGTGATTTCTGCAGCAGAGCTTGTTTTCAAGAAGTTTTCTCATTCATCTGAGGTACTATTTCCTTTTTTTTTTTCTTTCGCCTTCTCTTGTTTGATGGTGTCCACTTTCAATATTCCCAGGTACTTGTAATTTTCCTTTTCTCCAAGCATTCTGATTCTTTCTTGAATTGGCAGTTCTAGTCTTTCTGTTCTTTGCCTTTTCCCACTTTTTCTTATGAACATGGCTCATTTTTCAATGCCAAATTCTATTCCTGTATTCTGGTTGTATATTCTTATTGTTTATATTGGAGTCTCCAATTCTTTTTCACATTCTGCAAACAGTTTGATGTTGTCCATAGACATGAGGTGATTAATCTTTCCTCGTGATTTAGTAAATTTGTAGCCTCCATTGCACTTCCTAAGTATTTGTAATTGAGTGGCATCATTGCTATTACAAATAGTAATACAGCTTTTTCTTGGAAGATGCTTCTCTGAATTATTTTCATAATCATCATTATCATTATATCAACAGTAAGTAAAAATTAAAATAAAAATCTTTTTCAAGAATAATTTTGGTTGTTTTCCCTTTTTAAGAATTTAATCTCATCAGGGAATTTTTCAAATTTGAAATGAATTGATTTTTTATCTATTTAAACATGGAAATTATGGGGGCATAGTAGCGCTCTCCCCTACACTTCGTTGTAGTAAACAATTGAAAAGAGAGAATTCGGGTTGCCCTCGACTACGGTCACCAACTTTACTTTACAATTTTCTCCGCTTCACCATCTTTAGGAATGTTATTGAAATCCGACAATTAACCCATGTACCCTTATTCTTACTTTAATTTTTTTGGTAGGGATAAATTAGGCAACTTTCTACATCTTTCCTCTTCTGGGAATATTTTGAGAAAGTTGAAAGTTCGAAAGATAGTGAAACAGAAAAGTATTGTCAGCTTCAACTACAACATCAAAACAAGAGGCAGATAACTCGTGTAGACATCTTTGTGCAAATGACAAAAAGTCAGGGATCATTTAGCTGTCGAATTTATGAAGTAGGCAAGACCCCCACTATGTCAAATTCAATAAGAATCAATTGATTTCAAATTTGACAAATTCTCTGGGTGTAGGAAATTCTTCTGAATAGAAAGTTACCAGCATTTTTCGCGAATTTTTTTACGAGCAGGACCATATATTATCACTTGTGCTAATATACCAACTCGAAAAACAAAACAAAACCAAAAAAAACAAAAAAAAAACAAAACAACAGAAATCACAAAAATTAAAACCAATTTTTCCATGACGACCATTGTATTTTTTAAAAAAATTATTATTAAAAAAATAGAAATAAAAAGAGGACTCTTTGTTTAAAACGAAACTCCGAAAGTAACACAAACATTATCATCCACACCACCCAATAAATTATAAATTATTTTATCATAATTAATAATAACTTTGAAAATACCAAATTACTTCAGAAAATAAGTTAAACCAATTTTATAAACTTACCTTCATAGAAAAACAATGCGTCGATGACAAGGCAATAAAAGACATTTGTAACCGGTGACAAGTGACAAAGTGTCCTCTCTGTAAAAACAAAAAAAAAAGAATTATCGTAAGTGATTGATTTTAGTGATTTACAAAGCGTTTTTTCTTACGTGTGGCATAAGGCCATATAAATGGAGCACCCAATGAGACTCGAACTCACTCAAGAAGGTTTGCTAGTTTAGTTTGCAAACTATTACACCATCCGAGGCGCCCAAGTGATAGATTTTAACGACATATCAATCCATCAAGGCCTATCTAGAGGCTTAAGGATTGTGTTCATTGTACATTGATATTTAAATACTTTTATATTGTTGCTTCGAACGATATTTTTTCACACTGTTATATAAAACAAATAATCTACACACAGCTCAGCTGGAACCGTAGAGACTCAACGCCTCTATCCGCTGCGGGCCCCGAGGGCGACGAAGGTTGGATTTTTTGGTCTTATAAATCCAATTATTTGTTCTCCTTATCTGGTCTTCCATAGTCGGGTGTCTTTATTGGGAATCCTTTTTGAGATGAGGCCTCTTAATCTGAGTTAATTTTATTGCGAACTTTTCTCATCTTGGTAGTTTTTGTTGTTTTTCTCACTACGTTTCGGCCAAATTTCACCTCTGGCCATCTTCAGGTGATTAACCGTGACCTAAAAAAGGATTCCCAATAAAGACAATTACAAATTCGGTACGGACCTGACTATGGAAGACCAGATAAGTAGAACAAATAATTGGATTTATGAGACCAAAAAATCCAACCTTCGGGGACCGTGGCGCAGCGGATAGAGGCGATGAGTCTCTCCAGGTGAGGATTGTCAGAAGATAGCAGGTTCAATTCCTACCCAAGCCGGCTAGAGGATTACTTGGTCAAAAAACTATGGAAGGCAGTAATTACTGGGGATACGGTTACAAGACTCAGCATTCCTATCCGAGGTCGCCGTTATTCCCCTGAAGACGGCCAGAGGTGAAATTTGGCCGAAACGTAGTGAGAAAAATAACAAAAACTACCAAGATGAGGACAAAAGTCCGCAATAAAATTAATACTCAGATTAAGAAACCTCACCTCAAAAAAGATTCCCGATAAAGACAATCTACACACAGTTACATCGTTTCAAGTATTCCCATCTAAAACAGATAATTATATGGTTTCAAGTAATTATGGCAAACATTGCTTCGACTCGAACGTTGTGTTGTTTTCTTTTTATGGCCCAATTCCTTTCGTTGAGTGCTGCACGGTGTTACGTTGTGAAGAACAAACAAGGAAGAGCCAATACCAAACCACTTTTATTACTTTCTTATCTTTTCCTTACTTATAACCCGATTATCTTCGAGGAGTGATTCTTTAAACTAAGGTGGAAAAATATGAGCATGCCATTTTTGCACATGGGTGTATCTCAGCATTTCATACATGGTACATTTCAAACTATCTTTGTAAATTCTTGGATTTTTGGATCACATGGCCGTGACTATCTAATCCCAGCCAAGTTCTCAAACTGATTTCAGAGTCATAGCCTGTCAATCACTCCCAGTTGACCTAATGTCTGTAAGTGCAATTTTATGTTATCCACTACATCTCAAATGATAGATACAGCTTCTCTATTATCTAACAATATGTTCATGTAAGAAATTTTTTTCCATGAATCGTATTGATTTTTTAGTTTTAAAGTTAGCATGTAAAATATTTTCTCCACATCACATTAAAATTTTTTATGTATGTGCATCGAATGTTCATATAGTTATAATATTACTTGTAGTAAAGTTTTCCCAATGAATACGACCCAGACAAAATTATGGAAATAGTACATTTATATGATGTTCACTTTTTTCTTCATATAGCTGTAAATTAACAAATAACAGTTAAGTCGCAAGGCAATTTTTACTTAATAGCTGAAGATTCTGCTTTCATAAAATATACCTTAAACAAGATAGATTAAATTATTTGAATTAATAGTATATTTTTTTTCTGAAACGTTTAAAGGAAAATATTACGTAATAACCCAATACTGAGAAAAAACTTATGTAATAATCTTTTAATTTGTATCGGAATGATGTTGTTCCGGGTAGAAAATCGATACTGCTATGAGTTGTAAATTCTATCCTAAACAGCATCAGTCTGTTATATGATCGAAAGAGATCTCTTTCTAATTTGTCGTCCACACAAAATAATGATTCCAACTAGCGTCTACGAGAGCATTCACCAGATGCTATCAGTGCTGAGACTTTATTCAAAATGGAAAAAAAGGCTTCTGCACATAGAATCAGAGGATAGCGAAATGTTGATGAAATTTGTCAAAAAGATAAAAGTAATTTTTCAACTACTCTGTGACCTTCGCAGTAACCCCCCCCAAAAAAAAACAAAGAAAACTCAATTTGTTCCCATCGGAAGACAAAACGCTATAAAAGACAAATTTCTCGACAGCGGAGCCAGATCATAAGAAGGCAAAAGACACCCGCAGATAAGAACTCCAGCTCTGAGAGAGAGAGAGAGAGAGAGAGAGAGAGAGAGAGAGAAGCGAAACTCGAAACCACGCATCACCCACATTGACTTTCCTCTTCTCCGCTTTGAAGGAAGCGACTAAGTCGTAAATCACCAAACACCCTTTCCCTCTCCGTACTCGTAATATCTGATTGAACGCATGCACGTAAGTCTAACAATCCTACCACTATCAAGCATAGGACATTTTTTACTTTCTTTAATTCCATATTAACACGTTTACACAAACCCAGTTATTTGAACTTTTTACTTCTTTGTTTCCAATAAAAAATTTTACGTGCCTTCGTGTTCTTTGTTTTGCAACTGTGTTTTCGTTCTTTCCTTGCAACCACACGCTGATATAACAAATCCAACATAGCATGAAACGAAAACAAAACTGGTTTTAGCAATTAAACATTCACTAATCTTAAAAATGTTCATTGAGCCAAGTCATGATTTTTATTGATTATATCTACAAATAAATGAAATATTAGTCAGAGGAAGCTACAATCGCCACGTAGGGATTTTATATTGTGTGTGGTATCCGTTGAGACTACCATTAGCTTTTTCCTATAATGCATTAGGCTTTCGAAAGGAAAACCTAACACAGAATATTTCGGTAAGGAAAAACAAAGTCCGTTTAGACAAACATGACATATATTTATACGTATATATATTACACATAATAGCAGAACGTGACAAAGTGTCTCAAACTATTTAAAAAAAGTTCAAAAACTATTCCACAGAACAAGCAGTGCTGATAGCAGCGGTTAGAAACTTACATTTTTTCTGTTATAGCGAAAAGGTTCACACTGGATAATTTGCACGCACATGCTGCTCGAAAAACGGAGACGGAAGAAAGAAGTGCTCTCCAACGGATGTTTATTACCATAAAAGGATAGAACTTGCTTCTTGAAATGTCACATGACCAACAGTCGCGTGATTCTCGGAAGCTCCACCCATAAGTCCCAAAAAGGGAGACAACACTATTTAGTTTCCCAACAGTCACTTGCCAAAGTTCATTTGCACCACACAGATGATAGTAACAATAATATATATATTGTCACGTGATATCCCGCGGAGACGATAGAGGTAAGATTAATGCTATCTTCCCGTTGGAATGAACAGTGGAAACCCGTCAAAAAAGTGACCGTTAAGAGAGAATGTGGGTCACAGAGGGGATATCAACAGGTGTTGGTACTTAGTAACCTCAGGTCACCGGACACCGGAAGGGGAGGGAGAGAGAAGCCAAATGATTGGCTGGGACCCCAAAACGGAAGTGGGGCTCCCCCCCGTCAGTGGAAATAGATAGTAAGAAAGTTAGTTTGGCAGGGTTCGTAGCGGGCAGACGAACCATAGCCAGTATTCCGGGTTGAAGACAAAAGAATATCTGAGACACGAGGGACCCCAGGTTCTTCAAGCCAGTGTAAAAAAAATAGAATAAAGTCTATTAGCCCGTGAAAGAAGAAAGATTCTCCAGTGGAACCCCGTCGAAAAATAAGATAAGTAACTTTGGGGCCATTTCTCCTTTATACCCAAACTTTATATACCACTCTCTCTCTCTCTCTCTCTCTCTCTCTCAATTTGAAGAAAAACAAAAGTCAAGAAAAGACATTTATATTCGTGGACTGTCCATTTTTCTTTAATTTTCCCAAACAGTTATCTCAACGGGTAATTTTGACTGTTTCGACAATATTCCTTTTTTCTTTCACGGTCTCCCAGGGTAGATTTCGACGGCAGGAATTTTCATACGACTACAAGAAATAAATATTATTCATATTTATAATAATATCTATTCCCGGACGTGAGCCCCCATTCAAAAGCGAAAGGTTTACTTTTATCCCAGAACGGGGTTTTATTTCGCACGTGTGAAGACGGGACAGGTTGGCACTTGATCCCCTATAGAATAAGTCCTCGTTCAGAGTTTTTCTCTCAGGCATATAAGAACTGGCATATTATGTGAGGGATTAATTTAGGGCTAGACTGACCGCCGCTGGCAAGGGGTTTCAAATTTCACACTATCCACACACCCACCAGGCCGCTTTCCTTCCTTCCCCTAGACAATGGAGGATATGAACCTATAGGTTTTAGTCGTAATAATTTTATATAGTAGTAGTCGGCAACTCCGGTTTCCCGTGTGATATTTTAGAGGAATTAATAGGACAATTCTAAGCAAGATAACATAAGGTGAATAGAAGCTGAAAAGGAAGTGTGACTCAACAAATTCGTAGCAGAACTGCAAAGAACAACATAGACCACGTGGGAACATAAAAATACATTAATCCTTTACTATACAAAGAGGTACACTTTCAAAGTGTCAAACATATATAAATGGACAGTCCACGAATATAAATGTCTGTAATATATATTAGTTTTTATATGTATTCAATAAAATGGAAGCTTATCTGCGACCTCAGGTTTCATGCCGTCTTATAAACGACAATCATCAGGCAGAGAACAGAAGATATTGGAGAAATCGAAAAAATCGAAAAATACAGTCAACAGAAGGTTATGATTTTGTACAACTCTTTATGTGTGTTAGTGTGTGTGTGTGTGTGTGTGTGTGTGTGTGTGTGTGTGTGTGTGTGGTTTATATTTGCGTATTATTGTGTTATTGTGTATGGTCGTATAAGTGATATTTAGTATGTGTGTGTATGAAGATACATGCGCCGCGCGGCAAATTTGAGGTTGTTTCCTGGATATATGAGGTGCGATGTGTAGACCAAGTCGTGATAGATTGACCGAGTAAATTTTTTTTTTTTTTAATATCCGTGTGTGCATATGTGTGGTGATGATTTTAACCAAGGAATGAAATATCATCATCATTGCATTACGAAGAAAAGAACGCATTTGTAAGTATAATAGACAAAGGAGTATGGTGGGTCAGAACGCAATAAATATCATGGTGATGAGACATGTAATATTGTAATATACTATGGAGTATTATGCAATATTAGTATTTTGTGCTAGAATATGTTTTGTGTTAGATCGCAATAATTATTTGTATTAGTTATGATGTGTTAATGATATATTGCGTATACATCATTGTAATCCATGATTGTATGTACATAAGGAATATAGTGAATATATTGTGTTAAGACGTGGCAATAGTTGTTTGTATTAGCTGTATCGTTCTTATTTATTTTTTTTTTATGTGTGTGAGTGTGTATGGTGATGATTTTAAGGACCAAATTATTATCATTGTATAATTAGGAAAATGAATTTTTGATTTAACGTGTAGGCATGATAGGTCTGGGACGTAAGGATAATAGGTGGGGAGTTGTGTTGGATTGCAATAATCATTTTTATTAGCTACTTATGTTGTGTTAATGTTATATTTCGTATACGTTACTGTAGAATATAATAGTATGTGCGTAAGAGATATGTTAAATATAGTGTGAGGAGATGTATTACAAACATTCATGAAAACATAGCTAACATAATGTCAACAGGTTGTGGAAGTGCATATATATATATATATATATATATATATATATATATATATATATATATATACGTGTGTGTGTGTGTGTGTGTATGTGTGAATTGTGTCGCTTTTTGTTGTGTATGAAAGACAGACAAAAAATTGAGTAGCAGGGAAAGACTGTACTAGCCGAATACCTCGTATAGTGAAATCTTTCTATATTACTCAATTTTTCGGAGAGTGAGGCTTTTGCTGGAGAGGCTTTAATTCTTGCAAATATTTATTTTCTTATTCTCCTGTCTTTGGTATGGACATCGGATATCTTCTCTCTTCTAACCCTAAAAGCATGTATTTTTTTATAGAGGATTCTCCAAGGAACAAACATTCCTGATTGGCTTTCTTTTACTTTTTGACTGGTCAGCCAATTAAATGCACTGATTTCCGTCTGTGGCAAGAATATCCCTTCCACGTATCATACTTTAATTGGCCATCCAATCAAACCACAATATAGAGGCTTGGTTAATTAAGTGTACTTGTCCACGCCTTGTGGAGAACATCTAACACATAACTAAAACAAAAAACAAAGATCTGATTAATCTATCCAAAGATTTGATCTATTAACCGCAACAGGTAGGCCAAAGTTAGTTCGAGATGTTATAATTTAAAATGAATGAATGCTCTGACAAAACCCCCTATCTGCTTACTTTTTGTTTTGATAATATAAAAGTTCGGTTAGTACTAGTTCCTCATTGACATTTTAAGTTGACCTTTCAATTTCTTTTAAAGTCAATAAAACTGTTTTAAATTTTTATAAAAGGAAAACTAAATTTTCCTAAATAAAAAAAAAATGCATACTCTCCACAAGTTTTTAACTATAGTGAATAACTCATATTGTCATATAAGAATACTTGAAACCATATAAGTAAATTTGGCGACCGAAGTCGAGGGTGATCCGATGACTCCCTTTTCAATAGCTACTACACCGAGGTGTTGGGAAGGGCGCTACTCCATTCTTTGGATTGCTCCACTTTACCCTTGATCCTTACCTTATGATGCTGAGTGTTAAGCAAGGTGGTATCAAGTACCATTTTTTGAGTCTTTGGTATGACTCGACCCGGGATTGAACCCCGGTCTCCCGGACCATTGGCGACCACTCTATTCATTAGGCCAATGACCCGGCAACTTTGAAACCATATGCATAAATTATTAGCATAAGATAAGAATACTTGAAACCATATAGCTGTGGGCAAAAAAATGATGATAAAAACATTTGACTGTGAGTTATTTAAGATTAAACATGAGATAACCAACGAAGAGTTGATTTGCTATTAAAAAATTAAACTGTCATACAAAAAGAATCAATTTAATATTCAAGGGGAGTAACTTCTTTGTAAGGGAGAGAACTTTAGATTAAGAATAATGCATATTCTAAAAATCTACATAAAATTAATTGATGAAATAGTGCATTTTTCTGCAATTCTTTTATTTATCTTTTGTTATATATATATATATATGATCGCTCTGATAAAATAAAACGTGAATTCTTCCAAGTTGTAGCGGTATGGTTACTATTGTATGGTCGTACCACTAGGATTAAAACGAAATAATTGGAGAAGAAGCTAGATGGGAACTACACAAGGATATTGCCTGTTGTTTTGAACAAATCTTGGGAGGAGTAACCCGCAACTGTACGGTCACTTGCCTCCCATCTCAAAAACCACCCAAGATGAACAAGACATGCAGAGCACTGCTGGAGAAGTAAGTATGAACTCATAAGCAACGTTCTTCTTTGGAATCCTACATAGGAATGCACCACTGTTAGTCGACCAGCAAAAATTTCATCAGCTCTATGCGAACACTGGACGCCATTTAGAGGACTTATCTAGTGCGATGGCCGATAGGGACGGATAGCTATAGAGAGAGTCAAGAGCATTCGTGTTGTTGGCCCATCTTGACAATCATGATAGGATAGGTAATGTAGTTTAGTGGCATATCAATCCTTGTGGGTTATTTAATTACATATTTATGTATATATACATGTGTGTGTGTGTGTGTGTGTGTGTGTGTGTGTGTGTGTGTGTGTGTGTGTGTGTGTGTGTGTGTGTGTGTGATTTATAAGTGAACACTATGGATATGATTTTATTTTAAATCCAGTTAGAGCACAAGAGTATTCGCATTGTTGGCCCACCTTGACAATCATGAAAGGATAGGACAAGACTTTATTTGCACCCTGTTAAATGGTTTCAAATATTACTAAGACAATTCTATTTGATATCATTTGTTTCCACACAATTAAATGGTTTCAAACATTGCTATCTATCCTGAGTAATTCTATTTATTAAGAACCCCTATCTAATTTAATATGACTCCTTTGTTTACGCCCAGTATAATGGTTTCAAGTAAAGAAAAGGATTAAATATTTGACCATAGATGGGACCCTAGTAGGTGCTACAATTCCGGGTTACCGTGGTAGTAATGGCAGTGAAGGAGTACTCCACATTTCCCAAAATTCCAGGACTGGAGCCTCACCATCAGAATGTTTAATGCCATACCTAGGATATTTGTTTGAAGCGTTTTACTCTCAGCAGAGGTGCAGTCGGTGTATTCAACAGTCCTACCCGACAGAGCAGAACCACACACACACACACACACACACACACACACACACACACATATATATATATATATATATATGGTCCCTCAACGGGGGGTTGAGAACTCACGCGAAGGAATTATCGGCTGCCACACCCATAATTCAATGCTCTTCTAATGAATTGAGCATTCGGTAGCTGTTAAGCGCATATGTAAACAAAACAAAACAAAACAAAAATTATATATATCGTTAAAATCCCTTCGCTAGCATTAAGTTTGCTGATGGATGTGCAGTAAGATGTCCAACTGACTTTACGTTAGTCGGGTTTCAATCTCAGCTAGAAACATCTTGCATATCTAGCCACACTGATGAGTTGTGATACAACGAAACAGTCTGTCTGTGGATAACAATATATATACATATGCATGGGTTGGTTTGGTCTCTTTGATGACACATCCATATTCGCAGGTTATTTAAATGTCAAAGCCATTATTGTAGAATTAATGGGGTTATTTAACTCATAGAGGTGTTCATACTTTTCCAAAGATATTAGTCTGATAGTGAACTAACTTGATAGTGGAACTGGAGTTTGAACCTGCTAACTACGATGTTGCAGTTCAGCACGTTAGCCCTTACATAACGGGGACTTGCCCTCATATATATATATATAAGAAAAATAATCTGTTGTTAGTAAATTAATAAGCTTTTGATAAAGGTATGAACCCAATTATCCCCTTGCTATAAGTAAAATAACGAAGCTGGTTATGCTTGCCTCTTCATGATGGTTGGCATCCAGTCTTGGAGAAAGGCAACTAAATTCAAAGCGCTGGGAAAGGAAAGGAAAGGAAAGGAAACCATAACAATATTTCACTCATAGGGTGCTGTCAGAAAAGAAAATGTGGAGAACCATAATCGGCCAAATCACGAAAATACATGAGACTTTGCTGATTCTATTTTCTTTTTAAACTAGAGTCCTGGAAACTTTTACACACAACTGATATTTCAGTTATATTGTAGAACATATTATAAAACTATTTCCTACTCCCAATGTACGAGTATCAACTGTAGATATAACTATGATATGACTTGTGGTAAAATCTACCCACTGAATACGAGCCCCGGCCAAAATTATGGCATTAGCCTATTTAAAGGAGATTCATCTTGCTTTTTTATTCGTCAATATATATATATATATATATATATATATATATATATAGTGCAATTAGAAGGAAACTCGAACCTGTTTAAGTTGTCATTATAAATTTATTTCGTCTGAGAATATTATTATACTCTCCGTCTCGTCAGATGAATTTTTACATGTTTGACATGTTTGAGGTTGTGGAACATCAAACGTGGAATCACAGCTCATATGTGTACGAGCAATAAATAAATAAATAAATAAATAGAATATAAATTCTCATGTGAGAACAAAGGGAGTCAAAACAATGGATTATTGTTGTATAAAATAAATGAGGAATATCATACATTGAGCACTCACATAGATTTATTGGATATTCCTCATATATTCTATTCAAGAATAATCTGCACCCACTGTCTTCGGACGTTGACTGTATATCACGTGTATATATATATATATATATATATATATATATATATATATATATATATATTCAAGCAAGTTTTGTTAAAGACGATGGAACACTGTATATTACTTTTAATTCTAATTTTTCAAATCTCCTCCTTATTTTTCTGGGGTCGGGATTTAGGTCGTAATGGAATTGTCCCATATCTTCTGCCCAAGCGCTTTCGATCATACTTTTGGTCGTCATCAAGGTTAGTGTAGTTTTGGGTGGATAGTTCGAGTTTTAATTGTTTTATTAGTAGCGTATAGTTTTGAAGTCGTCGGTTGGAACGTTTTCAGCCTTTTGTTTTAAAACATTCGGTTGGGAAAAAAGGTTTACTGAAAAGGTTTACTGAAAGGATTTTTAGTTTTTAAGAATATTTAATATGTATATATAATTTTATTACATTTCGAAATTACATCAGTTTTTCAGAAATACCATGTACATATATATAGGGCGATATGAATTCGAAATGTTATAACAATGTCTATAACTATATATATATATATATATATATATACGAGGTTCCTTCAATAAGTTTCCAGACTTTTTTTGTACTGGCATTTAAAATTGCCGTAGACTCTTGAAAATTCACTATGTTATTGCTATACATGTTATGAGATGACTGACCAATTTTTATGATTTCAGGTCTAAATAAACAGCTACAGCAGCAATTGGAATACACCCTACTAAAGTCTGATTGTCATAGCTGGTGAATTTCAAAAATGCAATCTGGACGTCAGGACACTTTAGAAGAATGATATGCAATAAAATTCTATTTTAAACTTGGAAAAATGCCTCAGAAACTTATGGAATGCTTCAGACTGCTTTTCGACCATCTTGCATGAATCAAGCATCAGTTTTTGAGTGGCATAAGAGATTCAAGGAAGGCAGGGAGTCGTTGAGGGATGATGAGAGGTGTGGGAGGAGTAAGAGAGTCAGAACACCAGAGTTGATTGGCCAAATAAAGAATTTCATGGATAAGGACCGTCGTGTGTCTATAGAGACAATAAGTGCACAGTTTGATGTCAGTGTGGGAACTGTACACACAATTATTCGTGAGGAACTGAAGATGCGGAATATTTGCGCGAAGTTTGTCCCAAGGGTGGTCAGAGAAGATCAGAAAGAAAGACGTTGTCATGACAATAGGAAGATGGTCGAGCTGATCAATTCAGATCCCGCAGTTCTTGATGCTCTGGTGACCTGCGATGAAAGCTGGATCTACTGTTATGACCCAAAGACCAAGAGACAAAGTTCCCAGTGGAAGCATGCCGGCTCTCCAAGACCCAAGAAGGCCAGATAGAGCAAATCAACCCACAAACTTTTGATAATCCTTTTTTTTGACAGCACAGGCATGATCTATATGCACTGGGTTCCCAGACGTTGCTTCCTGTGACTTTTTCTTATTCCCTAAGCTCAAGAAAAAACTTAGAGGCTGCAGTTATGAGATAATTGAGGAGATGAAAGAGGCTGTGACGAAGGTCATTGACACGTTCATTGTTGGAACGGTAAAACAAGTAGATTGCAGCCGGAGGAGATTACTTCGAAGGGGACAAGAGTTTCATGAGTGTACTATCAATAAAAGTGCCCATACGAAAAAAGTCTGGAAACTTATTTAATGATCCTCGTATATTAGCCTCATAACTGTTTATTCACACACACACACACACACACACACACACTCTCTCTCTCTCTCTCTCTCTCTCTCTCTCTCTCTCTCTCTCTCTCACACACACACACACACACACACACACACACACACACACACACACACACACAAGATAGTGGAGAAAAATTGATATAATTTCGAAATCTAATAACATGGCCGATTTTCGTTAAAATGATCTCAAATTTTAACGCCATGTGGAGAAAAAACTTAAAATTCTATGTTTTATATTCTATGCCTTTTTTTCTATTCATGTATAGAAAAGAAAAAAGTTCTGATATTAAA